>JBBMRM010000103.1:600000-1007673 GCA_037962945.1 Sarcoramphus papa
TCAGCTCGTGTCTATGAGACGGAAAGAGAAGGACCGTGACGTTTGGTGGGTAGAGAAGCGCAAAGCCCCAGTGTTGCTGCACCTGTGAAAGCGCTTCCAAGGAAGGGTGCTGGCTAGCAACAGCTTTCAGTGCTGGCACTTTTCCTCTCTGAGCAATTGCTCGACGTTTGCAATTTCTCAGCTCGTGTCTACGAGACGGAAAGAGAAGAACCGTGACGTTTGGTGGCTAGAGAAGCGCAAAGCCCCAGTGTTGCTGCACCTGTGAAAGCGCTTCCAAGGAAGGGTGCTGGCTAGCAACAGCTTTCAGTGCTGGCACTTTTCATCTCTGAGCAATTGCTGGACATTTGCAATTTCTCACCTGAGCTCTCTTTAGAGTGCGCGAGAGGATGAGCAGAAGATGAGGTGGCTAGAGAAGCCCAGAGCCCCAGTCTTCTTAGGCCTACAAAAGCGCTTCCAAGGAAGGGTGCTGGCTAGCAACAGCTTTCAGTGCTGGCACTTTTCATCTCTGAGCAATTGCTCGACGTTTGCAATTTCTCAGCTCGTGTCTAGGAGACGGAAAGAGAAGGACCGTGACGTTTGGTGGCTAGAGAAGCGCAAAGCCCCAGTGTTGCTGCGCCTGTGAAAGCGCTTCCAAGGAAGGGGGCTGGCTAGCAACAGCTTTCAGTGCTGGCACT
Source organism: Sarcoramphus papa (assembly GCA_037962945.1). Classification (NCBI taxonomy): domain Eukaryota; kingdom Metazoa; phylum Chordata; class Aves; order Accipitriformes; family Cathartidae; genus Sarcoramphus; species Sarcoramphus papa. The sequence goes on from JBBMRM010000103.1 coordinate 600,675, forward strand.
TTTCATCTCTGAGCAATTGCTCAACGTTTGCAATTTCTCACCTGAGCTCTCTTTAGAGTGCGCGAGAGGATGAGCAGAAGATTAGGTGGCTAGAGAAGCCCAGAGCCCCAGTGCTCTTAGGCCTACAAAAGCGCTTCCAAGGAAGGGTGCTGGCTAGCAAGAGCTTTCAGTGCTGGCACTTTTCATCTCTGAGCAATTGCTCGACGTTTGCAATTTCTCAGCTCGTGTCTACGAGACGGAAAGAGAAGGACCGTGACGTTTGGTGGCTAGAGAAGCGCAAAGCCCCAGTGTTGCTGCGCCTGTGAAAGCGCTTCCAAGGAAGGGTGCTGGCTAGTAACAGCTTTCAGTGCTGGCACTTTTCATCTCTGAGCAATTGCTCCATGTTTGCAATTTCTCACCTGAGCTCTCTTTAGAGTGCGCGAGAGGATGAGCAGAAGATGAGGTGGCTAGAGAAGCCCAGAGCCCCAGTGTGCTTAGGCCTACAAAAGCGCTTCCAAGGAAGGGTGCTGGCTAGCAACAGCTTTCAGTGCTGGCACTTTTCATCTCTGAGCAATTGCTGGACATTTGCAATTTCTCACCTGAGCACTCTTTAGAGTGCGCGAGAGGATGAGCAGAAGATGAGGTGGCTAGAGAGGCCCAGAGCCCCAGTGTTCTTAGGCCTACAAAAGCGCTTCCAAGGAAGGGTGCTGGCTAGCAACAGCTTTCAGTGCTGGCACTTTTCATCTCTGAGCAATTGCTCGACGTTTGCAATTTCTCAGCTCGTGTCTAGGAGACGGAAAGAGAAGGACCGTGACGTTTGGTGGCTAGAGAAGCGCAAAGCCCCAGTGTTGCTGCGCCTGTGAAAGCGCTTCCAAGGAAGGGTGCTGGCTAGCAACAGCTTTCAGTGCTGGCACTTTTCATCTCTGAGCAATTGCTCGACGTTTGCAATTTCTCACCTGAGCTCTCTTTAGAGTGCGCGAGAGGATGAGCAGAAGATTAGGTGGCTAGAGAAGCCCAGAGCCCCAGTGCTCTTAGGCCTACAAAAGCGCTTCCAAGGAAGGGTGCTGGCTAGCAAGAGCTTTCAGTGCTGGCACTTTTCATCTCTGAGCAATTGCTCGACGTTTGCAATTTCTCAGCTCGTGTCTACGAGACGGAAAGAGAAGGACCGTGACGTTTGGTGGCTAGAGAAGCGCAAAGCCCCAGTGTTGCTGCGCCTGTGAAAGCGCTTGCAAGGAAGGGTGCTGGCTAGCAAGAGCTTTCAGTGCTGGCACTTTTCATCTCTGAGCAATTGCTCCACGTTTGCAATTTCTCACCTGAGCTCTCTTTAGAGTGCGCGAGAGGATGAGCAGAAGATTAGGCGGCTAGAGAAGCCCAGAGCCCCAGTGTGCTTAGGGCTACAAAAGCGCTTCCAAGGAAGGGTGCTGGCTAGCAACAGCTTTCAGTGCTGGCACTTTTCATCTCTGAGCAATTGCTGGACATTTGCAATTTCTCACCTGAGCACTCTTTAGAGTGCGCGAGGGGATGAGCAGAAGATGAGGTGGCTAGAGAGGCCCAGAGCCCCAGTGTTCTTAGGCCTACAAAAGCGCTTCCAAGGAAGGCTGCTGGCTAGCAACAGCTTTCAGTGCTGGCACTTTTCATCTCTGAGCAATTGCTCGACGTTTGCAATTTCTCAGCTCGTGTCTACGAGACGGAAAGAGAAGGACCGTGACGTTTGGTGGGTAGAGAAGCGCAAAGCCCCAGTGTTGCTGCGCCTGTGAAAGCGCTTCCAAGGAAGGGTGCTGGCTAGCAAGAGCTTTCAGTGCTGGCACTTTTCATCTCTGAGCAATTGCTCGACGTTTGCAATTTCTCAGCTCGTGTCTACGAGACGGAAAGAGAAGGACCGTGATGTTTGGTGGCTAGAGAAGCGCAAAGCCCCAGTGTTGCTGCGCCTGTGAAAGCGCTTCCAAGGAAGGGTGCTGGCTAGCAACAGCTTTCAGTGCTGGCACTTTTCATCTCTGAGCAATTGCTCCACGTTTGCAATTTCTCACCCGAGCTCTCTTTACAGTGCGCGAGAGGATGAGCAGAAGATGAGGTGGCTAGAGAAGCCCAGAGCCCCACTGTTCTTAGGCCTACAAAAGCGCTTCCAAGGAAGGGTGCTGGCTAGCAAGAGCTTTCAGTGCTGGCACTTTTCATCTCTGAGCAATTGCTCGACGTTTGCAATTTCTCACCTGAGCACTGTTTAGAGTGCGCGAGAGGATGAGCAGAAGATTAGGTGGCTAGAGAAGCCCAGAGCCCCACTGTTCTTAGGCCTACAAAAGCGCTTCCAAGGAAGGGCGCTGGCTAGCAGCAGCTTTCAGTGCTGGCACTTTTCATCTCTGAGCAATTGCTCGACGTTTGCAATTTCTCAGCTCGTGTCTACAAGACGGAAAGAGAAGGACCGTGACGTTTGGTGGGTAGAGAAGTGCAAAGCCCCAGTGTTGCTGCGCCTGTGAAAGCGCTTCCAAGGAAGGGTGCTGGCTAGCAACAGCTTTCAGTGCTGGCACTTTTCATCTGTGAGCAATTGCTCGACGTTTGCAATTTCTCGCCTGAGCTCTCTTTAGAGTGCGCGAGAGGATGAGCAGAAGATTAGGTGGCTAGAGAAGGGCAGAGCCCCACTGTTCTTAGGTCTACAAAAGCGCTTCCAAGGAAGGGTGCTGGCTAGCAACAGCTTTCAGTGCTGGCACTTTTCATCTCTGAGCAATTGCTGGACTTTTGCAATTTCTCACCTGAGCTCTCTTTAGAGTGCGCGAGAGGATGAGCAGAAGATTAGGTGGTTAGAGAAGCCCAGAGCCCCACTGTTCTTAGGCCTACAAAAGCGCTTCCAAGGAAGGGTGCTGGCTAGCAACAGCTTTCAGTGCTGGCACTTTTCATCTCTGAGCAATTGCTGGACATTTGCAATTTCTCAGCTCTTGTCTAGGAGACCGAAAGAGAAGGACCGTGATGTTTGGTGGCTAGAGAAGCGCAAAGCCCCAGTGTTGCTGCGCCTGTGAAAGCGCTTCCAAGGAAGGGGGCTGGCTAGCAACAGCTTTCAGTGCTGGCACTTTTCCTCTCTGAGCAATTGCTCAACGTTTGCAATTTCTCAGCTCGTGTCTATGAGACGGAAAGAGAATGACAGTGACGTTTGGTGGGTAGAGAAGCGCAAAGCCCCAGTGTTGCTGCGCCTGTGAAAGCGCTTCCAAGGAAGGGTGCTGGCTAGCAACAGCTTTCAGTGCTGGCACTTTTCATCTCTGAGCAATTGCTGGACATTTGCAATTTCTCACCTGAGCTCTCTTTAGAGTGCGCGAGAGGATGAGCAGAAGATGAGGTGGCTAGAGAACCCCAGAGCCCCAGTCTTCTTAGGCCTACAAAAGCGCTTCCAAGGAAGGGTGCTGGCTAGCAACAGCTTTCAGTGCTGGCACTTTTCATCTCTGAGCAATTGCTCGACGTTTGCAATTTCTCAGCTCGTGTCTAGGAGACGGAAAGAGAAGGACCGTGACGTTTGGTGGCTAGAGAAGCGCAAAGCCCCAGTGTTGCTGCGCCTGTGAAAGCGCTTCCAAGGAAGGCTGCTGGCTAGCAAGAGCTTTCAGTGCTGGCACTTTTCATCTCTGAGCAATTGCTGGACATTTGCAATTTCTCACCTGAGCTCTCTTTAGAGTGCGCGAGAGGATGAGCAGAAGATGAGGTGGCTAGAGAAGCCCAGAGCCCCAGTCTTCTTAGGCCTACAAAAGCGCTTCCAAGGAAGGGGGCTGGCTAGCAACACCTTTCAGTGCTGTCACTTTTCATCTCTGAGCAATTGCTCGACGTTTGCAATTTCTCAGCTCGTGTCTAGGAGACGGAAAGAGAAGGACCGTGACGTTTGGTGGCTAGAGAAGCGCAAAGCCCCAGTGTTGCTGCGCCTGTGAAAGCGCTTCCAAGGAAGGGTGCTGGCTAGCAAGAGCTTTCAGTGCTGGCACTTTTCATCTCTGAGCAATTGCTCGACGTTTGCAATTTCTCAGCTCGTGTCTACGAGACGGAAAGAGAAGGACCGTGACGTTTGGTGGCTAGAGAAGCGCAAAGCCCCAGTGTTGCTGCGCCTGTGAAAGCGCTTCCAAGGAAGGGTGCTGGCTAGCAACAGCTTTCAGTGCTGGCACTTTTCATCTCTGAGCAATTGCTGGACATTTTCAATTTCTCACCCGAGCTCTCTTTACAGTGCGCGAGAGGATGAGCAGAAGATGAGGTGGCTAGAGAAGCCCAGAGCCCCAGTGTTCTTAGGCCTACAAAAGTGCTTCCAAGGAAGGGTGCTGGCTAGCAACAGCTTTCAGTGCTGGCACTTTTCATCTCTGAGCAATTGCTCGACGTTTGCAATTTCTCAGCTCGTGTCTACGAGACGGAAAGAGAAGGACCGTGACGTTTGGTGGCTAGAGAAGCGCAAAGCCCCAGTGTTGCTGCGCCTGTGAAAGCGCTTCCAAGGAAGGGTGCTGGCTAGCAACAGCTTTCAGTGCTGGCACTTTTCATCTCTGAGCAATTGCTCGACGTTTGCAATTTCTCACCTGAGCACTGTTTAGAGTGCGCGAGAGGATGAGCAGAAGATTAGGTGGCTAGAGAAGCCCAGAGCCCCACTGTTCTTAGGCCTACAAAAGCGCTTCCAAGGAAGGGTGCTGGCTAGCAGCAGCTTTCAGTGCTGGCACTTTTCATCTCTGAGCAATTGCTCGACGTTTGCAATTTCTCAGCTCGTGTCTACGAGACGGAGAGATAGTGACCGTGACGTTTGGTGGCTAGAGAAGCGTAAAGCCCCAGTGTTGCTGCTCCTGTGAAAGCGCTTCCAAGGAAGGGTGCTGGCTAGCAACAGCTTTCAGTGCTGGCACTTTTCATCTCTGAGCAATTGCTCGACGTTTGCAATTTCTCAGCTCGTGTCTACGAGACGGAAAGAGAAGGACCGTGATGTTTGGTGGCTAGAGAAGCGCAAAGCCCCAGTGTTGCTGCGCCTGTGAAAGCGCTTCCAAGGAAGGGTGCTGGCTAGCAACAGCTTTCAGTGCTGGCACTTTTCATCTCTGAGCAATTGCTGGACATTTGCAATTTCTCACCCGAGCTCTCTTTACAGTGCGCGAGAGGATGAGCAGAAGATTAGGTGGCTAGAGAAGCCCAGAGCCCCAGTGTTCTTAGGCCTACAAAAGTGCTTCCAAGGAAGGGTGCTGGCTAGCAAGAGCTTTCAGTGCTGGCACTTTTCATCTCTGAGCAATTGCTCGACGTTTGCAATTTCTCAGCTCGTGTCTACGAGACGGAAAGAGAAGGACCGTGACGTTTGGTGGCTAGAGAAGCGCAAAGCCCCAGTGTTGCTGCACCTGTGAAAGCGCTTCCAAGGAAGGGTGCTGGCTAGCAACAGCTTTCAGTGCTGGCACTTTTCATCTCTGAGCAATTGCTCGACGTTTGCAATTTCTCAGCTCGTGTCTAGGAGACGGAAAGAGAAGGACCGTGACGTTTGGTGGCTAGAGAAGCGCAAAGCCCCAGTGTTGCTGCGCCTGTGAAAGCGCTTCCAAGGAAGGGTGCTGGCTAGCAACAGCTTTCAGTGCTGGCACTTTTCATCTCTGAGCAATTGCTCGACGTTTGCAATTTCTCACCTGAGCACTGTTTAGAGTGCGCGAGAGGATGAGCAGAAGATTAGGTGGCTAGAGAAGCCCAGAGCCCCAGTGTTCTTAGGCCTACAAAAGCGCTTCCAAGGAAGGGTGCTGGCTAGCAGCAGCTTTCAGTGCTGGCACTTTTCATCTCTGAGCAATTGCTCGACGTTTGCAATTTCTCAGCTCGTGTCTACGAGACGGAGAGAGAGTGACCGTGACGTTTGGTGGCTAGAGAAGCGCAAAGCCCCAGTGTTGCTGCGCCTGTGAAAGCGCTTCCAAGGAAGGGTGCTGGCTAGCAACAGCTTTCAGTGCTGGCACTTTTCATCTGTGAGCAATTGCTCGACGTTTGCAATTTCTCGCCTGAGCTCTCTTTAGAGTGCGCGAGAGGATGAGCAGAAGATGAGGTGGCTAGAGAAGCCCAGAGCCCCAGTCTTCTTAGGTCTACAAAAGCGCTTCCAAGGAAGGGTGCTGGCTAGCAACAGCTTTCAGTGCTGGCACTTTTCATCTCTGAGCAATTGCTCAACGTTTGCAATTTCTCACCTGAGCTCTCTTTAGAGTGCGCGAGAGGATGAGCAGAAGATTAGGTGGCTAGAGAAGCCCAGAGCCCCAGTGCTCTTAGGCCTACAAAAGCGCTTCCAAGGAAGGGTGCTGGCTAGCAACAGCTTTCAGTGCTGGCACTTTTCATCTCTGAGCAATTGCTCGACGTTTGCAATTTCTCAGCTCGTGTCTAGGAGACGGAAAGAGAAGGACCGTGACGTTTGGTGGCTAGAGAAGCGCAAAGCCCCAGTGTTGCTGCGCCTGTGAAAGCGCTTGCAAGGAAGGGTGCTGGCTAGCAAGAGCTTTCAGTGCTGGCACTTTTCATCTCTGAGCAATTGCTCCACGTTTGCAATTTCTCACCTGAGCTCTCTTTAGAGTGCGCGAGAGGATGAGCAGAAGATGAGGTGGCTAGAGAAGCCCAGAGCCCCAGTGTTCTTAGGTCTACAAAAGCGCTTCCAAGGAAGGGTGCTGGCTAGCAACAGCTTTCAGTGCTGGCACTTTTCATCTCTGAGCAATTGCTGGACATTTGCAATTTCTCACCTGAGCACTCTTTAGAGTGCGCGAGAGGATGAGCAGAAGATGAGGTGGCTAGAGAGGCCCAGAGCCCCACTGTTCTTAGGCCTACAAAAGCGCTTCCAAGGAAGGGTGCTGGCTAGCAACAGCTTTCAGTGCTGGCACTTTTCATCTCTGAGCAATTGCTCGACGTTTGCAATTTCTCAGCTCGTGTCTACGAGACGGAAAGAGAAGGACCGTGACGTTTGGTGGCTAGAGAAGCGCAAAGCCCCAGTGTTGCTGCGCCTGTGAAAGCGCTTCCAAGGAAGGGTGCTGGCTAGCAACAGCTTTCAGTGCTGGCACTTTTCATCTCTGAGCAATTGCTGGACATTTGCAATTTCTCACCCGAGCTCTCTTTACAGTGCGCGAGAGGATGAGCAGAAGATGAGGTGGCTAGAGAAGCCCAGAGCCCCAGTGTTCTTAGGCCTACAAAAGTGCTTCCAAGGAAGGGTGCTGGCTAGCAACAGCTTTCAGTGCTGGCACTTTTCATCTCTGAGCAATTGCTCGACGTTTGCAATTTCTCAGCTCGTGTCTACGAGACGGAAAGAGAAGGACCGTGACGTTTGGTGGCTAGAGAAGCGCAAAGCCCCAGTGTTGCTGCGCCTGTGAAAGCGCTTCCAAGGAAGGGGGCTGGCTAGCAACAGCTTTCAGTGCTGGCACTTTTCATCTCTGAGCAATTGCTCCACGTTTGCAATTTCTCAGCTCGTGTCTACGAGACGGAAAGAGAAGGACCGTGACGTTTGGTGGCTAGAGAAGCGCAAAGCCCCAGTGTTGCTGCGCCTGTGAAAGCGCTTCCAAGGAAGGGTGCTGGCTAGCAACAGCTTTCAGTGCTGGCACTTTTCATCTCTGAGCAATTGCTCGACGTTTGCAATTTCTCACCTGAGCACTGTTTAGAGTGCGCGAGAGGATGAGCAGAAGATGAGGTGGCTAGAGAAGCCCAGAGCCCCACTGTTCTTAGGCCTACAAAAGCGCTTCCAAGGAAGGGTGCTGGCTAGCAGCAGCTTTCAGTGCTGGCACTTTTCATCTCTGAGCAATTGCTCGACGTTTGCAATTTCTCAGCTCGTGTCTAGGAGACGGAAAGAGAATGACAGTGACGTTTGGTGGGTAGAGAAGCGCAAAGCCCCAGTGTTGCTGCGCCTGTGAAAGCGCTTCCAAGGAAGGCTGCTGGCTAGCAAGAGCTTTCAGTGCTGGCACTTTTCATCTCTGAGCAATTGCTGGACATTTGCAATTTCTCACCTGAGCTCTCTTTAGAGTGCGCGAGAGGATGAGCAGAAGATGAGGTGGCTAGAGAAGCCCAGAGCCCCAGTGTTCTTAGGCCTACAAAAGCGCTTCCAAGGAAGGGTGCTGGCTAGCAAGAGCTTTCAGTGCTGGCACTTTTCATCTCTGAGCAATTGCTCCACGTTTGCAATTTCTCAGCTCGTGTCTACGAGACGGAAAGAGAAGGACCGTGACGTTTGGTGGCTAGAGAAGCGCAAAGCCCCAGTGTTGCTGCGCCTGTGAAAGCGCTTCCAAGGAAGGGTGCTGGCTAGCAACAGCTTTCAGTGCTGGCACTTTTCATCTCTGAGCAATTGCTGGACATTTGCAATTTCTCAGCTCTTGTCTAGGAGACGGAAAGAGAAGGACCGTGACGTTTGGTGGGTAGAGAAGCGCAAAGCCCCAGTGTTGCTGCGCCTGTGAAAGCGCTTGCAAGGAAGGGTGCTGGCTAGCAACAGCTTTCAGTGCTGGCACTTTTCATCTCTGAGCAATTGCTCGACGTTTGCAATTTCTCAGCTCGTGTCTACGAGACGGAAAGAGAATGACAGTGACGTTTGGTGGGTAGAGAAGCGCAAAGCCCCAGTGTTGCTGCGCCTGTGAAAGCGCTTCCAAGGAAGGGTGCTGGCTAGCAACAGCTTTCAGTGCTGGCACTTTTCATCTCTGAGCAATTGCTCCACGTTTGCAATTTCTCACCTGAGCTCTCTTTAGAGTGCGCGAGAGGATGAGCAGAAGATTAGGTGGCTAGAGAAGCCCAGAGCCCCAGTGTTCTTAGGTCTACAAAAGCGCTTCCAAGGAAGGGTGCTGGCTAGCAACAACTTCAGTGCTGGCACTTTTCATCTCTGAGCAATTGCTGGACATTTGCAATTTCTCACCTGAGCTCTCTTTAGAGTGCGCGAGAGGATGAGCAGAAGATTAGGTGGTTAGAGAAGCCCAGAGCCCCAGTGTTCTTAGGTCTACAAAAGCGCTTCCAAGGAAGGGTGCTGGCTAGCAACAGCTGTCAGTGCTGGCACTTTTCATCTCTGAGCAATTGCTCGACGTTTGCAATTTCTCAGCTCGTGTCTACGAGACGGAAGGAGAAGGATCGTGATGTTTGGTGGCTAGAGAAGCGCAAAGCCCCAGTGTTGCTGCGCCTGTGAAAGCGCTTCCAAGGAAGGGTGCTGGCTAGCAACAGCTTTCAGTGCTGGCACTTTTCATCTCTGAGCAATTGCTCGACGTTTGCAATTTCTCACCTGAGCTCTCTTTAGAGTGCGCGAGAGGATGAGCAGAAGATTAGGTGGCTAGAGAAGCGCAAAGCCCCAGTGTTCTTAGGTCTACAAAAGCGCTTCCAAGGAAGGGTGCTGGCTAGCAAGAGCTTTCAGTGCTGGCACTTTTCATCTGTGAGCAATTGCTCGACGTTTGCAATTTCTCAGCTCGTGTCTACGAGACGGAAAGAGAAGGACCGTGACGTTTGGTGGCTAGAGAAGCGCAAAGCCCCAGTGTTGCTGCGCCTGTGAAAGCGCTTCCAAGGAAGGGTGCTGGCTAGCAACAGCTTTCAGTGCTGGCACTTTTCATCTGTGAGCAATTGCTCAACGTTTGCAATTTCTCACCTGAGCTCTCTTTAGAGTGTGCGAGAGGATGAGCAGAAGATTAGGTGGCTAGAGAAGCCCAGAGCCCCAGTGTTCTTAGGTCTACAAAAGCGCTTCCAAGGAAGGGTGCTGGCTAGCAACAGCTTTCAGTGCTGGCACTTTTCATCTCTGAGCAATTGCTCGACGTTTGCAATTTCTCAGCTCGTGTCTACGAGACGGAAAGAGAAGGACCGTGACGTTTGGTGGGTAGAGAAGCGCAAAGCCCCAGTGTTGCTGCGCCTGTGAAAGCGCTTCCAAGGAAGGGTGCTGGCTAGCAAGAGCTTTCAGTGCTGGCACTTTTCATCTCTGAGCAATTGCTCCACGTTTGCAATTTCTCAGCTCGTGTCTACGAGACGGAAAGAGAAGGACCGTGACGTTTGGTGGGTAGAGAAGCGCAAAGCCCCAGTGTTGCTGCGCCTGTGAAAGCGCTTCCAAGGAAGGCTGCTGGCTAGCAACAGCTTTCAGTGCTGGCACTTTTCATCTCTGAGCAATTGCTGGACATTTGCAATTTCTCACCTGACCTCTCTTTTAGAGTGCGCGAGAGGATGAGCAGAAGATGAGGTGGCTAGAGAAGCCCAGAGCCCCAGTGTTCTTAGGCCTACAAAAGCGCTTCCAAGGAAGGGTGCTGGCTAGCAACAGCTTTCAGTGCTGGCACTTTTCATCTCTGAGCAATTGCTCGACATTTGCAATTTCTCAGCTCGTGTCTACAAGACGGAAAGAGAAGGACCGTGTCGTTTGGTGCGTAGAGAAGCGCAAAGCCCCAGTGTTGCTGCACCTGTGAAAGCGCTTCCAAGGAAGGGTGCTGGCTAGCAAGAGCTTTCAGTGCTGGCACTTTTCCTCTCTGAGCAATTGCTCGGCGTTTGCAATTTCTCAGCTCGTGTCTACGAGACGGAAGGAGAAGGACCGTGATGTTTGGTGGCTAGAGAAGCGCAAAGCCCCAGTGTTGCTGCGCCTGTGAAAGCGCTTCCAAGGAAGGCTGCTGGCTAGCAAGAGCTTTCAGTGCTGGCACTTTTCATCTCTGAGCAATTGCTGGACATTTGCAATTTCTCGCCTGAGCTCTCTTTAGAGTGCGCGAGAGGATGAGCAGAAGATTAGGTGGCTAGAGAAGCCCAGAGCCCCAGTGTTCTTAGGCCTACAAAAGCGCTTCCAAGGAAGGGTGCTGGCTAGCAACAGCTTTCAGTGCTGGCACTTTTCATCTCTGAGCAATTGCTCGACGTTTGCAATTTCTCAGCTCGTGTCTACGAGACGGAAAGAGAAGGACCGTGACGTTTGGTGGCTAGAGAAGCGCAAAGCCCCAGTGTTGCTGCGCCTGTGAAAGCGCTTCCAAGGAAGGGTGCTGGCTAGCAACAGCTTTCAGTGCTGGCACTTTTCATCTCTGAGCAATTGCTCGACGTTTGCAATTTCTCACCTGAGCACTGTTTAGAGTGCGCGAGAGGATGAGCAGAAGATTAGGTGGCTAGAGAAGCCCAGAGCCCCACTGTTCTTAGGCCTACAAAAGCGCTTCCAAGGAAGGGTGCTGGCTAGCAGCAGCTTTCAGTGCTGGCACTTTTCATCTCTGAGCAATTGCTCGACGTTTGCAATTTCTCAGCTCGTGTCTACGAGACGGAGAGATAGTGACCGTGACGTTTGGTGGCTAGAGAAGCGCAAAGCCCCAGTGTTGCTGCTCCTGTGAAAGCGCTTCCAAGGAAGGGTGCTGGCTAGCAACAGCTTTCAGTGCTGGCACTTTTCATCTCTGAGCAATTGCTCGACGTTTGCAATTTCTCAGCTCGTGTCTACGAGACGGAAAGAGAAGGACCGTGATGTTTGGTGGCTAGAGAAGCGCAAAGCCCCAGTGTTGCTGCGCCTGTGAAAGCGCTTCCAAGGAAGGGTGCTGGCTAGCAACAGCTTTCAGTGCTGGCACTTTTCATCTCTGAGCAATTGCTGGACATTTGCAATTTCTCACCCGAGCTCTCTTTACAGTGCGCGAGAGGATGAGCAGAAGATTAGGTGGCTAGAGAAGCCCAGAGCCCCAGTGTTCTTAGGCCTACAAAAGTGCTTCCAAGGAAGGGTGCTGGCTAGCAAGAGCTTTCAGTGCTGGCACTTTTCATCTCTGAGCAATTGCTCGACGTTTGCAATTTCTCAGCTCGTGTCTACGAGACGGAAAGAGAAGGACCGTGACGTTTGGTGGCTAGAGAAGCGCAAAGCCCCAGTGTTGCTGCACCTGTGAAAGCGCTTCCAAGGAAGGGTGCTGGCTAGCAACAGCTTTCAGTGCTGGCACTTTTCATCTCTGAGCAATTGCTCGACGTTTGCAATTTCTCAGCTCGTGTCTAGGAGACGGAAAGAGAAGGACCGTGACGTTTGGTGGCTAGAGAAGCGCAAAGCCCCAGTGTTGCTGCGCCTGTGAAAGCGCTTCCAAGGAAGGGTGCTGGCTAGCAACAGCTTTCAGTGCTGGCACTTTTCATCTCTGAGCAATTGCTCGACGTTTGCAATTTCTCACCTGAGCACTGTTTAGAGTGCGCGAGAGGATGAGCAGAAGATTAGGTGGCTAGAGAAGCCCAGAGCCCCAGTGTTCTTAGGCCTACAAAAGCGCTTCCAAGGAAGGGTGCTGGCTAGCAGCAGCTTTCAGTGCTGGCACTTTTCATCTCTGAGCAATTGCTCGACGTTTGCAATTTCTCAGCTCGTGTCTACGAGACGGAGAGAGAGTGACCGTGACGTTTGGTGGCTAGAGAAGCGCAAAGCCCCAGTGTTGCTGCGCCTGTGAAAGCGCTTCCAAGGAAGGGTGCTGGCTAGCAACAGCTTTCAGTGCTGGCACTTTTCATCTGTGAGCAATTGCTCGACGTTTGCAATTTCTCGCCTGAGCTCTCTTTAGAGTGCGCGAGAGGATGAGCAGAAGATGAGGTGGCTAGAGAAGCCCAGAGCCCCAGTCTTCTTAGGTCTACAAAAGCGCTTCCAAGGAAGGGTGCTGGCTAGCAACAGCTTTCAGTGCTGGCACTTTTCATCTCTGAGCAATTGCTCAACGTTTGCAATTTCTCACCTGAGCTCTCTTTAGAGTGCGCGAGAGGATGAGCAGAAGATTAGGTGGCTAGAGAAGCCCAGAGCCCCAGTGCTCTTAGGCCTACAAAAGCGCTTCCAAGGAAGGGTGCTGGCTAGCAACAGCTTTCAGTGCTGGCACTTTTCATCTCTGAGCAATTGCTCGACGTTTGCAATTTCTCAGCTCGTGTCTAGGAGACGGAAAGAGAAGGACCGTGACGTTTGGTGGCTAGAGAAGCGCAAAGCCCCAGTGTTACTGCGCCTGTGAAAGCGCTTGCAAGGAAGGGTGCTGGCTAGCAAGAGCTTTCAGTGCTGGCACTTTTCATCTCTGAGCAATTGCTCCACGTTTGCAATTTCTCACCTGAGCTCTCTTTAGAGTGCGCGAGAGGATGAGCAGAAGATGAGGTGGCTAGAGAAGCCCAGAGCCCCAGTGTTCTTAGGTCTACAAAAGCGCTTCCAAGGAAGGGTGCTGGCTAGCAACAGCTTTCAGTGCTGGCACTTTTCATCTCTGAGCAATTGCTGGACATTTGCAATTTCTCACCTGAGCACTCTTTAGAGTGCGCGAGAGGATGAGCAGAAGATGAGGTGGCTAGAGAGGCCCAGAGCCCCACTGTTCTTAGGCCTACAAAAGCGCTTCCAAGGAAGGGTGCTGGCTAGCAACAGCTTTCAGTGCTGGCACTTTTCATCTCTGAGCAATTGCTCGACGTTTGCAATTTCTCAGCTCGTGTCTACGAGACGGAAAGAGAAGGACCGTGACGTTTGGTGGCTAGAGAAGCGCAAAGCCCCAGTGTTGCTGCGCCTGTGAAAGCGCTTCCAAGGAAGGGTGCTGGCTAGCAACAGCTTTCAGTGCTGGCACTTTTCATCTCTGAGCAATTGCTGGACATTTGCAATTTCTCACCCGAGCTCTCTTTACAGTGCGCGAGAGGATGAGCAGAAGATGAGGTGGCTAGAGAAGCCCAGAGCCCCAGTGTTCTTAGGCCTACAAAAGTGCTTCCAAGGAAGGGTGCTGGCTAGCAACAGCTTTCAGTGCTGGCACTTTTCATCTCTGAGCAATTGCTCGACGTTTGCAATTTCTCAGCTCGTGTCTACGAGACGGAAAGAGAAGGACCGTGACGTTTGGTGGCTAGAGAAGCGCAAAGCCCCAGTGTTGCTGCGCCTGTGAAAGCGCTTCCAAGGAAGGGGGCTGGCTAGCAACAGCTTTCAGTGCTGGCACTTTTCATCTCTGAGCAATTGCTCCACGTTTGCAATTTCTCAGCTCGTGTCTACGAGACGGAAAGAGAAGGACCGTGACGTTTGGTGGCTAGAGAAGCGCAAAGCCCCAGTGTTGCTGCGCCTGTGAAAGCGCTTCCAAGGAAGGGTGCTGGCTAGCAACAGCTTTCAGTGCTGGCACTTTTCATCTCTGAGCAATTGCTCGACGTTTGCAATTTCTCACCTGAGCACTGTTTAGAGTGCGCGAGAGGATGAGCAGAAGATGAGGTGGCTAGAGAAGCCCAGAGCCCCACTGTTCTTAGGCCTACAAAAGCGCTTCCAAGGAAGGGTGCTGGCTAGCAGCAGCTTTCAGTGCTGGCACTTTTCATCTCTGAGCAATTGCTCGACGTTTGCAATTTCTCAGCTCGTGTCTAGGAGACGGAAAGAGAATGACAGTGACGTTTGGTGGGTAGAGAAGCGCAAAGCCCCAGTGTTGCTGCGCCTGTGAAAGCGCTTCCAAGGAAGGCTGCTGGCTAGCAAGAGCTTTCAGTGCTGGCACTTTTCATCTCTGAGCAATTGCTGGACATTTGCAATTTCTCACCTGAGCTCTCTTTAGAGTGCGCGAGAGGATGAGCAGAAGATGAGGTGGCTAGAGAAGCCCAGAGCCCCAGTGTTCTTAGGCCTACAAAAGCGCTTCCAAGGAAGGGTGCTGGCTAGCAAGAGCTTTCAGTGCTGGCACTTTTCATCTCTGAGCAATTGCTCCACGTTTGCAATTTCTCAGCTCGTGTCTACGAGACGGAAAGAGAAGGACCGTGACGTTTGGTGGCTAGAGAAGCGCAAAGCCCCAGTGTTGCTGCGCCTGTGAAAGCGCTTCCAAGGAAGGGTGCTGGCTAGCAACAGCTTTCAGTGCTGGCACTTTTCATCTCTGAGCAATTGCTGGACATTTGCAATTTCTCAGCTCTTGTCTAGGAGACGGAAAGAGAAGGACCGTGACGTTTGGTGGGTAGAGAAGCGCAAAGCCCCAGTGTTGCTGCGCCTGTGAAAGCGCTTGCAAGGAAGGGTGCTGGCTAGCAACAGCTTTCAGTGCTGGCACTTTTCATCTCTGAGCAATTGCTCGACGTTTGCAATTTCTCAGCTCGTGTCTACGAGACGGAAAGAGAATGACAGTGACGTTTGGTGGGTAGAGAAGCGCAAAGCCCCAGTGTTGCTGCGCCTGTGAAAGCGCTTCCAAGGAAGGGTGCTGGCTAGCAACAGCTTTCAGTGCTGGCACTTTTCATCTCTGAGCAATTGCTCCACGTTTGCAATTTCTCACCTGAGCTCTCTTTAGAGTGCGCGAGAGGATGAGCAGAAGATTAGGTGGCTAGAGAAGCCCAGAGCCCCAGTGTTCTTAGGTCTACAAAAGCGCTTCCAAGGAAGGGTGCTGGCTAGCAACAACTTCAGTGCTGGCACTTTTCATCTCTGAGCAATTGCTGGACATTTGCAATTTCTCACCTGAGCTCTCTTTAGAGTGCGCGAGAGGATGAGCAGAAGATTAGGTGGTTAGAGAAGCCCAGAGCCCCAGTGTTCTTAGGTCTACAAAAGCGCTTCCAAGGAAGGGTGCTGGCTAGCAACAGCTGTCAGTGCTGGCACTTTTCATCTCTGAGCAATTGCTCGACGTTTGCAATTTCTCAGCTCGTGTCTACGAGACGGAAGGAGAAGGATCGTGATGTTTGGTGGCTAGAGAAGCGCAAAGCCCCAGTGTTGCTGCGCCTGTGAAAGCGCTTCCAAGGAAGGGTGCTGGCTAGCAACAGCTTTCAGTGCTGGCACTTTTCATCTCTGAGCAATTGCTCGACGTTTGCAATTTCTCACCTGAGCTCTCTTTAGAGTGCGCGAGAGGATGAGCAGAAGATTAGGTGGCTAGAGAAGCCCAGAGCCCCAGTGTTCTTAGGTCTACAAAAGCGCTTCCAAGGAAGGGTGCTGGCTAGCAAGAGCTTTCAGTGCTGGCACTTTTCATCTGTGAGCAATTGCTCGACGTTTGCAATTTCTCAGCTCGTGTCTACGAGACGGAAAGAGAAGGACCGTGACGTTTGGTGGGTAGAGAAGCGCAAAGCCCCAGTGTTGCTGCGCCTGTGAAAGCGCTTCCAAGGAAGGGTGCTGGCTAGCAACAGCTTTCAGTGCTGGCACTTTTCCTCTCTGAGCAATTGCTCGACGTTTGCAATTTCTCAGCTCGTGTCTACGAGACGGAAAGAGAATGACAGTGACGTTTGGTGGGTAGAGAAGCGCAAAGCCCCAGTGTTGCTGCGCCTGTGAAAGCGCTTCCAAGGAAGGGTGCTGGCTAGCAACAGCTTTCAGTGCTGGCACTTTTCATCTCTGAGCAATTGCTGGACATTTGCAATTTCTCACCTGAGCTCTCTTTAGAGTGCGCGAGAGGATGAGCAGAAGATGAGGTGGCTAGAGAAGCCCAGAGCCCCACTGTTCTTAGGCCTACAAAAGCGCTTCCAAGGAAGGGTGCTGGCTAGCAACAGCTTTCAGTGCTGGCACTTTTCATCTCTGAGCAATTGCTGGACATTTGCAATTTCTCAGCTCTTGTCTAGGAGACGGAAAGAGAAGGACCGTGACGTTTGGTGGGTAGAGAAGCGCAAAGCCCCAGTGTTGCTGCGCCTGTGAAAGCGCTTCCAAGGAAGGGTGCTGGCTAGCAACAGCTTTCAGTGCTGGCACTTTTCCTCTCTGAGCAATTGCTCGACGTTTGCAATTTCTCAGCTCGTGTCTACGAGACGGAAAGAGAATGACAGTGACGTTTGGTGGCTAGAGAAGCGCAAAGCCCCAGTGTTGCTGCGCCTGTGAAAGCGCTTCCAAGGAAGGGTGCTGGCTAGCAACAGCTTTCAGTGCTGGCACTTTTCATCTCTGAGCAATTGCTGGACATTTGCAATTTCTCACCTGAGCTCTCTTTAGAGTGCGCGAGAGGATGAGCAGAAGATGAGGTGGCTAGAGAAGCCCAGAGCCCCAGTCTTCTTAGGCCTACAAAAGCGCTTCCAAGGAAGGGTGCTGGCTAGCAACAGCTTTCAGTGCTGGCACTTTTCATCTCTGAGCAATTGCTCCACGTTTGCAATTTCTCAGCTCGTGTCTACGAGACGGAAAGAGAAGGACCATGACGTTTGGTGGCTAGAGAAGCGCAAAGCCCCAGTGTTGCTGCGCCTGTGAAAGCGCTTCCAAGGAAGGGTGCTGGCTAGCAAGAGCTTTCAGTGCTGGCACTTTTCATCTCTGAGCAATTGCTCAACGTTTGCAATTTCTCACCTGAGCTCTCTTTAGAGTGTGCGAGAGGATGAGCAGAAGATTAGGTGGCTAGAGAAGCCCAGAGCCCCAGTGTTCTTAGGTCTACAAAAGCGCTTCCAAGGAAGGGTGCTGGCTAGCAACAGCTTTCAGTGCTGGCACTTTTCATCTCTGAGCAATTGCTCGACGTTTGCAATTTCTCAGCTCGTGTCTACGAGACGGAAAGAGAATGACTGTGACGTTTGGTGGCTAGAGAAGCGCAAAGCCCCAGTGTTGCTGCGCCTGTGAAAGCGCTTCCAAGGAAGGGGGCTGGCTACCAAGAGCTTTCAGTGCTGGCACTTTTCATCTCTGAGCAATTGCTCCACGTTTGCAATTTCTCACCTGAGCTCTCTTTAGAGTGTGCGAGAGGATGAGCAGAAGATGAGGTGGCTAGAGAAGCCCAGAGCCCCAGTGTTCTTAGGCCTACAAAAGCGCTTCCAAGGAAGGGTGCTGGCTAGCAACAGCTTTCAGTGCTGGCACTTTTCATCTCTGAGGAATTGCTGGACATTTGCAATTTCTCACCTGAGCACTCTTTAGAGTGCGCGAGAGGATGAGCAGAAGATGAGGTGGCTAGAGAAGCCCAGAGCCCCAGTGTTCTTAGGCCTACAAAAGCGCTTCCAAGGAAGGGTGCTGGCTAGCAACAGCTTTCAGTGCTGGCACTTTTCATCTGTGAGCAATTGCTCGACGTTTGCAATTTCTCAGCTCGTGTCTACGAGACGGAAAGAGAAGGACCGTGACGTTTGGTGGGTAGAGAAGCGCAAAGCCCCAGTGTTGCTGCGCCTGTAAAAGCGCTTCCAAGGAAGGGTGCTGGCTAGCAAGAGCTTTCAGTGCTGGCACTTTTCATCTCTGAGCAATTGCTCCACGTTTGCAATTTCTCACCTGAGCTCTCTTTAGAGTGTGCGAGAGGATGAGCAGAAGATGAGGTGGCTAGAGAAGCCCAGAGCTCCAGTGTTCTTAGGTCTACAAAAGCGCTTCCAAGGAAGGGTGCTGGCTAGCAACAGCTTTCAGTGCTGGCACTTTTCATCTCTGAGCAATTGCTGGACATTTGCAATTTCTCACCTGAGCACTCTTTAGAGTGCGCGAGAGGATGAGCAGAAGATGAGGTGGCTAGAGAAGCCCAGAGCCCCAGTGTTCTTAGGCCTACAAAAGCGCTTCCAAGGAAGGGTGCTGGCTAGCAAGAGCTTTCAGTGCTGGCACTTTTCATCTCTGAGCAATTGCTCGACGTTTGCAATTTCTCAGCTCGTGTCTACGAGACGGAAAGAGAAGGACCGTGATGTTTGGTGGCTAGAGAAGCGCAAAGCCCCAGTGTTGCTGCGCCTGTGAAAGCGCTTCCAAGGAAGGGTGCTGGCTAGCAACAGCTTTCAGTGCTGGCACTTTTCATCTCTGAGCAATTGCTGGACATTTGCAATTTCTCACCTGAGCTCTCTTTAGAGTGCGCGAGAGGATGAGCAGAAGATGAGGTGGCTAGAGAAGCCCAGAGCCCCACTGTTCTTAGGCCTACAAAAGCGCTTCCAAGGAAGGGTGCTGGCTAGCAACAGCTTTCAGTGCTGGCACTTTTCATCTCTGAGCAATTGCTCGACGTTTGCAATTTCTCAGCTCGTGTCTACGAGACGGAAAGAGAAGGACCGTGACGTTTGGTGGGTAGAGAAGCGCAAAGCCCCAGTGTTACTGCGCCTGTGAAAGCGCTTCCAAGGAAGGGTGCTGGCTAGCAACAGCTTTCAGTGCTGGCACTTTTCATCTCTGAGCAATTGCTCCACGTTTGCAATTTCTCAGCTCGTGTCTACGAGACGGAAAGAGAAGGACCGTGACGTTTGGTGGGTAGAGAAGCGCAAAGCCCCAGTGTTGCTGCGCCTGTGAAAGCGCTTCCAAGGAAGGGTGCTGGCTAGCAACAGCTTTCAGTGCTGGCACTTTTCATCTCTGAGCAATTGCTGGACATTTGCAATTTCTCACCTGACCTCTCTTTTAGAGTGCGCGAGAGGATGAGCAGAAGATGAGGTGGCTAGAGAAGCCCAGAGCCCCAGTGTTCTTAGGCCTACAAAAGCGCTTCCAAGGAAGGGTGCTGGCTAGCAACAGCTTTCAGTGCTGGCACTTTTCATCTCTGAGCAATTGCTCGACGTTTGCAATTTCTCAGCTCGTGTCTACGAGACGGAAAGAGAAGGACCGTGACGTTTGGTGGCTAGAGAAGCGCAAAGCCCCAGTGTTGCTGCGCCTGTGAAAGCGCTTCCAAGGAAGGGGGCTGGCTAGCAAGAGCTTTCAGTGCTGGCACTTTTCATCTGTGAGCAATTGCTCCACGTTTGCAATTTCTCACCTGAGCTCTCTTTAGAGTGTGCGAGAGGATGAGCAGAAGATTAGGTGGCTAGAGAAGCCCAGAGCCCCAGTGTTCTTAGGTCTACAAAAGCGCTTCCAAGGAAGGGTGCTGGCTAGCAACAGCTTTCAGTGCTGGCACTTTTCATCTCTGAGCAATTGCTGGACATTTGCAATTTCTCACCTGAGCACTCTTTAGAGTGCGCGAGAGGATGAGCAGAAGATGAGGTGGCTAGAGAAGCCCAGAGCCCCACTGTTCTTAGGCCTACAAAAGCGCTTCCAAGGAAGGGTGCTGGCTAGCAACAGCTTTCAGTGCTGGCACTTTTCATCTCTGAGCAATTGCTCCACGTTTGCAATTTCTCAGCTCGTGTCTACGAGACGGAAAGAGAAGGACCATGACGTTTGGTGGCTAGAGAAGCGCAAAGCCCCAGTGTTGCTGCGCCTGTGAAAGCGCTTCCAAGGAAGGGTGCTGGCTAGCAAGAGCTTTCAGTGCTGGCACTTTTCATCTCTGAGCAATTGCTCAACGTTTGCAATTTCTCACCTGAGCTCTCTTTAGAGTGTGCGAGAGGATGAGCAGAAGATTAGGTGGCTAGAGAAGCCCAGAGCCCCAGTGTTCTTAGGTCTACAAAAGCGCTTCCAAGGAAGGGTGCTGGCTAGCAACAGCTTTCAGTGCTGGCACTTTTCATCTCTGAGCAATTGCTCGACGTTTGCAATTTCTCAGCTCGTGTCTACGAGACGGAAAGAGAATGACTGTGACGTTTGGTGGCTAGAGAAGCGCAAAGCCCCAGTGTTGCTGCGCCTGTGAAAGCGCTTCCAAGGAAGGGGGCTGGCTACCAAGAGCTTTCAGTGCTGGCACTTTTCATCTCTGAGCAATTGCTCGACGTTTGCAATTTCTCACCTGAGCTCTCTTTAGAGTGTGCGAGAGGATGAGCAGAAGATGAGGTGGCTAGAGAAGCCCAGAGCCCCAGTGTTCTTAGGCCTACAAAAGCGCTTCCAAGGAAGGGTGCTGGCTAGCAACAGCTTTCAGTGCTGGCACTTTTCATCTCTGAGGAATTGCTGGACATTTGCAATTTCTCACCTGAGCACTCTTTAGAGTGCGCGAGAGGATGAGCAGAAGATGAGGTGGCTAGAGAAGCCCAGAGCCCCACTGTTCTTAGGCCTACAAAAGCGCTTCCAAGGAAGGGTGCTGGCTAGCAACAGCTTTCAGTGCTGGCACTTTTCATCTCTGAGCAATTGCTCGACGTTTGCAATTTCTCAGCTCGTGTCTACGAGACGGAAAGAGAAGGACCGTGACGTTTGGTGGGTAGAGAAGCGCAAAGCCCCAGTGTTGCTGCGCCTGTAAAAGCGCTTCCAAGGAAGGGTGCTGGCTAGCAAGAGCTTTCAGTGCTGGCACTTTTCATCTCTGAGCAATTGCTCCACGTTTGCAATTTCTCACCTGAGCTCTCTTTAGAGTGTGCGAGAGGATGAGCAGAAGATGAGGTGGCTAGAGAAGCCCAGAGCCCCAGTGTTCTTAGGTCTACAAAAGCGCTTCCAAGGAAGGGTGCTGGCTAGCAACAGCTTTCAGTGCTGGCACTTTTCATCTCTGAGCAATTGCTGGACATTTGCAATTTCTCACCTGAGCACTCTTTAGAGTGCGCGAGAGGATGAGCAGAAGATGAGGTGGCTAGAGAAGCCCAGAGCCCCAGTGTTCTTAGGCCTACAAAAGCGCTTCCAAGGAAGGGTGCTGGCTAGCAAGAGCTTTCAGTGCTGGCACTTTTCATCTCTGAGCAATTGCTCGACGTTTGCAATTTCTCAGCTCGTGTCTACGAGACGGAAAGAGAAGGACCGTGATGTTTGGTGGGTAGAGAAGCGCAAAGCCCCAGTGTTGCTGCGCCTGTGAAAGCGCTTCCAAGGAAGGGTGCTGGCTAGCAACAGCTTTCAGTGCTGGCACTTTTCATCTCTGAGCAATTGCTGGACATTTGCAATTTCTCACCTGAGCTCTCTTTAGAGTGCGCGAGAGGATGAGCAGAAGATGAGGTGGCTAGAGAAGCCCAGAGCCCCAGTGTTCTTAGGCCTACAAAAGCGCTTCCAAGGAAGGGTGCTGGCTAGCAACAGCTTTCAGTGCTGGCACTTTTCATCTCTGAGCAATTGCTCGACGTTTGCAATTTCTCAGCTCGTGTCTACGAGACGGAAAGAGAAGGACCGTGACGTTTGGTGGGTAGAGAAGCGCAAAGCCCCAGTGTTACTGCACCTGTGAAAGCGCTTCCAAGGAAGGGTGCTGGCTAGCAACAGCTTTCAGTGCTGGCACTTTTCATCTGTGAGCAATTGCTCCACGTTTGCAATTTCTCAGCTCGTGTCTACGAGACGGAAAGAGAAGGACCGTGACGTTTGGTGGGTAGAGAAGCGCAAAGCCCCAGTGTTGCTGCACCTGTGAAAGCGCTTCCAAGGAAGGGTGCTGGCTAGCAACAGCTTTCAGTGCTGGCACTTTTCATCTCTGAGCAATTGCTGGACATTTGCAATTTCTCACCTGACCTCTCTTTTAGAGTGCGCGAGAGGATGAGCAGAAGATGAGGTGGCTAGAGAAGCCCAGAGC
Source organism: Sarcoramphus papa (assembly GCA_037962945.1). Taxonomy (NCBI): domain Eukaryota; kingdom Metazoa; phylum Chordata; class Aves; order Accipitriformes; family Cathartidae; genus Sarcoramphus; species Sarcoramphus papa. Next base: position 622,553 of record JBBMRM010000103.1, read on the forward strand.
CCCAGTGTTCTTAGGCCTACAAAAGCGCTTCCAAGGAAGGGTGCTGGCTAGCAACAGCTTTCAGTGCTGGCACTTTTCATCTCTGAGCAATTGCTCGACGTTTGCAATTTCTCAGCTCGTGTCTACGAGACGGAAAGAGAAGGACCGTGACGTTTGGTGGCTAGAGAAGCGCAAAGCCCCAGTGTTGCTGCGCCTGTGAAAGCGCTTCCAAGGAAGGGGGCTGGCTAGCAACAGCTTTCAGTGCTGGCACTTTTCATCTGTGAGCAATTGCTCCACGTTTGCAATTTCTCACCTGAGCTCTCTTTAGAGTGTGCGAGAGGATGAGCAGAAGATTAGGTGGCTAGAGAAGCCCAGAGCCCCAGTGTTCTTAGGTCTACAAAAGCGCTTCCAAGGAAGGGTGCTGGCTAGCAACAGCTTTCAGTGCTGGCACTTTTCATCTCTGAGCAATTGCTGGACATTTGCAATTTCTCACCTGAGCACTCTTTAGAGTGCGCGAGAGGATGAGCAGAAGATGAGGTGGCTAGAGAAGCCCAGAGCCCCACTGTTCTTAGGCCTACAAAAGCGCTTCCAAGGAAGGGTGCTGGCTAGCAACAGCTTTCAGTGCTGGCACTTTTCATCTCTGAGCAATTGCTCGACGTTTGCAATTTCTCAGCTCGTGTCTACGAGACGGAAAGAGAAGGACCGTGTCGTTTGGTGGGTAGAGAAGTGCAAAGCCCCAGTGTTGCTGCGCCTGTGAAAGCGCTTCCAAGGAAGGGGGCTGGCTAGCAAGAGCTTTCAGTGCTGGCACTTTTCATCTCTGAGCAATTGCTCCACGTTTGCAATTTCTCAGCTCGTGTCTACGTGATGGAAAGAGAAGGACCGTGATGTTTGGTGGCTAGAGAAGCGCAAAGCCCCAGTGTTGCTGCGCCTGTGAAAGCGCTTCCAAGGAAGGGTGCTGGCTAGCAACAGCTTTCAGTGCTGGCACTTTTCATCTCTGAGCAATTGCTGGACATTTGCAATTTCTCACCTGAGCTCTCTTTAGAGTGCGCGAGAGGATGAGCAGAAGATGAGGTGGCTAGAGAAGCCCAGAGCCCCACTGTTCTTAGGCCTACAAAAGCGCTTCCAAGGAAGGGTGCTGGCTAGCAACAGCTTTCAGTGCTGGCACTTTTCATCTCTGAGCAATTGCTCGACGTTTGCAATTTCTCAGCTCGTGTCTACGAGACGGAAAGAGAAGGACCGTGACGTTTGGTGGCTAGAGAAGCGCAAAGCCCCAGTGTTGCTGCGCCTGTGAAAGCGCTTCCAAGGAAGGGGGCTGGCTAGCAACAGCTTTCAGTGCTGGCACTTTTCATCTCTGAGCAATTGCTCGACGTTTGCAATTTCTCAGCTCGTGTCTACGAGACGGAAAGAGAAGGACCGTGACGTTTGGTGGGTAGAGAAGCGCAAAGCCCCAGTGTTGCTGCGCCTGTGAAAGCGCTTCCAAGGAAGGGTGCTGGCTAGCAACAGCTTTCAGTGCTGGCACTTTTCATCTCTGAGCAATTGCTGGACATTTGCAATTTCTCACCTGTGCTCTCTTTTAGAGTGCGCGAGAGGATGAGCAGAAGATGAGGTGGCTAGAGAAGCCCAGAGCCCCAGTGTTCTTAGGCCTACAAAAGCGCTTCCAAGGAAGGGTGCTGGCTAGCAACAGCTTTCAGTGCTGGCACTTTTCCTCTCTGAGCAATTGCTCGACATTTGCAATTTCTCAGCTCGTGTCTACAAGACGGAAAGAGAAGGACCGTGTCGTTTGGTGGGTAGAGAAGCGCAAAGCCCCAGTGTTGCTGCACCTGTGAAAGCGCTTCCAAGGAAGGGTGCTGGCTAGCAACAGCTTTCAGTGCTGGCACTTTTCCTCTCTGAGCAATTGCTCGGCGTTTGCAATTTCTCACCTGAGCTCTCTTTAGAGTGCGCGAGAGGATGAGCAGAAGATGAGGTGGCTAGAGAAGCCCAGAGCCCCAGTGTTCTTAGGTCTACAAAAGCGCTTCCAAGGAAGGGTGCTGGCTAGCAAGAGCTTTCAGTGCTGGCACTTTTCATCTCTGAGCAATTGCTCGACGTTTGCAATTTCTCACCTGAGCTCTCTTTAGAGTGCGCGAGAGGATGAGCAGAAGTTTAGGTGGTTAGAGAAGCCCAGAGCCCCACTGTTCTTAGGCCTACAAAAGCGCTTCCAAGGAAGGGTGCTGGCTAGCAACAGCTTTCAGTGCTGGCACTTTTCATCTCTGAGCAATTGCTCAACGTTTGCAATTTCTCAGCTCGTGTCTACAAGACGGAAAGAGAAGGACTGTGACGTTTGGTGGCTAGAGAAGCGCAAAGCCCCAGTGTTGCTGCGACTGTGAAAGCGCTTCCAAGGAAGGGTGCTGGCTAGCAACAGCTTTCAGTGCTGGCACTTTTCATCTCTGAGCAATTGCTCGACGTTTGCAATTTCTCAGCTCTTGTCTAGGAGACGGAAAGAGAAGGACCGTGACGTTTGGTGGGTAGAGAAGCGCAAAGCCCCAGTGTTGCTGCGCCTGTGAAAGCGCTTCCAAGGAAGGGTGCTGGCTAGCAACAGCTTTCAGTGCTGGCACTTTTCATCTCTGAGCAATTGCTCAACGTTTGCAATTTCTCACCTGAGCTCTCTTTAGAGTGTGCGAGAGGATGAGCAGAAGATTAGGTGGCTAGGGAAGCGCAAAGCCCCAGTGTTCTTAGGCCTACAAAAGCGCTTCCAAGGAAGGGTGCTGGCTAGCAACAGCTTTCAGTGCTGGCACTTTTCATCTCTGAGCAATTGCTCGACGTTTGCAATTTCTCAGCTCGTGTCTACGAGACGGAAAGAGAAGGACCGTGACGTTTGGTGGCTAGAGAAGCGCAAAGCCCCAGTGTTGCTGCGCCTGTGAAAGCGCTTCCAAGGAAGGGGGCTGGCTAGCAAGAGCGTTCAGTGCTGGCACGTTTCATCTCTGAGCAATTGCTGGACATTTGCAATTTCTCACCTGAGCTCTCTTTAGAGTGTGCGAGAGGATGAGCAGAAGATGAGGTGGCTAGAGAAGCCCAGAGCCCCAGTGTTCTTAGGTCTACAAAAGCGCTTCCAAGGAAGGGTGCTGGCTAGCAACAGCTTTCAGTGCTGGCACTTTTCATCTCTGAGCAATTGCTCCACGTTTGCAATTTCTCACCTGAGCACTCTTTAGAGTGCGCGAGAGGATGAGCAGAAGATGAGGTGGCTAGAGAAGCCCAGAGCCCCACTGTTCTTAGGCCTACAAAAGCGCTTCCAAGGAAGGGTGCTGGCTAGCAAGAGCTTTCAGTGCTGGCACTTTTCATCTCTGAGCAATTGCTCGACGTTTGCAATTTCTCAGCTCGTGTCTACGAGACGGAAAGAGAATGACCGTGACGTTTGGTGGGTAGAGAAGCGCAAAGCCCCAGTGTTGCTGCGCCTGTGAAAGCGCTTCCAAGGAAGGGTGCTGGCTAGCAACAGCTTTCAGTGCTGGCACTTTTCATCTCTGAGCAATTGCTCCACGTTTGCAATTTCTCAGCTCGTGTCTACGAGACGGAAAGAGAAGGACCGTGACGTTTGGTGGCTAGAGAAGCGCAAAGCCCCAGTGTTGCTGCGCCTGTGAAAGCGCTTCCAAGGAAGGGTGCTGGCTAGCAACAGCTTTCAGTGCTGGCACTTTTCATCTCTGAGCAATTGCTGGACATTTGCAATTTCTCACCTGAGCTCTCTTTAGAGTGCGCGAGAGGATGAGCAGAAGATGAGGTGGCTAGAGAAGCCCAGAGCCCCAGTGTTCTTAGGCCTACAAAAGCGCTTCCAAGGAAGGGTGCTGGCTAGCAACAGCTTTCAGCGCTGGCACTTTTCCTCTCTGAGCAATTGCTCGACATTTGCAATTTCTCAGCTCGTGTCTACAAGACGGAAAGAGAAGGACCGTGTCGTTTGGTGGGTAGAGAAGCGCAAAGCCCCAGTGTTGCTGCACCTGTGAAAGCGCTTCCAAGGAAGGGTGCTGGCTAGCAACAGCTTTCAGTGCTGGCACTTTTCCTCTCTGAGCAATTGCTCGGCGTTTGCAATTTCTCTGCTCGTGTCTACGAGACGGAAGGAGAAGGACCGTGACGTTTGGTGGCTAGAGAAGCGCAAAGCCCCAGTGTTGCTGCGCCTGTGAAAGCGCTTCCAAGGAAGGGTGCTGGCTAGCAACAGCTTTCAGTGCTGGCACTTTTCATCTCTGAGCAATTGCTGGACATTTGCAATTTCTCGCCTGAGCTCTCTTTAGAGTGCGCGAGAGGATGAGCAGAAGATGAGGTGGCTAGAGAAGCCCAGAGCCCCACTGTTCTTAGGTCTACAAAAGCGCTTCCAAGGAAGGGTGCTGGCTAGCAACAGCTTTCAGTGCTGGCACTTTTCATCTCTGAGGAATTGCTGGACATTTGCAATTTCTCAGCTCTTGTCTAGGAGATGGAAAGAGAATGACCATGACGTTTGGTGGCTAGAGAAGCGCAAAGCCCCAGTGTTGCTGCACCTGTGAAAGCGCTTCCAAGGAAGGGTGCTGGCTAGCAAGAGCTTTCAGTGCTGGCACTTTTCATCTCTGAGCAATTGCTCGACGTTTGCAATTTCTCACCTGAGCTCTCTTTAGAGTGCGCGAGAGGATGAGCAGAAGATGAGGTGGCTAGAGAAGCCCAGAGCCCCAGTGTTCTTAGGTCTACAAAAGCGCTTCCAAGGAAGGGTGCTGGCTAGCAAGAGCTTTCAGTGCTGGCACTTTTCATCTCTGAGCAATTGCTCGACGTTTGCAATTTCTCACCTGAGCTCTCTTTAGAGTGCGCGAGAGGATGAGCAGAAGTTTAGGTGGTTAGAGAAGCCCAGAGCCCCAGTGTTCTTAGGCCTACAAAAGCGCTTCCAAGGAAGGGTGCTGGCTAGCAACAGCTTTCAGTGCTGGCACTTTTCATCTCTGAGCAATTGCTCAACGTTTGCAATTTCTCAGCTCGTGTCTACAAGACGGAAAGAGAAGGACCGTGACGTTTGGTGGGTAGAGAAGCGCAAAGCCCCAGTGTTGCTGCGCCTGTGAAAGCGCTTCCAAGGAAGGGTGCTGGCTAGCAACAGCTTTCAGTGCTGGCACTTTTCATCTCTGAGCAATTGCTCGACGTTTGCAATTTCTCAGCTCGTGTCTACGAGACGGAAAGAGAATGACCGTGACATTTGGTGGCTAGAGAAGCGCAAAGCCCCAGTGTTGCTGCGCCTGTGAAAGCGCTTCCAAGGAAGGGTGCTGGCTAGCAACAGCTTTCAGTGCTGGCACTTTTCATCTCTGAGCAATTGCTGGACATTTGCAATTTCTCACCTGAGCTCTCTTTAGAGTGCGCGAGAGGATGAGCAGAAGATGAGGTGGCTAGAGAAGCCCAGAGCCCCAGTGTTCTTAGGCCTACAAAAGCGCTTCCAAGGAAGGGGGCTGGCTAGCAACAGCTTTCAGTGCTGGCACTTTTCATCTCTGAGCAATTGCTCGACGTTTGCAATTTCTCAGCTCGTGTCTACGAGACGGAAAGAGAAGGACCGTGACGTTTGGTGGCTAGAGAAGCGCAAAGCCCCAGTGTTGCTGCGCCTGTGAAAGCGCTTCCAAGGAAGGGTGCTGGCTAGCAACAGCTTTCAGTGCTGGCACTTTTCATCTCTGAGCAATTGCTGGACGTTTGCAATTTCTCACCTGAGCTCTCTTTAGAGTGTGCGAGAGGATGAGCAGAAGATTAGGTGGCTAGAGAAGCCCAGAGCCCCAGTGTTCTTAGGCCTACAAAAGCGCTTCCAAGGAAGGGTGCTGGCTAGCAACAGCTTTCAGTGCTGGCACTTTTCATCTCTGAGCAATTGCTCGACGTTTGCAATTTCTCAGCTCGTGTCTACGAGACGGAAAGAGAAGGACCGTGACGTTTGGTGGCTAGAGAAGCGCAAAGCCCCAGTGTTGCTGCGCCTGTGAAAGCGCTTCCAAGGAAGGGGGCTGGCTAGCAAGAGCGTTCAGTGCTGGCACTTTTCATCTCTGAGCAATTGCTGGACATTTGCAATTTCTCACCTGAGCTCTCTTTAGAGTGTGCGAGAGTATGAGCAGAAGATGAGGTGGCTAGAGAAGCCCAGAGCCCCAGTGTTCTTAGGTCTACAAAAGCGCTTCCAAGGAAGGGTGCTGGCTAGCAACAGCTTTCAGTGCTGGCACTTTTCATCTCTGAGCAATTGCTGGACATTTGCAATTTCTCACCTGAGCACTCTTTAGAGTGCGCGAGAGGATGAGCAGAAGATGAGGTGGCTAGAGAAGCCCAGAGCCCCACTGTTCTTAGGCCTACAAAAGCGCTTCCAAGGAAGGGTGCTGGCTAGCAAGAGCTTTCAGTGCTGGCACTTTTCATCTCTGAGCAATTGCTCGACGTTTGCAATTTCTCAGCTCGTGTCTACGAGACGGAAAGAGAAGGACCGTGACGTTTGGTGGGTAGAGAAGCGCAAAGCCCCAGTGTTGCTGCACCTGTGAAAGCGCTTCCAAGGAAGGGTGCTGGCTAGCAACAGCTTTCAGTGCTGGCACTTTTCATCTCTGAGCAATTGCTCGGCGTTTGCAATTTCTCAGCTCGTGTCTACGAGACGGAAAGAGAAGGACCGTGACGTTTGGTGGCTAGAGAAGCGCAAAGCCCCAGTGTTGCTGCGCCTGTGAAAGCGCTTCCAAGGAAGGGTGCTGGCTAGCAACAGCTTTCAGTGCTGGCACTTTTCATCTCTGAGCAATTGCTGGACATTTGCAATTTCTCGCCTGAGCTCTCTTTAGAGTGCGCGAGAGGATGAGCAGAAGATGAGGTGGCTAGAGAAGCCCAGAGCCCCAGTGTTCTTAGGTCTACAAAAGCGCTTCCAAGGAAGGGTGCTGGCTAGCAACAGCTTTCAGTGCTGGCACTTTTCATCTCTGAGGAATTGCTGGACATTTGCAATTTCTCAGCTCTTGTCTAGGAGATGGAAAGAGAAGGACCGTGACGTTTGGTGGCTAGAGAAGCGCAAAGCCCCAGTGTTGCTGCACCTGTGAAAGCGCTTCCAAGGAAGGGTGCTGGCTAGCAAGAGCTTTCAGTGCTGGCACTTTTCATCTCTGAGCAATTGCTCGACGTTTGCAATTTCTCACCTGAGCTCTCTTTAGAGTGCGCGAGAGGATGAGCAGAAGATTAGGTGGCTAGAGAAGCCCAGAGCCCCAGTGTTCTTAGGTCTACAAAAGCGCTTCCAAGGAAGGGTGCTGGCTAGCAAGAGCTTTCAGTGCTGGCACTTTTCATCTCTGAGCAATTGCTCGACGTTTGCAATTTCTCACCTGAGCTCTCTTTAGAGTGCGCGAGAGGATGAGCAGAAGTTTAGGTGGTTAGAGAAGCCCAGAGCCCCAGTGTTCTTAGGCCTACAAAAGCGCTTCCAAGGAAGGGTGCTGGCTAGCAAGAGCTTTCAGTGCTGGCACTTTTCATCTCTGAGCAATTGCTCGACGTTTGCAATTTCTCAGCTCGTGTCTACGAGACGGAAAGAGAAGGACCGTGACGTTTGGTGGGTAGAGAAGCGCAAAGCCCCAGTGTTGCTGCGCCTGTGAAAGCGCTTCCAAGGAAGGGTGCTGGCTAGCAACAGCTTTCAGTGCTGGCACTTTTCATCTCTGAGCAATTGCTCGACGTTTGCAATTTCTCAGCTCGTGTCTACGAGACGGAAAGAGAAGGACCGTGACGTTTGGTGGCTAGAGAAGCGCAAAGCCCCAGTGTTGCTGCACCTGTGAAAGCGCTTCCAAGGAAGGGTGCTGGCTAGCAACAGCTTTCAGTGCTGGCACTTTTCATCTCTGAGCAATTGCTCAACGTTTGCAATTTCTCACCTGAGCTCTCTTTAGAGTGTGCGAGAGGATGAGCAGAAGATGAGGTGGCTAGAGAAGCCCAGAGCCCCACTGTTCTTAGGCCTACAAAAGCGCTTCCAAGGAAGGGTGCTGGCTAGCAACAGCTTTCAGTGCTGGCACTTTTCATCTCTGAGCAATTGCTCGACGTTTGCAATTTCTCAGCTCGTGTCTACGAGACGGAAAGAGAAGGACCGTGACGTTTGGTGGCTAGAGAAGCGCAAAGCCCCAGTGTTGCTGCGCCTGTGAAAGCGCTTCCAAGGAAGGGGGCTGGCTAGCAAGAGCGTTCAGTGCTGGCACTTTTCATCTGTGAGCAATTGCTGGACATTTGCAATTTCTCACCTGAGCTCTCTTTTAGAGTGCGCGAGAGGATGAGCAGAAGATGAGGTGGCTAGAGAAGCCCAGAGCCCCAGTGTTCTTAGGTCTACAAAAGCGCTTCCAAGGAAGGGTGCTGGCTAGCAACAGCTTTCAGTGCTGGCACTTTTCATCTCTGAGCAATTGCTCCACGTTTGCAATTTCTCACCTGAGCACTCTTTAGAGTGCGCGAGAGGATGAGCAGAAGATGAGGTGGCTAGAGAAGCCCAGAGCCCCACTGTTCTTAGGCCTACAAAAGCGCTTCCAAGGAAGGGTGCTGGCTAGCAACAGCTTTCAGTGCTGGCACTTTTCATCTCTGAGCAATTGCTCGACGTTTGCAATTTCTCAGCTCGTGTCTACGAGACGGAAAGAGAAGGACCGTGACGTTTGGTGGGTAGAGAAGCGCAAAGCCCCAGTGTTGCTGCGCCTGTGAAAGCGCTTCCAAGGAAGGGTGCTGGCTAGCAACAGCTTTCAGTGCTGGCACTTTTCATCTCTGAGCAATTGCTCCACGTTTGCAATTTCTCAGCTCGTGTCTACGAGACGGAAAGAGAAGGACCGTGACGTTTGGTGGCTAGAGAAGCGCAAAGCCCCAGTGTTGCTGCGCCTGTGAAAGCGCTTCCAAGGAAGGGTGCTGGCTAGCAACAGCTTTCAGTGCTGGCACTTTTCATCTCTGAGCAATTGCTGGACATTTGCAATTTCTCACCTGAGCTCTCTTTAGAGTGCGCGAGAGGATGAGCAGAAGATGAGGTGGCTAGAGAAGCCCAGAGCCCCACTGTTCTTAGGCCTACAAAAGCGCTTCCAAGGAAGGGTGCTGGCTAGCAACAGCTTTCAGTGCTGGCACTTTTCATCTCTGAGCAATTGCTCGACGTTTGCAATTTCTCAGCTCGTGTCTACGAGACGGAAAGAGAAGGACCGTGACATTTGGTGGCTAGAGAAGCGCAAAGCCCCAGTGTTGCTGCACCTGTGAAAGCGCTTCCAAGGAAGGGTGCTGGCTACCAACAGCTTTCAGTGCTGGCACTTTTCATCTCTGAGCAATTGCTCCACGTTTGCAATTTCTCAGCTCGTGTCTACAAGACGGAAAGAGAAGGACCGTGTCGTTTGGTGGGTAGAGAAGCGCAAAGCCCCAGTGTTGCTGCGCCTGTGAAAGCGCTTCCAAGGAAGGGTGCTGGCTAGCAACAGCTTTCAGTGCTGGCACTTTTCATCTCGGAGCAATTGCTCGACGTTTGCAATTTCTCAGCTCGTGTCTACGAGACGGAAAGAGAATGACAGTGACGTTTGGTGGTTAGAGAAGCGCAAAGCCCCAGTGTTGCTGCTCCTGTGAAAGCGCTTCCAAGGAAGGGTGCTGGCTAGCAACAGCTTTCAGTGCTGGCACTTTTCATCTCTGAGCAATTGCTCGACGTTTGCAATTTCTCAGCTCGTGTCTACGAGACGGAAAGAGAAGGACCATGACGTTTGGTGGCTAGAGAAGCGCAAAGCCCCAGTGTTGCTGCGCCTGTGAAAGCGCTTCCAAGGAAGGGTGCTGGCTAGCAACAGCTTTCAGTGCTGGCACTTTTCATCTCTGAGCAATTGCTCGACGTTTGCAATTTCTCAGCTCGTGTCTACGAGACGGAAAGAGAATGTCAGTGACGTTTGGTGGCTAGAGAAGCGCAAAGCCCCAGTGTTGCTGCGCCTGTGAAAGCGCTTCCAAGGAAGGGTGCTGGCTAGCAACAGCTTTCAGTGCTGGCACTTTTCATCTCTGAGCAATTGCTCCACGTTTGCAATTTCTCACCTGAGCTCTCTTTAGAGTGCGCGAGAGGATGAGCAGAAGATGAGGTGGCTAGAGAAGCCCAGAGCCCCAGTGTTCTTAGGCCTACAAAAGCGCTTCCAAGGAAGGGTGCTGGCTAGCAACAGCTTTCAGTGCTGGCACTTTTCATCTGTGAGCAATTGCTCGACGTTTGTAATTTCTCACCTGAGCTCTCTTTAGAGTGCGCGAGAGGATGAGCAGAAGATGAGGTGGCTAGAGAAGCCCAGAGCCCCAGTCTTCTTAGGCCTACAAAAGCGCTTCCAAGGAAGGGTGCTGGCTAGCAACAGCTTTCAGTGCTGGCACTTTTCATCTCTGAGCAATTGCTCGATGTTTGCAATTTCTCAGCTCGTGTCTACGAGACGGAAAGAGAAGGACCGTGACGTTTGGTGGCTAGAGAAGCGCAAAGCCCCAGTGTTGCTGCGCCTGTGAAAGCGCTTCCAAGGAAGGGTGCTGGCTAGCAACAGCTTTCAGTGCTGGCACTTTTCATCTCTGAGCAATTGCTCGACGTTTGCAATTTCTCAGCTCGTGTCTACGAGACGGAAGGAGAAGGACCGTGACGTTTGGTGGGTAGAGAAGCGCAAAGCCCCAGTGTTGCTGCGCCTGTGAAAGCGCTTCCAAGGAAGGGTGCTGGCTAGCAACAGCTTTCAGTGCTGGCACTTTTCATCTCTGAGCAATTGCTGGACATTTGCAATTTCTCACCTGAGCTCTCTTTAGAGTGCGCGAGAGGATGAGCAGAAGATTAGGTGGCTAGAGAAGCCCAGAGCCCCAGTGTTCTTAGGCCTACAAAAGCGCTTCCAAGGAAGGGGGCTGGCTAGCAACAGCTTTCAGTGCTGGCACTTTTCATCTCTGAGCAATTGCTCGACGTTTGCAATTTCTCAGCTCGTGTCTACGAGACGGAAAGAGAAGGACCGTGACGTTTGGTGGCTAGAGAAGCGCAAAGCCCCAGTGTTGCTGCGCCTGTGAAAGCGCTTCCAAGGAAGGCTGCTGGCTAGCAACAGCTTTCAGTGCTGGCACTTTTCATCTCTGAGCAATTGCTGGACGTTTGCAATTTCTCACCTGAGCACTCTTTAGAGTGCGCGAGAGGATGAGCAGAAGATTAGGTGGCTAGAGAAGCCCAGAGCCCCACTGTTCTTAGGCCTACAAAAGCGCTTCCAAGGAAGGGTGCTGGCTAGCAACAGCTTTCAGTGCTGGCACTTTTCATCTCTGAGCAATTGCTCGACGTTTGCAATTTCTCAGCTCGTGTCTACGAGACGGAAAGAGAAGGACCGTGACGTTTGGTGGCTAGAGAAGCGCAAAGCCCCAGTGTTGCTGCGCCTGTGAAAGCGCTTCCAAGGAAGGGTGCTGGCTAGCAAGAGCTTTCAGTGCTGGCACTTTTCATCTCTGAGCAATTGCTGGACGTTTGCAATTTCTCACCTGAGCTCTCTTTAGAGTGCGCGAGAGGATGAGCAGAAGATTAGGTGGCTAGAGAAGCCCAGAGCCCCAGTGTTCTTAGGCCTACAAAAGCGCTTCCAAGGAAGGGTGCTGGCTAGCAACAGCTTTCAGTGCTGGCACTTTTCATCTCTGAGCAATTGCTCGACGTTTGCAATTTCTCACCTGAGCTCTCTTTAGAGTGCGCGAGAGGATGAGCAGAAGATGAGGTGGCTAGAGAAGCCCAGAGCCCCACTGTTCTTAGGCCTACAAAAGCGCTTCCAAGGAAGGGTGCTGGCTAGCAACAGCTTTCAGTGCTGGCACTTTTCATCTCTGAGCAATTGCTCGACGTTTGCAATTTCTCAGCTCGTGTCTAGGAGACGGAAAGAGAAGGACCGTGACGTTTGGTGGGTAGAGAAGCGCAAAGCCCCAGTGTTGCTGCGCCTGTGAAAGCGCTTCCAAGGAAGGGTGCTGGCTAGCAACAGCGTTCAGTGCTGGCACTTTTCATCTCTGAGCAATTGCTCAACGTTTGCAATTTCTCACCTGAGCACTCTTTAGAGTGTGCGAGAGGATGAGCAGAAGATTAGGTGGCTAGAGAAGCCCAGAGCCCCAGTGTTCTTAGGCCTACAAAAGCGCTTCCAAGGAAGGGGGCTGGCTAGCAACAGCTTTCAGTGCTGGCACTTTTCATCTCTGAGCAATTGCTCGACGTTTGCAATTTCTCACCTGAGCTCTCTTTAGAGTGCGCGAGAGGATGAGCAGAAGATTAGGTGGCTAGAGAAGCCCAGAGCCCCAGTGTTCTTAGGCCTACAAAAGCGCTTCCAAGGAAGGGGGCTGGCTAGCAACAGCTTTCAGTGCTGGCACTTTTCATCTCGGAGCAATTGCTCGACGTTTGCAATTTCTCAGCTCGTGTCTACGAGACGGAAAGAGAAGGACCGTGACGTTTGGTGGCTAGAGAAGCGCAAAGCCCCAGTGTTGCTGCGCCTGTGAAAGCGCTTCCAAGGAAGGGTGCTGGCTAGCAAGAGCTTTCAGTGCTGGCACTTTTCATCTGTGAGCAATTGCTCGACGTTTGCAATTTCTCAGCTCGTGTCTACGAGACGGAAAGAGAAGGACCGTGATGTTTGGTGGGTAGAGAAGCGCAAAGCCCCAGTGTTGCTGCGCCTGTGAAAGCGCTTCCAAGGAAGGGTGCTGGCTAGCAACAGCTTTCAGTGCTGGCACTTTTCATCTCTGAGCAATTGCTGGACATTTGCAATTTCTCACCTGAGCTCTCTTTAGAGTGCGCGAGAGGATGAGCAGAAGATGAGGTGGCTAGAGAAGCCCAGAGCCCCACTGTTCTTAGGCCTACAAAAGCGCTTCCAAGGAAGGGTGCTGGCTAGCAACAGCTTTCAGTGCTGGCACTTTTCATCTCTGAGCAATTGCTCGACGTTTGCAATTTCTCAGCTCGTGTCTACGAGACGGAAAGAGAAGGACCGTGATGTTTGGTGGGTAGAGAAGCGCAAAGCCCCAGTGTTACTGCGCCTGTGAAAGCGCTTCCAAGGAAGGGTGCTGGCTAGCAACAGCTTTCAGTGCTGGCACTTTTCATCTGTGAGCAATTGCTCCACGTTTGCAATTTCTCAGCTCGTGTCTACGAGACGGAAAGAGAAGGACCGTGACGTTTGGTGGGTAGAGAAGCGCAAAGCCCCAGTGTTGCTGCGCCTGTGAAAGCGCTTCCAAGGAAGGGTGCTGGCTAGCAACAGCTTTCAGTGCTGGCACTTTTCATCTCTGAGCAATTGCTGGACATTTGCAATTTCTCACCTGAGCTCTCTTTTAGAGTGCGCGAGAGGATGAGCAGAAGATGAGGTGGCTAGAGAAGCCCAGAGCCCCAGTGTTCTTAGGCCTACAAAAGCGCTTCCAAGGAAGGGTGCTGGCTAGCAACAGCTTTCAGTGCTGGCACTTTTCATCTCTGAGCAATTGCTCGACATTTGCAATTTCTCAGCTCGTGTCTACGAGACGGAAAGAGAATGACTGTGACGTTTGGTGGGTAGAGAAGCGCAAAGCCCCAGTGTTGCTGCACCTGTGAAAGCGCTTCCAAGGAAGGGTGCTGGCTAGCAACAGCTTTCAGTGCTGGCACTTTTCATCTCTGAGCAATTGCTCCACGTTTGCAATTTCTCAGCTCGTGTCTACGAGACGGAAGGAGAAGGACCGTGACGTTTGGTGGCTAGAGAAGCGCAAAGCCCCAGTGTTGCTGCGCCTGTGAAAGCGCTTCCAAGGAAGGGGGCTGGCTAGCAACAGCTTTCAGTGCTGGCACTTTTCATCTCTGAGCAATTGCTGGACATTTGCAATTTCTCGCCTGAGCTCTCTTTAGAGTGCGCGAGAGGATGAGCAGAAGATTAGGTGGCTAGAGAAGCCCAGAGCCCCAGTGTTCTTAGGTCTACAAAAGCGCTTCCAAGGAAGGGTGCTGGCTAGCAACAGCTTTCAGTGCTGGCACTTTTCATCTCTGAGGAATTGCTGGACATTTGCAATTTCTCAGCTCTTGTCTAGGAGATGGAAAGAGAATGACCATGACGTTTGGTGGCTAGAGAAGCGCAAAGCCCCAGTGTTGCTGCACCTGTGAAAGCGCTTCCAAGGAAGGCTGCTGGCTAGCAAGAGCTTTCAGTGCTGGCACTTTTCATCTCTGAGCAATTGCTGGACGTTTGCAATTTCTCACCTGAGCTCTCTTTAGAGTGCGCGAGAGGATGAGCAGAAGATTAGGTGGCTAGAGAAGCCCAGAGCCCCAGTGTTCTTAGGTCTACAAAAGCACTTCCAAGGAAGGGTGCTGGCTAGCAACAGCTTTCAGTGCTGGCACTTTTCATCTCTGAGCAATTGCTCGACGTTTGCAATTTCTCACCTGAGCACCCTTTAGAGTGCGCGAGAGAATGAGCAGAAGATGAGGTGGTTAGAGAAGCCCAGAGCCCCACTGTTCTTAGGCCTACAATAGCGCTTCCAAGGAAGGGTGCTGGCTAGCAACAGCTTTCAGTGCTGGCACTTTTCATCTCTGAGCAATTGCTCGACGTTTGCAATTTCTCAGCTCGTGTCTACGAGACGGAAAGAGAAGGACCGTGACGTTTGGTGGCTAGAGAAGCGCAAAGCCCCAGTGTTGCTGCGCCTGTGAAAGCGCTTCCAAGGAAGGGTGCTGGCTAGCAACAGCTTTCAGTGCTGGCACTTTTCATCTCTGAGCAATTGCTCGACGTTTGCAATTTCTCAGCTCGTGTCTACGAGACGGAAAGAGAATGACAGTGACGTTTGGTGGGTAGAGAAGCGCAAAGCCCCAGTGTTGCTGCGCCTGTGAAAGCGCTTCCAAGGAAGGGTGCTGGCTAGCAACAGCTTTCAGTGCTGGCACTTTTCATCTCTGAGCAATTGCTGGACATTTGCAATTTCTCACCTGAGCTCTCTTTTAGAGTGCGCGAGAGGATGAGCAGAAGATGAGGTGGGTAGAGAAGCCCAGAGCCCCAGTGTTCTTAGGCCTACAAAAGCGCTTCCAAGGAAGGGTGCTGGCTAGCAAGAGCTTTCAGTGCTGGCACTTTTCATCTCTGAGCAATTGCTCGACGTTTGCAATTTCTCAGCTCGTGTCTACGAGACGGAAAGAGAAGGACCGTGACGTTTGGTGGCTAGAGAAGCGCAAAGCCCCAGTGTTGCTGCGCCTGTGAAAGCGCTTCCAAGTTAGGGGGCTGGCTAGCAAGAGCTTTCAGTGCTGGCACTTTTCATCTGTGAGCAATTGCTCCACGTTTGCAATTTCTCACCTGAGCTCTCTTTAGAGTGTGCGAGAGTATGAGCAGAAGATTAGGTGGCTAGAGAAGCCCAGACCCCCAGTGTTCTTAGGTCTACAAAAGCGCTTCCAAGGAAGGGTGCTGGCTAGCAACAGCTTTCAGTGCTGGCACTTTTCATCTCTGAGCAATTGCTGGACATTTGCAATTTCTCACCTGAGCACTCTTTAGAGTGCGCGAGAGGATGAGCAGAAGATGAGGTGGCTAGAGAAGCCCAGAGCCCCACTGTTCTTAGGCCTACAAAAGCGCTTCCAAGGAAGGGTGCTGGCTAGCAACAGCTTTCAGTGCTGGCACTTTTCATCTCTGAGCAATTGCTCGACGTTTGCAATTTCTCAGCTCGTGTCTACGAGACGGAAAGAGAAGGACCGTGACGTTTGGTGGCTAGAGAAGCGCAAAGCCCCAGTGTTGCTGCGCCTGTGAAAGCGCTTCCAAGGAAGGGTGCTGGCTAGCAACAGCTTTCAGTGCTGGCACTTTTCATCTCTGAGCAATTGCTCGACGTTTGCAATTTCTCAGCTCGTGTCTACGAGACGGAAAGAGAAGGACCGTGACGTTTGGTGGGTAGAGAAGCGCAAAGCCCCAGTGTTGCTGCGCCTGTGAAAGCGCTTCCAAGGAAGGGTGCTGGCTAGCAACAGCTTTCAGTGCTGGCACTTTTCATCTCTGAGCAATTGCTGGACATTTGCAATTTCTCACCTGAGCTCTCTTTTAGAGTGCGCGAGAGGATGAGCAGAAGATGAGGTGGCTAGAGAAGCCCAGAGCCCCAGTGTTCTTAGGCCTACAAAAGCGCTTCCAAGGAAGGGTGCTGGCTAGCAACAGCTTTCAGTGCTGGCACTTTTCATCTCTGAGCAATTGCTCGACATTTGCAATTTCTCAGCTCGTGTCTACGAGACGGAAAGAGAATGACTGTGACGTTTGGTGGGTAGAGAAGCGCAAAGCCCCAGTGTTGCTGCACCTGTGAAAGCGCTTCCAAGGAAGGGTGCTGGCTAGCAACAGCTTTCAGTGCTGGCACTTTTCCTCTCTGAGCAATTGCTCGGCGTTTGCAATTTCTCAGCTCGTGTCTACGAGACGGAAGGAGAAGGACCGTGACTTTTGGTGGCTAGAGAAGCGCAAAGCCCCAGTGTTGCTGCGCCTGTGAAAGCGCTTCCAAGGAAGGGTGCTGGCTAGCAACAGCTTTCAGTGCTGGCACTTTTCATCTCTGAGCAATTGCTGGACATTTGCAATTTCTCGCCTGAGCTCTCTTTAGAGTGCGCGAGAGGATGAGCAGAAGATTAGGTGGCTAGAGAAGCCCAGAGCCCCAGTGTTCTTAGGTCTACAAAAGCGCTTCCAAGGAAGGGTGCTGGCTAGCAACAGCTTTCAGTGCTGGCACTTTTCATCTCTGAGGAATTGCTGGACATTTGCAATTTCTCAGCTCTTGTCTAGGAGATGGAAAGAGAATGACCATGACGTTTGGTGGCTAGAGAAGCGCAAAGCCCCAGTGTTGCTGCACCTGTGAAAGCGCTTCCAAGGAAGGGTGCTGGCTAGCAAGAGCTTTCAGTGCTGGCACTTTTCATCTCTGAGCAATTGCTGGACGTTTGCAATTTCTCACCTGAGCTCTCTTTAGAGTGCGCGAGAGGATGAGCAGAAGATTAGGTGGCTAGAGAAGCCCAGAGCCCCAGTGTTCTTAGGTCTACAAAAGCGCTTCCAAGGAAGGGTGCTGGCTAGCAACAGCTTTCAGTGCTGGCACTTTTCATCTCTGAGCAATTGCTCGACGTTTGCAATTTCTCACCTGAGCTCTCTTTAGAGTGCGCGAGAGGATGAGCAGAAGATTAGGTGGTTAGAGAAGCCCAGAGCCCCAGTGTTCTTAGGCCTACAATAGCGCTTCCAAGGAAGGGTGCTGGCTAGCAAGAGCTTTCAGTGCTGGCACTTTTCATCTCTGAGCAATTGCTCGACGTTTGCAATTTCTCAGCTCGTGTCTACGAGACGGAAAGAGAAGGACCGTGACGTTTGGTGGCTAGAGAAGCGCAAAGCCCCAGTGTTGCTGCGACTGTGAAAGCGCTTCCAAGGAAGGGTGCTGGCTAGCAACAGCTTTCAGTGCTGGCACTTTTCCTCTCTGAGCAATTGCTCGACGTTTGCAATTTCTCAGCTCGTGTCTACGAGACGGAAAGAGAATGACAGTGACGTTTGGTGGGTAGAGAAGCGCAAAGCCCCAGTGTTGCTGCGCCTGTGAAAGCGCTTCCAAGGAAGGGTGCTGGCTAGCAACAGCTTTCAGTGCTGGCACTTTTCATCTCTGAGCAATTGCTGGACATTTGCAATTTCTCACCTGAGCTCTCTTTTAGAGTGCGCGAGAGGATGAGCAGAAGATGAGGTGGGTAGAGAAGCCCAGAGCCCCAGTGTTCTTAGGCCTACAAAAGCGCTTCCAAGGAAGGGTGCTGGCTAGCAAGAGCTTTCAGTGCTGGCACTTTTCATCTCTGAGCAATTGCTCGACGTTTGCAATTTCTCAGCTCGTGTCTACGAGACGGAAAGAGAAGGACCGTGACGTTTGGTGGCTAGAGAAGCGCAAAGCCCCAGTGTTGCTGCGCCTGTGAAAGCGCTTCCAAGTTAGGGGGCTGGCTAGCAAGAGCTTTCAGTGCTGGCACTTTTCATCTGTGAGCAATTGCTCCACGTTTGCAATTTCTCACCTGAGCTCTCTTTAGAGTGTGCGAGAGTATGAGCAGAAGATTAGGTGGCTAGAGAAGCCCAGACCCCCAGTGTTCTTAGGTCTACAAAAGCGCTTCCAAGGAAGGGTGCTGGCTAGCAACAGCTTTCAGTGCTGGCACTTTTCATCTCTGAGCAATTGCTGGACATTTGCAATTTCTCACCTGAGCACTCTTTAGAGTGCGCGAGAGGATGAGCAGAAGATGAGGTGGCTAGAGAAGCCCAGAGCCCCACTGTTCTTAGGCCTACAAAAGCGCTTCCAAGGAAGGGTGCTGGCTAGCAACAGCTTTCAGTGCTGGCACTTTTCATCTCTGAGCAATTGCTCGACGTTTGCAATTTCTCAGCTCGTGTCTACGAGACGGAAAGAGAAGGACCGTGACGTTTGGTGGGTAGAGAAGCGCAAAGCCCCAGTGTTGCTGCGCCTGTGAAAGCGCTTCCAAGGAAGGGTGCTGGCTAGCAACAGCTTTCAGTGCTGGCACTTTTCATCTCTGAGCAATTGCTCGACGTTTGCAATTTCTCAGCTCGTGTCTACGAGACGGAAAGAGAAGGACCGTGACGTTAGGTGGCTAGAGAAGCGCAAAGCCCCAGTGTTGCTGCGCCTGTGAAAGCGCTTCCAAGGAAGGGTGCTGGCTAGCAACAGCTTTCAGTGCTGGCACTTTTCATCTCTGAGCAATTGCTGGACATTTGCAATTTCTCACCTGAGCTCTCTTTAGAGTGCGCGAGAGGATGAGCAGAAGATTCAGTGGCTAGAGAAGCCCAGAGCCCCACTGTTCTTAGGCCTACAAAAGCGCTTCCAAGGAAGGGTGCTGGCTAGCAACAGCTTTCAGTGCTGGCACTTTTCATCTCTGAGCAATTGCTCGACGTTTGCAATTTCTCAGCTCGTGTCTAGGAGACGGAAAGAGAAGGACTGTGACATTTGGTGGCTAGAGAAGCGCAAAGCCCCAGTGTTGCTGCACCTGTGAAAGCGCTTCCAAGGAAGGGTGCTGGCTAGCAACAGCTTTCAGTGCTGGCACTTTTCATCTCTGAGCAATTGCTCCACGTTTGCAATTTCTCAGCTCGTGTCTACAAGACGGAAAGAGAAGGACCGTGTCGTTTGGTGGGTAGAGAAGCGCAAAGCCCCAGTGTTGCTGCGCCTGTGAAAGCGCTTCCAAGGAAGGGTGCTGGCTAGCAACAGCTTTCAGTGCTGGCACTTTTCATCTCTGAGCAATTGCTCGACATTTGCAATTTCTCAGCTCGTGTCTACGAGACGGAAAGAGAATGACTGTGACGTTTGGTGGGTAGAGAAGCGCAAAGCCCCAGTGTTGCTGCGACTGTGAAAGCGCTTCCAAGGAAGGGTGCTGGCTAGCAACAGCTTTCAGTGCTGGCACTTTTCATCTCTGAGCAATTGCTGGACATTTGCAATTTCTCACCTGAGCTCTCTTTTAGAGTGCGCGAGAGGATGAGCAGAAGATGAGGTGGCTAGAGAAGCCCAGAGCCCCACTGTTCTTAGGCCTACAAAAGCGCTTCCAAGGAAGGGTGCTGGCTAGCAACAGCTTTCAGTGCTGGCACTTTTCCTCTCTGAGCAATTGCTCGACATTTGCAATTTCTCAGCTCGTGTCTACGAGACGGAAAGAGAATGACTGTGACGTTTGGTGGGTAGAGAAGCGCAAAGCCCCAGTGTTGCTGCACCTGTGAAAGCGCTTCCAAGGAAGGGTGCTGGCTAGCAACAGCTTTCAGTGCTGGCACTTTTCCTCTCTGAGCAATTGCTCGGCGTTTGCAATTTCTCAGCTCGTGTCTACGAGACGGAAGGAGAAGGACCGTGACTTTTGGTGGCTAGAGAAGCGCAAAGCCCCAGTGTTGCTGCGCCTGTGAAAGCGCTTCCAAGGAAGGGTGCTGGCTAGCAACAGCTTTCAGTGCTGGCACTTTTCATCTCTGAGCAATTGCTGGACATTTGCAATTTCTCGCCTGAGCTCTCTTTAGAGTGCGCGAGAGGATGAGCAGAAGATTAGGTGGCTAGAGAAGCCCAGAGCCCCAGTGTTCTTAGGTCTACAAAAGCGCTTCCAAGGAAGGGTGCTGGCTAGCAACAGCTTTCAGTGCTGGCACTTTTCATCTCTGAGGAATTGCTGGACATTTGCAATTTCTCAGCTCTTGTCTAGGAGATGGAAAGAGAATGACCATGACGTTTGGTGGCTAGAGAAGCGCAAAGCCCCAGTGTTGCTGCACCTGTGAAAGCGCTTCCAAGGAAGGGTGCTGGCTAGCAAGAGCTTTCAGTGCTGGCACTTTTCATCTCTGAGCAATTGCTGGACGTTTGCAATTTCTCACCTGAGCTCTCTTTAGAGTGCGCGAGAGGATGAGCAGAAGATTAGGTGGCTAGAGAAGCCCAGAGCCCCAGTGTTCTTAGGTCTACAAAAGCGCTTCCAAGGAAGGGTGCTGGCTAGCAACAGCTTTCAGTGCTGGCACTTTTCATCTCTGAGCAATTGCTCGACGTTTGCAATTTCTCACCTGAGCTCTCTTTAGAGTGCGCGAGAGGATGAGCAGAAGATTAGGTGGTTAGAGAAGCCCAGAGCCCCAGTGTTCTTAGGCCTACAATAGTGCTTCCAAGGAAGGGTGCTGGCTAGCAACAGCTTTCAGTGCTGGCACTTTTCATCTCTGAGCAATTGCTCGACGTTTGCAATTTCTCACCTGAGCTCTCTTTAGAGTGCGCGAGAGGATGAGCAGAAGATTAGGTGGTTAGAGAAGCCCAGAGCCCCAGTGTTCTTAGGCCTACAATAGCGCTTCCAAGGAAGGGTGCTGGCTAGCAAGAGCTTTCAGTGCTGGCACTTTTCATCTCTGAGCAATTGCTCGACGTTTGCAATTTCTCAGCTCGTGTCTACGAGACGGAAAGAGAAGGACCGTGACGTTTGGTGGGTAGAGAAGCGCAAAGCCCCAGTGTTGCTGCGACTGTGAAAGCGCTTCCAAGGAAGGGTGCTGGCTAGCAACAGCTTTCAGTGCTGGCACTTTTCATCTCTGAGCAATTGCTCGACGTTTGCAATTTCTCAGCTCGTGTCTACGAGACGGAAAGAGAATGACAGTGACGTTTGGTGGGTAGAGAAGCGCAAAGCCCCAGTGTTGCTGCGCCTGTGAAAGCGCTTCCAAGGAAGGGTGCTGGCTAGCAACAGCTTTCAGTGCTGGCACTTTTCATCTCTCAGCAATTGCTGGACATTTGCAATTTCTCACCTGAGCTCTCTTTTAGAGTGCGCGAGAGGATGAGCAGAAGATGAGGTGGCTAGAGAAGCCCAGAGCCCCAGTGTTCTTAGGCCTACAAAAGCGCTTCCAAGGAAGGGTGCTGGCTAGCAAGAGCTTTCAGTGCTGGCACTTTTCATCTCTGAGCAATTGCTCGACGTTTGCAATTTCTCAGCTCGTGTCTACGGGACGGAAAGAGAAGGACCGTGACGTTTGGTGGCTAGAGAAGCGCAAAGCCCCAGTGTTGCTGCGCCTGTGAAAGCGCTTCCAAGGAAGGGGGCTGGCTAGCAACAGCTTTCAGTGCTGGCACTTTTCATCTCTGAGCAATTGCTGGACATTTGCAATTTCTCACCTGAGCTCTCTTTAGAGTGTGCGAGAGGATGAGCAGAAGATGAGGTGGCTAGAGAAGCCCAGAGCCCCAGTGTTCTTAGGTCTACAAAAGCGCTTCCAAGGAAGGGTGCTGGCTAGCAACAGCTTTCAGTGCTGGCACTTTTCATCTCTGAGCAATTGCTGGACATTTGCAATTTCTCACCTGAGCACTCTTTAGAGTGCGCGAGAGGATGAGCAGAAGATGAGGTGGCTAGAGAAGCCCAGAGCCCCACTGTTCTTAGGCCTACAAAAGCGCTTCCAAGGAAGGGTGCTGGCTAGCAACAGCTTTCAGTGCTGGCACTTTTCATCTCTGAGCAATTGCTCGACGTTTGCAATTTCTCAGCTCGTGTCTACGAGACGGAAAGAGAAGGACCATGACGTTTGGTGGCTAGAGAAGCGCAAAGCCCCAGTGTTGCTGCGCCTGTGAAAGCGCTTCCAAGGAAGGGTGCTGGCTAGCAACAGCTTTCAGTGCTGGCACTTTTCATCTCTGAGCAATTGCTCGACGTTTGCAATTTCTCAGCTCGTGTCTACGAGACGGAAAGAGAAGGACCGTGACGTTAGGTGGCTAGAGAAGCGCAAAGCCCCAGTGTTGCTGCGCCTGTGAAAGCGCTTCCAAGGAAGGGTGCTGGCTAGCAACAGCTTTCAGTGCTGGCACTTTTCATCTCTGAGCAATTGCTGGACATTTGCAATTTCTCACCTGAGCTCTCTTTAGAGTGCGCGAGAGGATGAGCAGAAGATGAGGTGGCTAGAGAAGCCCAGAGCCCCAGTGTTCTTAGGGCTACAAAAGCGCTTCCAAGGAAGGGTGCTGGCTAGCAACAGCTTTCAGTGCTGGCACTTTTCCTCTCTGAGCAATTGCTCGACGTTTGCAATTTCTCAGCTCGTGTCTACAAGACGGAAAGAGAATGACTGTGACATTTGGTGGCTAGAGAAGCGCAAAGCCCCAGTGTTGCTGCACCTGTGAAAGCGCTTCCAAGGAAGGGTGCTGGCTAGCAACAGCTTTCAGTGCTGGCACTTTTCATCTCTGAGCAATTGCTCGACGTTTGCAATTTCTCAGCTCGTGTCTACAAGACGGAAAGAGAAGGACCGTGTCGTTTGGTGGGTAGAGAAGCGCAAAGCCCCAGTGTTGCTGCGCCTGTGAAAGCGCTTCCAAGGAAGGGTGCTGGCTAGCAACAGCTTTCAGTGCTGGCACTTTTCATCTCTGAGCAATTGCTCGACGTTTGCAATTTCTCAGCTCGTGTCTACGAGACGGAAAGAGAATGACAGTGACGTTTGGTGGCTAGAGAAGCGCAAAGCCCCAGTGTTGCTGCGCCTGTGAAAGCGCTTCCAAGGAAGGGTGCTGGCTAGCAACAGCTTTCAGTGCTGGCACTTTTCATCTCTGAGCAATTGCTCGACGTTTGCAATTACTCAGCTCGTGTCTACGAGACGGAAAGAGAAGGACCATGACGTTTGGTGGCTAGAGAAGCGCAAAGCCCCAGTGTTACTGCGCCTGTGAAAGCGCTTCCAAGGAAGGGTGCTGGCTAGCAACAGCTTTCAGTGCTGGCACTTTTCATCTCTGAGCAATTGCTCGACGTTTGCAATTTCTCAGCTCGTGTCTACGAGACGGAAAGAGAATGTCAGTGACGTTTGGTGGGTAGAGAAGCGCAAAGCCCCAGTGTTGCTGCGCCTGTGAAAGCGCTTCCAAGGAAGGGTGCTGGCTAGCAAGAGCTTTCAGTGCTGGCACTTTTCATCTCTGAGCAATTGCTCGACGTTTGCAATTTCTCACCTGAGCTCTCTTTAGAGTGCGCGAGAGGATGAGCAGAAGATGAGGTGGCTAGAGAAGCCCAGAGCCCCAGTGTTCTTAGGCCTACAAAAGCGCTTCCAAGGAAGGGTGCTGGCTAGCAACAGCTTTCAGTGCTGGCACTTTTCATCTCTGAGCAATTGCTCGACGTTTGCAAGTTCTCACCTGAGCTCTCTTTAGAGTGCGCGAGAGGATGAGCAGAAGATGAGGTGGCTAGAGAAGCCCAGAGCCCCACTGTTCTTAGGCCTACAAAAGCGCTTCCAAGGAAGGGTGCTGGCTAGCAACAGCTTTCAGTGCTGGCACTTTTCATCTGTGAGCAATTGCTCGACGTTTGCAATTTCTCAGCTCGTGTCTACGAGACGGAAAGAGAAGGACCGTGACGTTTGGTGGCTAGAGAAGCGCAAAGCCCCAGTGTTGCTGCGCCTGTGAAAGCGCTTCCAAGGAAGGGTGCTGGCTAGCAACAGCTTTCAGTGCTGGCACTTTTCATCTCTGAGCAATTGCTCGACGTTTGCAATTTCTCAGCTCGTGTCTACGAGACGGAAAGAGAATGACAGTGACGTTTGGTGGGTAGAGAAGCGCAAAGCCCCAGTGTTGCTGCGCCTGTGAAAGCGCTTCCAAGGAAGGGTGCTGGCTAGCAACAGCTTTCAGTGCTGGCACTTTTCATCTCTGAGCAATTGCTGGACATTTGCAATTTCTCACCTGAGCTCTCTTTAGAGTGCGCGAGAGGATGAGCAGAAGATCAGGTGGCTAGAGAAGCCCAGAGCCCCACTGTTCTTAGGCCTACAAAAGCGCTTCCAAGGAAGGGGGCTGGCTAGCAACAGCTTTCAGTGCTGGCACTTTTCATCTCTGAGCAATTGCTCGACGTTTGCAATTTCTCAGCTCGTGTCTACGAGACGGAAAGAGAAGGACCGTGACGTTTGGTGGGTAGAGAAGCGCAAAGCCCCAGTGTTGCTGCGCCTGTGAAAGCGCTTCCAAGGAAGGGTGCTGGCTAGCAAGAGCTTTCAGTGCTGGCACTTTTCATCTCTGAGCAATTGCTCGACGTTTGCAATTTCTCACCTGAGCTCTCTTTAGAGTGCGCGAGAGGATGAGCACAAGATGAGGTGGCTAGAGAAGCCCAGAGCCCCAGTGTTCTTAGGTCTACAAAAGCGCTTCCAAGGAAGGGTGCTGGCTAGCAACAGCTTTCAGTGCTGGCACTTTTCATCTCTGAGCAATTGCTGGACATTTGCAATTTCTCACCTGAGCACTCTTTAGAGTGCGCGAGAGGATGAGCAGAAGATGAGGTGGCTAGAGAAGCCCAGAGCCCCACTGTTCTTAGGCCTACAAAAGCGCTTCCAAGGAAGGGTGCTGGCTAGCAACAGCTTTCAGTGCTGGCACTTTTCATCTCTGAGCAATTGCTCGACGTTTGCAATTTCTCAGCTCGTGTCTACGAGACGGAAAGAGAAGGACCGTGACGTTTGGTGGCTAGAGAAGCGCAAAGCCCCAGTGTTGCTGCGCCTGTGAAAGCGCTTCCAAGGAAGGGTGCTGGCTAGCAAGAGCTTTCAGTGCTGGCACTTTTCATCTCTGAGCAATTGCTCGACGTTTGCAATTTCTCAGCTCGTGTCTACGAGACGGAAAGAGAAGGACCGTGACGTTAGGTGGCTAGAGAAGCGCAAAGCCCCAGTGTTGCTGCGCCTGTGAAAGCGCTTCCAAGGAAGGGTGCTGGCTAGCAACAGCTTTCAGTGCTGGCACTTTTCATCTCTGAGCAATTGCTGGACATTTTCAATTTCTCACCTGAGCTCTCTTTAGAGTGCGCGAGAGGATGAGCAGAAGATGAGGTGGCTAGAGAAGCCCAGAGCCCCAGTGTTCTTAGGCCTACAAAAGCGCTTCCAAGGAAGGGTGCTGGCTAGCAACAGCTTTCAGTGCTGGCACTTTTCATCTCTGAGCAATTGCTCGACGTTTGCAATTTCTCAGCTCGTGTCTACGAGACGGAAAGAGAAGGACTGTGACATTTGGTGGCTAGAGAAGCGCAAAGCCCCAGTGTTGCTGCACCTGTGAAAGCGCTTCCAAGGAAGGGGGCTGGCTAGCAACAGCTTTCAGTGCTGGCACTTTTCATCTCTGAGCAATTGCTCCACGTTTGCAATTTCTCAGCTCGTGTCTACAAGACGGAAAGAGAAGGACCGTGTCGTTTGGTGGGTAGAGAAGCGCAAAGCCCCAGTGTTGCTGCGCCTGTGAAAGCGCTTCCAAGGAAGGGTGCTGGCTAGCAACAGCTTTCAGTGCTGGCACTTTTCATCTCTGAGCAATTGCTCGACGTTTGCAATTTCTCAGCTCGTGTCTACGAGACGGAAAGAGAATGACAGTGACGTTTGGTGGGTAGAGAAGCGCAAAGCCCCAGTGTTGCTGCGACTGTGAAAGCGCTTCCAAGGAAGGGTGCTGGCTAGCAACAGCTTTCAGTGCTGGCACTTTTCATCTCTGAGCAATTGCTCGACGTTTGCAATTTCTCAGCTCGTGTCTACGAGACGGAAAGAGAAGGACCATGACGTTTGGTGGCTAGAGAAGCGCAAAGCCCCAGTGTTACTGCGCCTGTGAAAGCGCTTCCAAGGAAGGGTGCTGGCTAGCAACAGCTTTCAGTGCTGGCACTTTTCATCTCTGAGCAATTGCTCGACGTTTGCAATTTCTCAGCTCGTGTCTACGAGACGGAAAGAGAATGTCAGTGACGTTTGGTGGGTAGAGAAGCGCAAAGCCCCAGTGTTGCTGCGCCTGTGAAAGCGCTTCCAAGGAAGGGTGCTGGCTAGCAACAGCTTTCAGTGCTGGCACTTTTCATCTCTGAGCAATTGCTCCACGTTTGCAATTTCTCACCTGAGCTCTCTTTAGAGTGCGCGAGAGGATGAGCAGAAGATGAGGTGGCTAGAGAAGCCCAGAGCCCCAGTGTTCTTAGGCCTACAAAAGCGCTTCCAAGGAAGGGTGCTGGCTAGCAACAGCTTTCAGTGCTGGCACTTTTCATCTCTGAGCAATTGCTCGACGTTTGCAATTTCTCACCTGAGCTCTCTTTAGAGTGCGCGAGAGGATGAGCAGAAGATGAGGTGGCTAGAGAAGCCCAGAGCCCCACTGTTCTTAGGCCTACAAAAGCGCTTCCAAGGAAGGGTGCTGGCTAGCAAGAGCTTTCAGTGCTGGCACTTTTCATCTCTGAGCAATTGCTCGACGTTTGCAATTTCTCAGCTCGTGTCTACGAGACGGAAAGAGAAGGACCGTGACGTTTGGTGGCTAGAGAAGCGCAAAGCCCCAGTGTTGCTGCGCCTGTGAAAGCGCTTCCAAGGAAGGGTGCTGGCTAGCAACAGCTTTCAGTGCTGGCACTTTTCATCTCTGAGCAATTGCTCGACGTTTGCAATTTCTCAGCTCGTGTCTACGAGACGGAAAGAGAATGACAGTGACGTTTGGTGGGTAGAGAAGCGCAAAGCCCCAGTGTTGCTGCGCCTGTGAAAGCGCTTCCAAGGAAGGGTGCTGGCTAGCAACAGCTTTCAGTGCTGGCACTTTTCATCTCTGAGCAATTGCTGGACATTTGCAATTTCTCCCCTGAGCTCTCTTTAGAGTGCGCGAGAGGATGAGCAGAAGATGAGGTGGCTAGAGAAGCCCAGAGCCCCAGTGTTCTTAGGCCTACAAAAGCGCTTCCAAGGAAGGGGGCTGGCTAGCAACAGCTTTCAGTGCTGGCACTTTTCATCTCTGAGCAATTGCTCGACGTTTGCAATTTCTCAGCTCGTGTCTACGAGACGGAAAGAGAAGGACCGTGACGTTTGGTGGGTAGAGAAGCGCAAAGCCCCAGTGTTGCTGCGCCTGTGAAAGCGCTTCCAAGGAAGGGTGCTGGCTAGCAACAGCTTTCAGTGCTGGCACTTTTCATCTCTGAGCAATTGCTCGACGTTTGCAATTTCTCAGCTCGTGTCTACGAGACGGAAAGAGAAGGACCATGACGTTTGGTGGCTAGAGAAGCGCAAAGCCCCAGTGTTACTGCGCCTGTGAAAGCGCTTCCAAGGAAGGGTGCTGGCTAGCAACAGCTTTCAGTGCTGGCACTTTTCATCTCTGAGCAATTGCTCGACGTTTGCAATTTCTCAGCTCGTGTCTACGAGACGGAAAGAGAATGTCAGTGACGTTTGGTGGGTAGAGAAGCGCAAAGCCCCAGTGTTGCTGCGCCTGTGAAAGCGCTTCCAAGGAAGGGTGCTGGCTAGCAACAGCTTTCAGTGCTGGCACTTTTCATCTCTGAGCAATTGCTCCACGTTTGCAATTTCTCACCTGAGCTCTCTTTAGAGTGCGCGAGAGGATGAGCAGAAGATGAGGTGGCTAGAGAAGCCCAGAGCCCCAGTGTTCTTAGGCCTACAAAAGCGCTTCCAAGGAAGGGTGCTGGCTAGCAACAGCTTTCAGTGCTGGCACTTTTCATCTCTGAGCAATTGCTCGACGTTTGCAATTTCTCACCTGAGCTCTCTTTAGAGTGCGCGAGAGGATGAGCAGAAGATGAGGTGGCTAGAGAAGCCCAGAGCCCCACTGTTCTTAGGCCTACAAAAGCGCTTCCAAGGAAGGGTGCTGGCTAGCAACAGCTTTCAGTGCTGGCACTTTTCATCTCTGAGCAATTGCTCGACGTTTGCAATTTCTCAGCTCGTGTCTACGAGACGGAAAGAGAAGGACCGTGACGTTTGGTGGCTAGAGAAGCGCAAAGCCCCAGTGTTGCTGCGCCTGTGAAAGCGCTTCCAAGGAAGGGTGCTGGCTAGCAACAGCTTTCAGTGCTGGCACTTTTCATCTCTGAGCAATTGCTCGACGTTTGCAATTTCTCAGCTCGTGTCTACGAGACGGAAAGAGAATGACAGTGACGTTTGGTGGGTAGAGAAGCGCAAAGCCCCAGTGTTGCTGCGCCTGTGAAAGCGCTTCCAAGGAAGGGTGCTGGCTAGCAACAGCTTTCAGTGCTGGCACTTTTCATCTCTGAGCAATTGCTGGACATTTGCAATTTCTCCCCTGAGCTCTCTTTAGAGTGCGCGAGAGGATGAGCAGAAGATTAGGTGGCTAGAGAAGCCCAGAGCCCCAGTGTTCTTAGGCCTACAAAAGCGCTTCCAAGGAAGGGGGCTGGCTAGCAACAGCTTTCAGTGCTGGCACTTTTCATCTCTGAGCAATTGCTCGACGTTTGCAATTTCTCAGCTCGTGTCTACGAGACGGAAAGAGAAGGACCGTGACGTTTGGTGGCTAGAGGAGCGCAAAGCCCCAGTGTTGCTGCGCCTGTGAAAGCGCTTCCAAGGAAGGGTGCTGGCTAGCAAGAGCTTTCAGTGCTGGCACTTTTCATCTCTGAGCAATTGCTCGACGTTTGCAATTTCTCACCTGAGCACTCTTTAGAGTGTGCGAGAGGATGAGCAGAAGATGAGGTGGCTAGAGAAGCCCAGAGCCCCAGTGTTCTTAGGCCTACAAAAGCGCTTCCAAGGAAGGGTGCTGGCTAGCAACAGCTTTCAGTGCTGGCACTTTTCATCTCTGAGCAATTGCTCGACGTTTGCAATTTCTCAGCTCGTGTCTACGAGACGGAAAGAGAATGACCGTGACGTTTGGTGGCTAGAGAAGCGCAAAGCCCCAGTGTTGCTGCGCCTGTGAAAGCGCTTCCAAGGAAGGGTGCTGGCTAGCAACAGCTTTCAGTGCTGGCACTTTTCATCTCTGAGCAATTGCTCGACGTTTGCAATTTCTCACCTGAGCTCTCTTTAGAGTGCGCGAGAGGATGAGCACAAGATGAGGTGGCTAGAGAAGCCCAGAGCCCCAGTGTTCTTAGGTCTACAAAAGCGCTTCCAAGGAAGGGTGCTGGCTAGCAACAGCTTTCAGTGCTGGCACTTTTCATCTCTGAGCAATTGCTCGACGTTTGCAATTTCTCACCTGAGCTCTCTTTAGAGTGAGCGAGAGGATGAGCAGAAGATTAGGTGGTTAGAGAAGCCCAGAGCCCCACTGTTCTTAGGCCTACAAAAGCGCTTCCAAGGAAGGGGGCTGGCTAGCAACAGCTTTCAGTGCTGGCACTTTTCATCTCTGAGCAATTGCTCCACGTTTGCAATTTCTCAGCTCGTGTCTACGAGACGGAAAGAGAAGGACCGTGACGTTTGGTGGCTAGAGAAGCGCAAAGCCCCAGTGTTGCTGCGCCTGTGAAAGCGCTTCCAAGGAAGGCTGCTGGCTAGCAACAGCTTTCAGTGCTGGCACTTTTCATCTCTGAGCAATTGCTCGACGTTTGCAATTTCTCAGCTCGTGTCTACGAGACGGAAAGAGAATGACAGTGACGTTTGGTGGGTAGAGAAGCGCAAAGCCCCAGTGTTGCTGCGCCTGTGAAAGCGCTTCCAAGGAAGGGTGCTGGCTAGCAACAGCTTTCAGTGCTGGCACTTTTCATCTCTGAGCAATTGCTGGACATTTGCAATTTCTCCCCTGAGCTCTCTTTAGAGTGCGCGAGAGGATGAGCAGAAGATTAGGTGGCTAGAGAAGCCCAGAGCCCCACTGTTCTTAGGCCTACAAAAGCGCTTCCAAGGAAGGGGGCTGGCTAGCAACAGCTTTCAGTGCTGGCACTTTTCATCTCTGAGCAATTGCTCCACGTTTGCAATTTCTCAGCTCGTGTCTACGAGACGGAAAGAGAAGGACCGTGACGTTTGGTGGCTAGAGAAGCGCAAAGCCCCAGTGTTGCTGCGCCTGTGAAAGCGCTTCCAAGGAAGGCTGCTGGCTAGCAACAGCTTTCAGTGCTGGCACTTTTCATCTCTGAGCAATTGCTCGACGTTTGCAATTTCTCACCTGAGCACTCTTTAGAGTGTGCGAGAGGATGAGCAGAAGATTAGGTGGCTAGAGAAGCCCAGAGCCCCAGTGTTCTTAGGCCTACAAAAGCGCTTCCAAGGAAGGGTGCTGGCTAGCAACAGCTTTCAGTGCTGGCACTTTTCATCTCTGAGCAATTGCTCGACGTTTGCAATTTCTCAGCTCGTGTCTACGAGACGGAAAGAGAATGACCGTGACGTTTGGTGGCTAGAGAAGCGCAAAGCCCCAGTGTTGCTGCGCCTGTGAAAGCGCTTCCAAGGAAGGGTGCTGGCTAGCAACAGCTTTCAGTGCTGGCACTTTTCATCTCTGAGCAATTGCTCGACGTTTGCAATTTCTCACCTGAGCTCTCTTTAGAGTGCGCGAGAGGATGAGCAGAAGATGAGGTGGCTAGAGAAGCCCAGAGCCCCAGTGTGCTTAGGTCTACAAAAGCGCTTCCAAGGAAGGGTGCTGGCTAGCAACAGCTTTCAGTGCTGGCACTTTTCATCTCTGAGCAATTGCTCGACGTTTGCAATTTCTCACCTGAGCTCTCTTTAGAGTGCGCGAGAGGATGAGCAGAAGATTAGGTGGTTAGAGAAGCCCAGAGCCCCACTGTTCTTAGGCCTACAAAAGCGCTTCCAAGGAAGGGTGCTGGCTAGCAACAGCTTTCAGTGCTGGCACTTTTCATCTCTGAGCAATTGCTCGACGTTTGCAATTTCTCAGCTCGTGTCTACGAGACGGAAAGAGAAGGACCGTGACGTTTGGTGGGTAGAGAAGCGCAAAGCCCCAGTGTTGCTGCGCCTGTGAAAGCGCTTCCAAGGAAGGCTGCTGGCTAGCAACAGCGTTCAGTGCTGGCACTTTTCATCTCTGAGCAATTGCTCGACATTTGCAATTTCTCACCTGAGCTCTCTTTAGAGTGCGCGAGAGGATGAGCAGAAGATTAGGTGGCTAGAGAAGCCCAGAGCCCCACTGTTCTTAGGCCTACAAAAGCGCTTCCAAGGAAGGGTGCTGGCTAGCAACAGCTTTCAGTGCTGGCACTTTTCATCTCTGAGCAATTGCTCGACGTTTGCAATTTCTCAGCTCGTGTCTACGAGACGGAAAGAGAAGGACCGTGACGTTTGGTGGCTAGAGAAGCGCAAAGCCCCAGTGTTGCTGCGCCTGTGAAAGCGCTTCCAAGGAAGGGTGCTGGCTAGCAACAGCTTTCAGTGCTGGCACTTTTCATCTCTGAGCAATTGCTCGACGTTTGCAATTTCTCAGCTCGTGTCTACGAGACGGAAAGAGAAGGACCGTGACGTTTGGTGGCTAGAGAAGCGCAAAGCCCCAGTGTTGCTGCGCCTGTGAAAGCGCTTCCAAGGAAGGGTGCTGGCTAGGAACAGCTTTCAGTGCTGGCACTTTTCATCTCTGAGCAATTGCTGGACATTTGCAATTTCTCACCTGAGCTCTCTTTTAGAGTGCACGAGAGGATGAGCAGAAGATTAGGTGGCTAGAGAAGCCCAGAGCCCCACTGTTCTTAGGCCTACAAAAGCGCTTCCAAGGAAGGGTGCTGGCTAGCAACAGCTTTCAGTGCTGGCACTTTTCATCTCTGAGCAATTGCTGGACATTTGCAATTTCTCAGCTCGTGTCTACAAGACGGAAAGAGAAGGACCGTGTCGTTTGGTGGGTAGAGAAGCGCAAAGCCCCAGTGTTGCTGCGCCTGTGAAAGCGCTTCCAAGGAAGGGTGCTGGCTAGCAAGAGCTTTCAGTGCTGGCACTTTTCATCTCTGAGCAATTGCTCCACGTTTGCAATTTCTCAGCTCGTGTCTACGAGACTGAAAGAGAATGACTGTGACGTTTGGTGGCTAGAGAAGCGCAAAGCCCCAGTGTTGCTGCGCCTGTGAAAGCGCTTCCAAGGAAGGGTGCTGGCTAGCAACAGCTTTCAGTGCTGGCACTTTTCATCTCTGAGCAATTGCTCGACGTTTGCAATTTCTCAGCTCGTGTCTACGAGACGGAAAGAGAAGGACCGTGACGTTTGGTGGGTAGAGAAGCGCAAAGCCCCAGTGTTGCTGCGCCTGTGAAAGCGCTTCCAAGGAAGGGTGCTGGCTAGCAACAGCTTTCAGTGCTGGCACTTTTCATCTCTGAGCAATTGCTCGACGTTTGCAATTTCTCACCTGAGCTCTCTTTAGAGTGCGCGAGAAGGTGAGCAGAAGATGAGGTGGCTAGAGAAGCCCAGAGCCCCAGTGTTCTTAGGGCTACATAAGCGCTTCCAAGGAAGGGTGCTGGCTAGCAACAGCTTTCAGTGCTGGCACTTTTCATCTCTGAGCAATTGCTCGACGTTTGCAATTTCTCAGCTCGTGTCTACGAGACGGAAAGAGAAGGACCGTGACGTTTGGTGGCTAGAGAAGCGCAAAGCCCCAGTGTTGCTGCGCCTGTGAAAGCGCTTCCAAGGAAGGGTGCTGGCTAGCAACAGCTTTCAGTGCTGGCACTTTTCATCTCTGAGCAATTGCTCGACGTTTGCAATTTCTCAGCTCGTGTCTACGAGACGGAAAGAGAAGGACCGTGATGTTTGGTGGCTAGAGAAGCGCAAAGCCCCAGTGTTGCTGCGCCTGTGAAAGCGCTTCCAAGGAAGGGTGCTGGCTAGCAACAGCTTTCAGTGCTGGCACTTTTCATCTCTGAGCAATTGCTGGACATTTGCAATTTCTCACCTGAGCTCTCTTTTAGAGTGCACGAGAGGATGAGCAGAAGATTAGGTGGCTAGAGAAGCCCAGAGCCCCAGTGTTCTTAGGCCTACAAAAGCGCTTCCAAGGAAGGGTGCTGGCTAGCAACAGCTTTCAGTGCTGGCACTTTTCATCTCTGAGCAATTGCTGGACATTTGCAATTTCTCAGCTCGTGTCTACAAGACGGAAAGAGAAGGACCGTGTCGTTTGATGGGTAGAGAAGCGCAAAGCCCCAGTGTTGCTGCGCCTGTGAAAGCGCTTCCAAGGAAGGGTGCTGGCTAGCAACAGCTTTCAGTGCTGGCACTTTTCCTCTCTGAGCAATTGCTCGACGTTTGCAATTTCTCAGCTCGTGTCTACGAGACTGAAAGAGAATGACTGTGACGTTTGGTGGCTAGAGAAGCGCAAAGCCCCAGTGTTGCTGCGCCTGTGAAAGCGCTTCCAAGGAAGGGTGCTGGCTAGCAACAGCTTTCAGTGCTGGCACTTTTCATCTCTGAGCAATTGCTCGACGTTTGCAATTTCTCAGCTCGTGTCTACGAGACGGAAAGAGAAGGACCGTGACGTTTGGTGGGTAGAGAAGCGCAAAACCCCAGTGTTGCTGCGCCTGTGAAAGCGCTTCCAAGGAAGGGTGCTGGCTAGCAACAGCTTTCAGTGCTGGCACTTTTCATCTCTGAGCAATTGCTCGACGTTTGCAATTTCTCACCTGAGCTCTCTTTAGAGTGCGCGAGAGGATGAGCAGAAAATTAGGTGGCTAGAGAAGCCCAGAGCCCCAGTGTTCTTAGGCCTACAAAAGCGCTTCCAAGGAAGGGTGCTGGCTAGCAACAGCTTTCAGTGCTGGCACTTTTCATCTCTGAGCAATTGCTCGACGTTTGCAATTTCTCAGCTCGTGTCTACGAGACGGAAAGAGAAGGACCGTGACGTTTGGTGGCTAGAGAAGCGCAAAGCCCCAGTGTTACTGCGCCTGTGAAAGCGCTTCCAAGGAAGGGTGCTGGCTAGCAAGAGCTTTCAGTGCTGGCACTTTTCATCTCTGAGCAATTGCTCCACGTTTGCAATTTCTCAGCTCGTGTCTACGAGACGGAAAGAGAAGGACCGTGACGTTTGGTGGGTAGAGAAGCGCAAAGCCCCAGTGTTGCTGCGCCTGTGAAAGCGCTTCCAAGGAAGGGTGCTGGCTAGCAACAGCTTTCAGTGCTGGCACTTTTCATCTCTGAGCAATTGCTGGACATTTGCAATTTCTCCCCTGAGCTCTCTTTAGAGTGCGCGAGAGGATGAGCAGAAGATTAGGTGGCTAGAGAAGCCCAGAGCCCCAGTGTTCTTAGGCCTACAAAAGCGCTTCCAAGGAAGGGTGCTGGCTAGCAACAGCTTTCAGTGCTGGCACTTTTCATCTCTGAGCAATTGCTGGACGTTTGCAATTTCTCAGCTCGTGTCTACGAGACGGAAAGAGAAGGACCGTGACGTTTGGTGGCTAGAGAAGCGCAAAGCCCCAGTGTTGCTGCACCTGTGAAAGCGCTTCCAAGGAAGGGGGCTGGCTAGCAACAGCTTTCAGTGCTGGCACTTTTCATCTCTGAGCAATTGCTCCACGTTTGCAATTTCTCACCTGAGCACTCTTTAGAGTGTGCGAGAGGATGAGCAGAAGATGAGGTGGCTAGAGAAGCCCAGAGCCCCAGTGTGCTTAGGCCTACAAAAGCGCTTCCAAGGAAGGGTGCTGGCTAGCAACAGCTTTCAGTGCTGGCACTTTTCATCTCTGAGCAATTGCTCGACGTTTGCAATTTCTCAGCTCGTGTCTACGAGACGGAAAGAGAAGAACCGTGACGTTTGGTGGGTAGAGAAGCGCAAAGCCCCAGTGTTGCTGCGCCTGTGAAAGCGCTTCCAAGGAAGGGTGCTGGCTAGCAAGAGCTTTCAGTGCTGGCACTTTTCATCTCTGAGCAATTGCTCGACGTTTGCAATTTCTCACCTGAGCTCTCTTTAGAGTGCGCGAGAGGATGAGCACAAGATGAGGTGGCTAGAGAAGCCCAGAGCCCCAGTGTTCTTAGGCCTACAAAAGCGCTTCCAAGGAAGGGTGCTGGCTAGCAACAGCTTTCAGTGCTGGCACTTTTCATCTCTGAGCAATTGCTCGACGTTTGCAATTTCTCACCTGAGCTCTCTTTAGAGTGAGCGAGAGGATGAGCAGAAGATTAGGTGGTTAGAGAAGCCCAGAGCCCCACTGTTCTTAGGCCTACAAAAGCGCTTCCAAGGAAGGGTGCTGGCTAGCAACAGCTTTCAGTGCTGGCACTTTTCATCTCTGAGCAATTGCTCGACGTTTGCAATTTCTCAGCTCGTGTCTACGAGACGGAAAGAGAAGGACCGTGACGTTTGGTGGCTAGAGAAGCGCAAAGCCCCAGTGTTGCTGCGCCTGTGAAAGCGCTTCCAAGGAAGGGTGCTGGCTAGCAACAGCTTTCAGTGCTGGCACTTTTCATCTCTGAGCAATTGCTCGACGTTTGCAATTTCTCAGCTCGTGTCTACGAGACGGAAAGAGAAGGACCGTGACGTTTGGTGGGTAGAGAAGCGCAAAGCCCCAGTGTTGCTGCGCCTGTGAAAGCGCTTCCAAGGAAGGGTGCTGGCTAACAACAGCTTTCAGTGCTGGCACTTTTCATCTCTGAGCAATTGCTCGACGTTTGCAATTTCTCACCTGAGCTCTCTTTAGAGTGCGCGAGAAGGTGAGCAGAAGATGAGGTGGCTAGAGAAGCCCAGAGCCCCAGTGTTCTTAGGGCTACATAAGCGCTTCCAAGGAAGGGTGCTGGCTAGCAACAGCTTTCAGTGCTGGCACTTTTCATCTCTGAGCAATTGCTCGACGTTTGCAATTTCTCAGCTCGTGTCTACGAGACGGAAAGAGAAGGACCGTGACGTTTGGTGGGTAGAGAAGCGCAAAGCCCCAGTGTTACTGCGCCTGTGAAAGCGCTTCCAAGGAAGGGTGCTGGCTAGCAACAGCTTTCAGTGCTGGCACTTTTCATCTCTGAGCAATTGCTCGACGTTTGCAATTTCTCAGCTCGTGTCTACGAGACGGAAAGAGAAGGACCGTGACGTTTGGTGGCTAGAGAAGCGCAAAGCCCCAGTGTTGCTGCGCCTGTGAAAGCGCTTCCAAGGAAGGGTGCTGGCTAGCAACAGCTTTCAGTGCTGGCACTTTTCATCTCTGAGCAATTGCTGGACATTTGCAATTTCTCACCTGAGCTCTCTTTTAGAGTGCACGAGAGGATGAGCAGAACATTACGTGGCTAGAGAAGCCCAGAGCCCCAGTGTTCTTAGGCCTACAAAAGCGCTTCCAAGGAAGGGTGCTGGCTAGCAACAGCTTTCAGTGCTGGCACTTTTCATCTCTGAGCAATTGCTGGACATTTGCAATTTCTCAGCTCGTGTCTACAAGACGGAAAGAGAAGGACCGTGTCGTTTGGTGGGTAGAGAAGCGCAAAGCCCCAGTGTTGCTGCGCCTGTGAAAGCGCTTCCAAGGAAGGGTGCTGGCTAGCAACAGCTTTCAGTGCTGGCACTTTTCCTCTCTGAGCAATTGCTCCACGTTTGCAATTTCTCAGCTCGTGTCTACGAGACTGAAAGAGAATGACTGTGACGTTTGGTGGCTAGAGAAGCGCAAAGCCCCAGTGTTGCTGCGCCTGTGAAAGCGCTTCCAAGGAAGGGTGCTGGCTAGCAACAGCTTTCAGTGCTGGCACTTTTCATCTCTGAGCAATTGCTCGACGTTTGCAATTTCTCAGCTCGTGTCTACGAGACGGAAAGAGAAGGACCGTGACGTTTGGTGGGTAGAGAAGCGCAAAGCCCCAGTGTTACTGCGCCTGTGAAAGCGCTTCCAAGGAAGGGTGCTGGCTAGCAACAGCTTTCAGTGCTGGCACTTTTCATCTCTGAGCAATTGCTCCACGCTTGCAATTTCTCAGCTCGTGTCTACGAGACGGAAAGAGAAGGACTGTGACGTTTGGTGGGTAGAGAAGCGCAAAGCCCCAGTGTTGCTGCGCCTGTGAAAGCGCTTCCAAGGAAGGGTGCTGGCTAGCAACAGCTTTCAGTGCTGGCACTTTTCATCTCTGAGCAATTGCTCCACGTTTGCAATTTCTCACCTGAGCTCTCTTTTAGAGTGCGCGAGAGGATGAGCAGAAGATGAGGTGGCTAGAGAAGCCCAGAGCCCCAGTGTTCTTAGGCCTACAAAAGCGCTTCCAAGGAAGGGTGCTGGCTAGCAACAGCTTTCAGTGCTGGCACTTTTCCTCTCTGAGCAATTGCTGGACATTTGCAATTTCTCACCTGAGCACTCTTTAGAGTGCGCGAGAGGATGAGCAGAAGATTAGGTGGCTAGAGAAGCCCAGAGCCCCAGTGTTCTTAGGCCTACAAAAGCGCTTCCAAGGAAGGGTGCTGGCTAGCAACAGCTTTCAGTGCTGGCACTTTTCATCTCTGAGCAATTGCTCGACGTTTGCAATTTCTCAGCTCGTGTCTACGAGACGGAAAGAGAAGGACCGTGACGTTTGGTGGGTAGAGAAGCGCAAAGCCCCAGTGTTGCTGCGCCTGTGAAAGCGCTTCCAAGGAAGGCTGCTGGCTAGCAACAGCTTTCAGTGCTGGCACTTTTCATCTCTGAGCAATTGCTCGATGTTTGCAATTTCTCAGCTCGTGTCTACGAGACGGAAAGAGAAGGACCGTGACGTTTGGTGGCTAGAGAAGCCCAGAGCCCCAGTGTTCTTAGGCCTACAAAAGCGCTTCCAAGGAAGGGTGCTGGCTAGCAACAGCTTTCAGTGCTGGCACTTTTCATCTCTGAGCAATTGCTCGACGTTTGCAATTTCTCAGCTCGTGTCTACGAGACGGAAAGAGAAGGACCGTGACGTTTGGTGGCTAGAGAAGCGCAAAGCCCCAGTGTTGCTGCGCCTGTGAAAGCGCTTCCAAGGAAGGGTGCTGGCTAGCAACAGCTTTCAGTGCTGGCACTTTTCATCTCTGAGCAATTGCTCCACGTTTGCAATTTCTCACCTGAGCTCTCTTTTAGACTGCACGAGAGGATGAGCAGAAGATTAGGTGGCTAGAGAAGCCCAGAGCCCCAGTGTTCTTAGGTCTACAAAAGCGCTTCCAAGGAAGGCTGCTGGCTAGCAACAGCGTTCAGTGCTGGCACTTTTCATCTCTGAGCAATTGCTCCACGTTTGCAATTTCTCAGCTCGTGTCTACGAGACGGAAAGAGAAGGACCGTGATGTTTGGTGGCTAGAGAAGCGCAAAGCCCCAGTGTTGCTGCGCCTGTGAAAGCGCTTCCAAGGAAGGGTGCTGGCTAGCAACAGCTTTCAGTGCTGGCACTTTTCATCTCTGAGCAATTGCTGGACATTTGCAATTTCTCACCTGAGCTCTCTTTTAGAGTGCACGAGAGGATGAGCAGAAGATTAGGTGGCTAGAGAAGCCCAGAGCCCCAGTGTTCTTAGGCCTACAAAAGCGCTTCCAAGGAAGGGTGCTGGCTAGCAACAGCTTTCAGTGCTGGCACTTTTCATCTCTGAGCAATTGCTGGACATTTGCAATTTCTCAGCTCGTGTCTACAAGACGGAAAGAGAAGGACCGTGTCGTTTGATGGGTAGAGAAGCGCAAAGCCCCAGTGTTGCTGCGCCTGTGAAAGCGCTTCCAAGGAAGGGTGCTGGCTAGCAACAGCTTTCAGTGCTGGCACTTTTCCTCTCTGAGCAATTGCTCGACGTTTGCAATTTCTCACCTGAGCTCTCTTTAGAGTGCGCGAGAAGGTGAGCAGAAGATGAGGTGGCTAGAGAAGCCCAGAGCCCCAGTGTTCTTAGGGCTACAAAAGCGCTTCCAAGGAAGGGTGCTGGCTAGCAACAGCTTTCAGTGCTGGCACTTTTCATCTCTGAGCAATTGCTCGACGTTTGCAATTTCTCAGCTCGTGTCTACGAGACGGAAAGAGAAGGACCGTGACGTTTGGTGGCTAGAGAAGCGCAAAGCCCCAGTGTTACTGCGCCTGTGAAAGCGCTTCCAAGGAAGGGTGCTGGCTAGCAAGAGCTTTCAGTGCTGGCACTTTTCATCTCTGAGCAATTGCTCCACGTTTGCAATTTCTCAGCTCGTGTCTACGAGACGGAAAGAGAAGGACCGTGACGTTTGGTGCGTAGAGAAGCGCAAAGCCCCAGTGTTGCTGCGCCTGTGAAAGCGCTTCCAAGGAAGGGTGCTGGCTAGCAACAGCTTTCAGTGCTGGCACTTTTCATCTCTGAGCAATTGCTGGACATTTGCAATTTCTCCCCTGAGCTCTCTTTAGAGTGCGCGAGAGGATGAGCAGAAGATTAGGTGGCTAGAGAAGCCCAGAGCCCCAGTGTTCTTAGGCCTACAAAAGCGCTTCCAAGGAAGGGTGCTGGCTAGCAACAGCTTTCAGTGCTGGCACTTTTCATCTCTGAGCAATTGCTGGACGTTTGCAATTTCTCAGCTCGTGTCTACGAGACGGAAAGAGAAGGACCGTGACGTTTGGTGGCTAGAGAAGCGCAAAGCCCCAGTGTTGCTGCGCCTGTGAAAGCGCTTCCAAGGAAGGGTGCTGGCTAGCAAGAGCTTTCAGTGCTGGCACTTTTCATCTCTGAGCAATTGCTCGACGTTTGCAATTTCTCACCTGAGCACTCTTTAGAGTGTGCGAGAGGATGAGCAGAAGATGAGGTGGCTAGAGAAGCCCAGAGCCCCAGTGTGCTTAGGCCTACAAAAGCGCTTCCAAGGAAGGGTGCTGGCTAGCAACAGCTTTCAGTGCTGGCACTTTTCATCTCTGAGCAATTGCTCGACGTTTGCAATTTCTCAGCTCGTGTCTACGAGACGGAAAGAGAAGAACCGTGACGTTTGGTGGGTAGAGAAGCGCAAAGCCCCAGTGTTGCTGCGCCTGTGAAAGCGCTTCCAAGGAAGGGTGCTGGCTAGCAAGAGCTTTCAGTGCTGGCACTTTTCATCTCTGAGCAATTGCTCGACGTTTGCAATTTCTCACCTGAGCTCTCTTTAGAGTGCGCGAGAGGATGAGCACAAGATGAGGTGGCTAGAGAAGCCCAGAGCCCCAGTGTTCTTAGGCCTACAAAAGCGCTTCCAAGGAAGGGTGCTGGCTAGCAACAGCTTTCAGTGCTGGCACTTTTCATCTCTGAGCAATTGCTCGACGTTTGCAATTTCTCACCTGAGCTCTCTTTAGAGTGAGCGAGAGGATGAGCAGAAGATTAGGTGGTTAGAGAAGCCCAGAGCCCCACTGTTCTTAGGCCTACAAAAGCGCTTCCAAGGAAGGGTGCTGGCTAGCAACAGCTTTCAGTGCTGGCACTTTTCATCTCTGAGCAATTGCTCGACGTTTGCAATTTCTCAGCTCGTGTCTACGAGACGGAAAGAGAAGGACCGTGACGTTTGGTGGCTAGAGAAGCGCAAAGCCCCAGTGTTGCTGCGCCTGTGAAAGCGCTTCCAAGGAAGGGTGCTGGCTAGCAACAGCTTTCAGTGCTGGCACTTTTCATCTCTGAGCAATTGCTCGACGTTTGCAATTTCTCAGCTCGTGTCTACGAGACGGAAAGAGAAGGACCGTGACGTTTGGTGGGTAGAGAAGCGCAAAGCCCCAGTGTTGCTGCGCCTGTGAAAGCGCTTCCAAGGAAGGGTGCTGGCTAACAACAGCTTTCAGTGCTGGCACTTTTCATCTCTGAGCAATTGCTCGACGTTTGCAATTTCTCACCTGAGCTCTCTTTAGAGTGCGCGAGAAGGTGAGCAGAAGATGAGGTGGCTAGAGAAGCCCAGAGCCCCAGTGTTCTTAGGGCTACATAAGCGCTTCCAAGGAAGGGTGCTGGCTAGCAACAGCTTTCAGTGCTGGCACTTTTCATCTCTGAGCAATTGCTCGACGTTTGCAATTTCTCAGCTCGTGTCTACGAGACGGAAAGAGAAGGACCGTGACGTTTGGTGGGTAGAGAAGCGCAAAGCCCCAGTGTTACTGCGCCTGTGAAAGCGCTTCCAAGGAAGGGTGCTGGCTAGCAACAGCTTTCAGTGCTGGCACTTTTCATCTCTGAGCAATTGCTCGACGTTTGCAATTTCTCAGCTCGTGTCTACGAGATGGAAAGAGAAGGACCGTGACGTTTGGTGGCTAGAGAAGCGCAAAGCCCCAGTGTTGCTGCGCCTGTGAAAGCGCTTCCAAGGAAGGGTGCTGGCTAGCAACAGCTTTCAGTGCTGGCACTTTTCATCTCTGAGCAATTGCTGGACATTTGCAATTTCTCACCTGAGCTCTCTTTTAGAGTGCACGAGAGGATGAGCAGAACATTACGTGGCTAGAGAAGCCCAGAGCCCCAGTGTTCTTAGGCCTACAAAAGCGCTTCCAAGGAAGGGTGCTGGCTAGCAACAGCTTTCAGTGCTGGCACTTTTCATCTCTGAGCAATTGCTGGACGTTTGCAATTTCTCAGCTCGTGTCTACAAGACGGAAAGAGAAGGACCGTGTCGTTTGGTGGGTAGAGAAGCGCAAACCCCCAGTGTTGCTGCGCCTGTGAAAGCGCTTCCAAGGAAGGGTGCTGGCTAGCAACAGCTTTCAGTGCTGGCACTTTTCCTCTCTGAGCAATTGCTCCACGTTTGCAATTTCTCAGCTCGTGTCTACGAGACTGAAAGAGAATGACTGTGACGTTTGGTGGCTAGAGAAGCGCAAAGCCCCAGTGTTGCTGCGCCTGTGAAAGCGCTTCCAAGGAAGGGTGCTGGCTAGCAACAGCTTTCAGTGCTGGCACTTTTCATCTCTGAGCAATTGCTCGACGTTTGCAATTTCTCAGCTCGTGTCTACGAGACGGAAAGAGAAGGACCGTGACGTTTGGTGGGTAGAGAAGCGCAAAGCCCCAGTGTTACTGCGCCTGTGAAAGCGCTTCCAAGGAAGGGTGCTGGCTAGCAACAGCTTTCAGTGCTGGCACTTTTCATCTCTGAGCAATTGCTCCACGCTTGCAATTTCTCAGCTCGTGTCTACGAGACGGAAAGAGAAGGACTGTGACGTTTGGTGGGTAGAGAAGCGCAAAGCCCCAGTGTTGCTGCGCCTGTGAAAGCGCTTCCAAGGAAGGGTGCTGGCTAGCAACAGCTTTCAGTGCTGGCACTTTTCATCTCTGAGCAATTGCTCCACGTTTGCAATTTCTCACCTGAGCTCTCTTTTAGAGTGCGCGAGAGGATGAGCAGAAGATGAGGTGGCTAGAGAAGCCCAGAGCCCCAGTGTTCTTAGGCCTACAAAAGCGCTTCCAAGGAAGGGTGCTGGCTAGCAACAGCTTTCAGTGCTGGCACTTTTCCTCTCTGAGCAATTGCTGGACATTTGCAATTTCTCACCTGAGCACTCTTTAGAGTGCGCGAGAGGATGAGCAGAAGATTAGGTGGCTAGAGAAGCCCAGAGCCCCAGTGTTCTTAGGCCTACAAAAGCGCTTCCAAGGAAGGGTGCTGGCTAGCAACAGCTTTCAGTGCT
Source organism: Sarcoramphus papa (assembly GCA_037962945.1). Classification (NCBI taxonomy): domain Eukaryota; kingdom Metazoa; phylum Chordata; class Aves; order Accipitriformes; family Cathartidae; genus Sarcoramphus; species Sarcoramphus papa. Next base: position 664,532 of record JBBMRM010000103.1, read on the forward strand.
GGCACTTTTCATCTCTGAGCAATTGCTCGACGTTTGCAATTTCTCAGCTCGTGTCTACGAGACGGAAAGAGAAGGACCGTGACGTTTGGTGGGTAGAGAAGCGCAAAGCCCCAGTGTTGCTGCGCCTGTGAAAGCGCTTCCAAGGAAGGCTGCTGGCTAGCAACAGCTTTCAGTGCTGGCACTTTTCATCTCTGAGCAATTGCTCGATGTTTGCAATTTCTCAGCTCGTGTCTACGAGACGGAAAGAGAAGGACCGTGACGTTTGGTGGCTAGAGAAGCCCAGAGCCCCAGTGTTCTTAGGCCTACAAAAGCGCTTCCAAGGAAGGGTGCTGGCTAGCAACAGCTTTCAGTGCTGGCACTTTTCATCTCTGAGCAATTGCTCGACGTTTGCAATTTCTCAGCTCGTGTCTACGAGACGGAAAGAGAAGGACCGTGACGTTTGGTGGCTAGAGAAGCGCAAAGCCCCAGTGTTGCTGCGCCTGTGAAAGCGCTTCCAAGGAAGGGTGCTGGCTAGCAACAGCTTTCAGTGCTGGCACTTTTCATCTCTGAGCAATTGCTCCACGTTTGCAATTTCTCACCTGAGCTCTCTTTTAGACTGCACGAGAGGATGAGCAGAAGATTAGGTGGCTAGAGAAGCCCAGAGCCCCAGTGTTCTTAGGTCTACAAAAGCGCTTCCAAGGAAGGCTGCTGGCTAGCAACAGCGTTCAGTGCTGGCACTTTTCATCTCTGAGCAATTGCTCCACGTTTGCAATTTCTCAGCTCGTGTCTACAAGACGGAAAGAGAAGGACCGTGTCGTTTGGTGGGTAGAGAAGCGCAAAGCCCCAGTGTTGCTGCGCCTGTGAAAGCGCTTCCAAGGAAGGGTGCTGGCTAGCAACAGCTTTCAGTGCTGGCACTTTTCATCTCTGAGCAATTGCTCGACGTTTGCAATTTCTCAGCTCGTGTCTACGAGACTGAAAGAGAATGACTGTGACATTTGGTGGCTAGAGTAGCGCAAAGCCCCAGTGTTGCTGCGCCTGTGAAAGCGCTTCCAAGGAAGGGTGCTGGCTAGCAACAGCTTTCAGTGCTGGCACTTTTCATCTCTGAGCAATTGCTCGACGTTTGCAACTTCTCACCTGAGCTCTCTTTAGAGTGCGCGAGAAGATGAGCAGAAGATGAGGTGGCTAGAGAAGCCCAGAGCCCCAGTGTGCTTAGGGCTACAAAAGCGCTTCCAAGGAAGGGTGCTGGCTAGCAACAGCTTTCAGTGCTGGCACTTTTCATCTCTGAGCAATTGCTCGACGTTTGCAACTTCTCAGCTCGTGTCTACGAGACGGAAAGAGAAGGACCGTGACGTTTGGTGGCTAGAGAAGCGCAAAGCCCCAGTGTTACTGCGCCTGTGAAAGCGCTTCCAAGGAAGGGTGCTGGCTAGCAACAGCTTTCAGTGCTGGCACTTTTCATCTCTGAGCAATTGCTCGACGTTTGCAATTTCTCAGCTCGTGTCTACGAGACGGAAAGAGAAGGACCGTGACGTTTGGTGGGTAGAGAAGCGCAAAGCCCCAGTGTTGCTGCGCCTGTGAAAGCGCTTCCAAGGAAGGGTGCTGGCTAGCAACAGCTTTCAGTGCTGGCACTTTTCATCTCTGAGCAATTGCTCGACGTTTGCAATTTCTCACCTGAGCTCTCTTTAGAGTGTGCGAGAGGATGAGCAGAAGATGAGGTGGCTAGAGAAGCCCAGAGCCCCAGTGTTCTTAGGCCTACAAAAGCGCTTCCAAGGAAGGGTGCTGGCTAGCAACAGCTTTCAGTGCTGGCACTTTTCATCTCTGAGCAATTGCTGGACATTTGCAATTTCTCACCTGAGCTCTCTTTAGAGTGCGCGAGAGGATGAGCAGAAGATTAGGTGGCTAGAGAAGCCCAGAGCCCCACTGTTCTTAGGCCTACAAAAGCGCTTCCAAGGAAGGATGCTGGCTAGCAACAGCTTTCAGTGCTGGCACTTTTCATCTCTGAGCAATTGCTCGACGTTTGCAATTTCTCAACTCGTGTCTACGAGACGGAAAGAGAAGGACCGTGACGTTTGGTGGGTAGAGAAGCGCAAAGCCCCAGTGTTGCTGCGCCTGTGAAAGCGCTTGCAAGAAAGGGTGCTGGCTAGCAACAGCTTTCAGTGCTGGCACTTTTCATCTCTGAGCAATTGCTCGACATTTGCAATTTCTCAGCTCGTGTCTACAAGACGGAAAGAGAATGACTGTGACGTTTGGTGGCTAGAGAAGCGCAAAGCCCCAGTGTTGCTGCGCCTGTGAAAGCGCTTCCAAGGAAGGGTGCTGGCTAGCAACAGCTTTCAGTGCTGGCACTTTTCATCTCTGAGCAATTGCTCGACGTTTGCAATTTCTCAGCTTGTGTCTAGGAGACGGAAGGAGAAGGACCGTGACGTTTGGTGGGTAGAGAAGCGCAAAGCCCCAGTGTTGCTGCGCCTGTGAAAGCGCTTCCAAGGAAGGGTGCTGGCTAGCAACAGCTTTCAGTGCTGGCACTTTTCATCTCTGAGCAATTGCTCGACGTTTGCAATTTCTCACCTGAGCTCTCTTTAGAGTGCACGAGAAGATGAGCAGAAGATGAGGTGGCTAGAGAAGCCCAGAGCCCCAGTGTGCTTAGGGCTACAAAAGCGCTTCCAAGGAAGGGTGCTGGCTAGCAACAGCTTTCAGTGCTGGCACTTTTCATCTCTGAGCAATTGCTCGACGTTTGCAATTTCTCAGCTCGTGTCTACGAGACGGAAAGAGAAGGACCGTGACGTTTGGTGGGTAGAGAAGCGCAAAGCCCCAGTGTTGCTGCGCCTGTGAAAGCGCTTCCAAGGAAGGGTGCTGGCTAGCAACAGCTTTCAGTGCTGGCACTTTTCATCTCTGAGCAATTGCTCGACGTTTGCAATTTCTCAGCTCGTTTCTACGAGACGGAAAGAGAATGACCGTGACGTTTGGTGGCTAGAGAAGCGCAAAGCCCCAGTGTTGCTGCGCCTGTGAAAGCGCTTCCAAGGAAGGGTGCCGGCTAGCAACAGCTTTCAGTGCTGGCACTTTTCATCTCTGAGCAATTGCTCGACGTTTGCAATTTCTCACCTGAGCTCTCTTTTAGAGTGCGCGAGAGGATGAGCAGAAGATGAGGTGGCTAGAGAAGCCCAGAGCCCCAGTGTTCTTAGGCCTACAAAAGCGCTTCCAAGGAAGGGTGCTGGCTAGCAACAGCTTTCAGTGCTGGCACTTTTCATCTCTGAGCAATTGCTCGACGTTTGCAATTTCTCAGCTCGTGTCTACAAGACTGAAAGAGAATGACTGTGACGTTTGGTGGCTAGAGAAGCGCAAAGCCCCAGTGTTGCTGCGCCTGTGAAAGCGCTTCCAAGGAAGGGTGCTGGCTAGCAACAGCTTTCAGTGCTGGCACTTTTCATCTCTGAGCAATTGCTCGACGTTTGCAATTTCTCAGCTCGTGTCTACGTGATGGAAAGAGAATGACCGTGACATTTGGTGGCTAGAGAAGCGCAAAGCCCCAGTGTTGCTGCGCCTGTGAAAGTGCTTCCAAGGAAGGGTGCTGGCTAGCAACAGCTTTCAGTGCTGGCACTTTTCATCTCTGAGCAATTGCTTGACGTTTGCAATTTCTCACCTGAGCTCTCTTTAGAGTGCGCGAGAGGATGAGCAGAAGATTAGGTGGCTAGAGAGGCCCAGAGCCCCAGTGTTCTTAGGGCTACAAAAGCGCTTCCAAGGAAGGATGCTGGCTAGCAAGAGCTTTCAGTGCTGCCACTTTTCATCTCTGAGCAATTGCTCCACGTTTGCAATTTCTCAGCTCGTGTCTACGAGACGGAAAGAGAAGGACCGTGACGTTTGGTGGGTAGAGAAGCGCAAAGCCCCAGTGTTGCTGCGCCTGTGAATGCGCTTGCAAGGAAGGGTGCTGGCTAGCAACAGCTTTCAGTGCTGGCACTTTTCATCTCTGAGCAATTGCTCGACGTTTGCAATTTCTCAGCTCGTGTCTACGAGACGGAAAGAGAAGGACCGTGACGTTTGGTGGGTAGAGAAGCGCAAAGCCCCAGTGTTGCTGAGCCTGTGAAAGTGCTTCCAAGGAAGGGTGCTGGCTAGCAACAGCTTTCAGTGCTGGCACTTTTCATCTCTGAGCAATTGCTCGACGTTTGCAATTTCTCAGCTCGTGTCTACGAGACTGAAAGAGAATGACTGTGACGTTTGGTGGCTAGAGAAGCGCAAAGCCCCAGTGTTGCTGCGCCTGTGAAAGCGCTTCCAAGGAAGGGTGCTGGCTAGCAACAGCTTTCAGTGCTGGCACTTTTCATCTCTGAGCAATTGCTCAACGTTTGCAATTTCTCAGCTCGTGTCTACGAGACGGAAAGAGAAGGACCGTGACGTTTGGTGGGTAGAGAAGCGCAAAGCCCCAGTGTTGCTGCGCCTGTGAAAGCGCTTCCAAGGAAGGGTGCTGGCTAGCAACAGCTTTCAGTGCTGGCACTTTTCATCTCTGAGCAATTGCTCGACGTTTGCAATTTCTCACCTGAGCTCTCTTTAGAGTGCGCGAGAAGATGAGCAGAAGATGAGGTGGCTAGAGAAGCCCAGAGCCCCAGTGTGCTTAGGGCTACAAAAGCGTTTCCAAGGAAGGGTGCTGGCTAGCAACAGCTTTCAGTGCTGGCACTTTTCATCTCTGAGCAATTGCTCGACGTTTGCAATTTCTCAGCTCGTGTCTACGAGACGGAAAGAGAATGACCGTGACGTTTGGTGGGTAGAGAAGCGCAAAGCCCCAGTGTTACTGCGCCTGTGAAAGCGCTTCCAAGGAAGGGTGCTGGCTAGCAACAGCTTTCAGTGCTGGCACTTTTCATCTCTGAGCAATTGCTCGACGTTTGCAATTTCTCAGCTCGTGTCTGCGAGACGGAAAGAGAAGGACCGTGACGTTTGGTGGCTAGAGAAGCGCAAAGCCCCAGTGTTACTGCGCCTGTGAAAGCGCTTCCAAGGAAGGGTGCTGGCTAGCAACAGCTTTCAGTGCTGGCACTTTTCATCTCTGAGCAATTGCTCGACGTTTGCAATTTCTCAGCTCGTGTCTACGAGACTGAAAGAGAAGGACCGTGATGTTTGGTGGGTAGAGAAGCGCAAAGCCCCAGTGTTGCTGCGCCTGTGAAAGCGCTTCCAAGGAAGGGTGCCGGCTAGCAACAGCTTTCAGTGCTGGCACTTTTCATCTGTGAGCAATTGCTCGACGTTTGTAATTTCTCACCTGAGCTCTCTTTAGAGTGCGCGAGAGGATGAGCAGAAGATTAGGTGGCTAGAGAAGCCCAGAGCCCAAGTCTTCTTAGGCCTACAAAAGCGCTTCCAAGGAAGGGTGCTGGCTAGCAACAGCTTTCAGTGCTGGCACTTTTCATCTCTGAGCAATTGCTCGACGTTTGCAATTTCTCACCTGAGCTCTCTTTAGAGTGAGCGAGAGGATGAGCAGAAGATTAGGTGGTTAGAGAAGCCCAGAGCCCCACTGTTCTTAGGCCTACAAAAGCGCTTCCAAGGAAGGGTGCTGGCTAGCAACAGCTTTCAGTGCTGGCACTTTTCATCTCTGAGCAATTGCTCGACGTTTGCAATTTCTCAGCTCGTGTCTACGAGACGGAAAGAGAAGGACCGTGACGTTTGGTGGCTAGAGAAGCGCAAAGCCCCAGTGTTGCTGCGCCTGTGAAAGCGCTTCCAAGGAAGGGTGCTGGCTAGCAACAGCTTTCAGTGCTGGCACTTTTCATCTCTGAGCAATTGCTCGACGTTTGCAATTTCTCAGCTCGTGTCTACGAGACGGAAAGAGAAGGACCGTGACGTTTGGTGGGTAGAGAAGCGCAAAGCCCCAGTGTTGCTGCGCCTGTGAAAGCGCTTCCAAGGAAGGGTGCTGGCTAGCAACAGCTTTCAGTGCTGGCACTTTTCATCTCTGAGCAATTGCTCGACGTTTGCAATTTCTCACCTGAGCTCTCTTTAGAGTGCGCGAGAAGGTGAGCAGAAGATGAGGTGGCTAGAGAAGCCCAGAGCCCCAGTGTTCTTAGGGCTACATAAGCGCTTCCAAGGAAGGGTGCTGGCTAGCAACAGCTTTCAGTGCTGGCACTTTTCATCTCTGAGCAATTGCTCGACGTTTGCAATTTCTCAGCTCGTGTCTACGAGACGGAAAGAGAAGGACCGTGACGTTTGGTGGGTAGAGAAGCGCAAAGCCCCAGTGTTACTGCGCCTGTGAAAGCGCTTCCAAGGAAGGGTGCTGGCTAGCAACAGCTTTCAGTGCTGGCACTTTTCATCTCTGAGCAATTGCTCGACGTTTGCAATTTCTCAGCTCGTGTCTACGAGACGGAAAGAGAAGGACCGTGACGTTTGGTGGCTAGAGAAGCGCAAAGCCCCAGTGTTGCTGCGCCTGTGAAAGCGCTTCCAAGGAAGGGTGCTGGCTAGCAACAGCTTTCAGTGCTGGCACTTTTCATCTCTGAGCAATTGCTGGACATTTGCAATTTCTCACCTGAGCTCTCTTTTAGAGTGCACGAGAGGATGAGCAGAACAGTACGTGGCTAGAGAAGCCCAGAGCCCCAGTGTTCTTAGGCCTACAAAAGCGCTTCCAAGGAAGGGTGCTGGCTAGCAACAGCTTTCAGTGCTGGCACTTTTCATCTCTGAGCAATTGCTGGACATTTGCAATTTCTCAGCTCGTGTCTACAAGACGGAAAGAGAAGGACCGTGTCGTTTGGTGGGTAGAGAAGCGCAAAGCCCCAGTGTTGCTGCGCCTGTGAAAGCGCTTCCAAGGAAGGGTGCTGGCTAGCAACAGCTTTCAGTGCTGGCACTTTTCCTCTCTGAGCAATTGCTCCACGTTTGCAATTTCTCAGCTCGTGTCTACGAGACTGAAAGAGAATGACTGTGACGTTTGGTGGCTAGAGAAGCGCAAAGCCCCAGTGTTGCTGCGCCTGTGAAAGCGCTTCCAAGGAAGGGTGCTGGCTAGCAACAGCTTTCAGTGCTGGCACTTTTCATCTCTGAGCAATTGCTCGACGTTTGCAATTTCTCAGCTCGTGTCTACGAGACGGAAAGAGAAGGACCGTGACGTTTGGTGGGTAGAGAAGCGCAAAGCCCCAGTGTTACTGCGCCTGTGAAAGCGCTTCCAAGGAAGGGTGCTGGCTAGCAACAGCTTTCAGTGCTGGCACTTTTCATCTCTGAGCAATTGCTCCACGCTTGCAATTTCTCAGCTCGTGTCTACGAGACGGAAAGAGAAGGACTGTGACGTTTGGTGGGTAGAGAAGCGCAAAGCCCCAGTGTTGCTGCGCCTGTGAAAGCGCTTCCAAGGAAGGGTGCTGGCTAGCAACAGCTTTCAGTGCTGGCACTTTTCATCTCTGAGCAATTGCTCCACGTTTGCAATTTCTCACCTGAGCTCTCTTTTAGAGTGCGCGAGAGGATGAGCAGAAGATGAGGTGGCTAGAGAAGCCCAGAGCCCCAGTGTTCTTAGGCCTACAAAAGCGCTTCCAAGGAAGGGTGCTGGCTAGCAACAGCTTTCAGTGCTGGCACTTTTCCTCTCTGAGCAATTGCTGGACATTTGCAATTTCTCACCTGAGCACTCTTTAGAGTGCGCGAGAGGATGAGCAGAAGATTAGGTGGCTAGAGAAGCCCAGAGCCCCAGTGTTCTTAGGCCTACAAAAGCGCTTCCAAGGAAGGGTGCTGGCTAGCAACAGCTTTCAGTGCTGGCACTTTTCATCTCTGAGCAATTGCTCGACGTTTGCAATTTCTCAGCTCGTGTCTACGAGACGGAAAGAGAAGGACCGTGACGTTTGGTGGGTAGAGAAGCGCAAAGCCCCAGTGTTGCTGCGCCTGTGAAAGCGCTTCCAAGGAAGGCTGCTGGCTAGCAACAGCTTTCAGTGCTGGCACTTTTCATCTCTGAGCAATTGCTCGATGTTTGCAATTTCTCAGCTCGTGTCTACGAGACGGAAAGAGAAGGACCGTGACGTTTGGTGGCTAGAGAAGCCCAGAGCCCCAGTGTTCTTAGGCCTACAAAAGCGCTTCCAAGGAAGGGTGCTGGCTAGCAACAGCTTTCAGTGCTGGCACTTTTCATCTCTGAGCAATTGCTCGACGTTTGCAATTTCTCAGCTCGTGTCTACGAGACGGAAAGAGAAGGACCGTGACGTTTGGTGGCTAGAGAAGCGCAAAGCCCCAGTGTTGCTGCGCCTGTGAAAGCGCTTCCAAGGAAGGGTGCTGGCTAGCAACAGCTTTCAGTGCTGGCACTTTTCATCTCTGAGCAATTGCTCCACGTTTGCAATTTCTCACCTGAGCTCTCTTTTAGACTGCACGAGAGGATGAGCAGAAGATTAGGTGGCTAGAGAAGCCCAGAGCCCCAGTGTTCTTAGGTCTACAAAAGCGCTTCCAAGGAAGGCTGCTGGCTAGCAACAGCGTTCAGTGCTGGCACTTTTCATCTCTGAGCAATTGCTCCACGTTTGCAATTTCTCAGCTCGTGTCTACAAGACGGAAAGAGAAGGACCGTGTCGTTTGGTGGGTAGAGAAGCGCAAAGCCCCAGTGTTGCTGCGCCTGTGAAAGCGCTTCCAAGGAAGGGTGCTGGCTAGCAACAGCTTTCAGTGCTGGCACTTTTCATCTCTGAGCAATTGCTCGACGTTTGCAATTTCTCAGCTCGTGTCTACGAGACTGAAAGAGAATGACTGTGACATTTGGTGGCTAGAGTAGCGCAAAGCCCCAGTGTTGCTGCGCCTGTGAAAGCGCTTCCAAGGAAGGGTGCTGGCTAGCAACAGCTTTCAGTGCTGGCACTTTTCATCTCTGAGCAATTGCTCGACGTTTGCAACTTCTCACCTGAGCTCTCTTTAGAGTGCGCGAGAAGATGAGCAGAAGATGAGGTGGCTAGAGAAGCCCAGAGCCCCAGTGTGCTTAGGGCTACAAAAGCGCTTCCAAGGAAGGGTGCTGGCTAGCAACAGCTTTCAGTGCTGGCACTTTTCATCTCTGAGCAATTGCTCGACGTTTGCAATTTCTCAGCTCGTGTCTACGAGACGGAAAGAGAAGGACCGTGACGTTTGGTGGCTAGAGAAGCGCAAAGCCCCAGTGTTACTGCGCCTGTGAAAGCGCTTCCAAGGAAGGGTGCTGGCTAGCAACAGCTTTCAGTGCTGGCACTTTTCATCTCTGAGCAATTGCTCGACGTTTGCAATTTCTCAGCTCGTGTCTACGAGACGGAAAGAGAAGGACCGTGACGTTTGGTGGGTAGAGAAGCGCAAAGCCCCAGTGTTGCTGCGCCTGTGAAAGCGCTTCCAAGGAAGGGTGCTGGCTAGCAACAGCTTTCAGTGCTGGCACTTTTCATCTCTGAGCAATTGCTCGACGTTTGCAATTTCTCACCTGAGCTCTCTTTAGAGTGTGCGAGAGGATGAGCAGAAGATGAGGTGGCTAGAGAAGCCCAGAGCCCCAGTGTTCTTAGGCCTACAAAAGCGCTTCCAAGGAAGGGTGCTGGCTAGCAACAGCTTTCAGTGCTGGCACTTTTCATCTCTGAGCAATTGCTGGACATTTGCAATTTCTCACCTGAGCTCTCTTTAGAGTGCGCGAGAGGATGAGCAGAAGATTAGGTGGCTAGAGAAGCCCAGAGCCCCACTGTTCTTAGGCCTACAAAAGCGCTTCCAAGGAAGGATGCTGGCTAGCAACAGCTTTCAGTGCTGGCACTTTTCATCTCTGAGCAATTGCTCGACGTTTGCAATTTCTCAACTCGTGTCTACGAGACGGAAAGAGAAGGACCGTGACGTTTGGTGGGTAGAGAAGCGCAAAGCCCCAGTGTTGCTGCGCCTGTGAAAGCGCTTCCAAGGAAGGGTGCTGGCTAGCAACAGCTTTCAGTGCTGGCACTTTTCATCTCTGAGCAATTGCTCGACGTTTGCAATTTCTCAGCTCGTTTCTACGAGACGGAAAGAGAATGACCGTGACGTTTGGTGGCTAGAGAAGCGCAAAGCCCCAGTGTTGCTGCGCCTGTGAAAGCGCTTCCAAGGAAGGGTGCCGGCTAGCAACAGCTTTCAGTGCTGGCACTTTTCATCTCTGAGCAATTGCTCGACGTTTGCAATTTCTCACCTGAGCTCTCTTTTAGAGTGCGCGAGAGGATGAGCAGAAGATGAGGTGGCTAGAGAAGCCCAGAGCCCCAGTGTTCTTAGGCCTACAAAAGCGCTTCCAAGGAAGGGTGCTGGCTAGCAACAGCTTTCAGTGCTGGCACTTTTCATCTCTGAGCAATTGCTCGACGTTTGCAATTTCTCAGCTCGTGTCTACAAGACTGAAAGAGAATGACTGTGACGTTTGGTGGCTAGAGAAGCGCAAAGCCCCAGTGTTGCTGCGCCTGTGAAAGCGCTTCCAAGGAAGGGTGCTGGCTAGCAACAGCTTTCAGTGCTGGCACTTTTCATCTCTGAGCAATTGCTCGACGTTTGCAATTTCTCAGCTCGTGTCTACGTGATGGAAAGAGAATGACCGTGACATTTGGTGGCTAGAGAAGCGCAAAGCCCCAGTGTTGCTGCGCCTGTGAAAGTGCTTCCAAGGAAGGGTGCTGGCTAGCAACAGCTTTCAGTGCTGGCACTTTTCATCTCTGAGCAATTGCTTGACGTTTGCAATTTCTCACCTGAGCTCTCTTTAGAGTGCGCGAGAGGATGAGCAGAAGATTAGGTGGCTAGAGAGGCCCAGAGCCCCAGTGTTCTTAGGGCTACAAAAGCGCTTCCAAGGAAGGATGCTGGCTAGCAAGAGCTTTCAGTGCTGCCACTTTTCATCTCTGAGCAATTGCTCCACGTTTGCAATTTCTCAGCTCGTGTCTACGAGACGGAAAGAGAAGGACCGTGACGTTTGGTGGGTAGAGAAGCGCAAAGCCCCAGTGTTGCTGCGCCTGTGAATGCGCTTGCAAGGAAGGGTGCTGGCTAGCAACAGCTTTCAGTGCTGGCACTTTTCATCTCTGAGCAATTGCTCGACGTTTGCAATTTCTCAGCTCGTGTCTACGAGACGGAAAGAGAAGGACCGTGACGTTTGGTGGGTAGAGAAGCGCAAAGCCCCAGTGTTGCTGCGCCTGTGAAAGTGCTTCCAAGGAAGGGTGCTGGCTAGCAACAGCTTTCAGTGCTGGCACTTTTCATCTCTGAGCAATTGCTCGACGTTTGCAATTTCTCAGCTCGTGTCTACGAGACTGAAAGAGAATGACTGTGACGTTTGGTGGCTAGAGAAGCGCAAAGCCCCAGTGTTGCTGCGCCTGTGAAAGCGCTTCCAAGGAAGGGTGCTGGCTAGCAACAGCTTTCAGTGCTGGCACTTTTCATCTCTGAGCAATTGCTCAACGTTTGCAATTTCTCAGCTCGTGTCTACGAGACGGAAAGAGAAGGACCGTGACGTTTGGTGGGTAGAGAAGCGCAAAGCCCCAGTGTTGCTGCGCCTGTGAAAGCGCTTCCAAGGAAGGGTGCTGGCTAGCAACAGCTTTCAGTGCTGGCACTTTTCATCTCTGAGCAATTGCTCGACGTTTGCAATTTCTCACCTGAGCTCTCTTTAGAGTGCGCGAGAAGATGAGCAGAAGATGAGGTGGCTAGAGAAGCCCAGAGCCCCAGTGTGCTTAGGGCTACAAAAGCGCTTCCAAGGAAGGGTGCTGGCTAGCAACAGCTTTCAGTGCTGGCACTTTTCATCTCTGAGCAATTGCTCGACGTTTGCAATTTCTCAGCTCGTGTCTACGAGACGGAAAGAGAATGACCGTGACGTTTGGTGGGTAGAGAAGCGCAAAGCCCCAGTGTTACTGCGCCTGTGAAAGCGCTTCCAAGGAAGGGTGCTGGCTAGCAACAGCTTTCAGTGCTGGCACTTTTCATCTCTGAGCAATTGCTCGACGTTTGCAATTTCTCAGCTCGTGTCTGCGAGACGGAAAGAGAAGGACCGTGACGTTTGGTGGCTAGAGAAGCGCAAAGCCCCAGTGTTACTGCGCCTGTGAAAGCGCTTCCAAGGAAGGGTGCTGGCTAGCAACAGCTTTCAGTGCTGGCACTTTTCATCTCTGAGCAATTGCTCGACGTTTGCAATTTCTCAGCTCGTGTCTACGAGACTGAAAGAGAAGGACCGTGATGTTTGGTGGGTAGAGAAGCGCAAAGCCCCAGTGTTGCTGCGCCTGTGAAAGCGCTTCCAAGGAAGGGTGCCGGCTAGCAACAGCTTTCAGTGCTGGCACTTTTCATCTGTGAGCAATTGCTCGACGTTTGTAATTTCTCACCTGAGCTCTCTTTAGAGTGCGCGAGAGGATGAGCAGAAGATTAGGTGGCTAGAGAAGCCCAGAGCCCAAGTCTTCTTAGGCCTACAAAAGCGCTTCCAAGGAAGGGTGCTGGCTAGCAACAGCTTTCAGTGCTGGCACTTTTCATCTCTGAGCAATTGCTCGACGTTTGCAATTTCTCAGCTCGTGTCTACGTGATGGAAAGAGAATGACCGTGACATTTGGTGGCTAGAGAAGCGCAAAGCCCCAGTGTTGCTGCGCCTGTGAAAGCGCTTCCAAGGAAGGGTGCTGGCTAGCAACAGCTTTCAGTGCTGGCACTTTTCATCTCTGAGCAATTGCTCGACGTTTGCAATTTCTCAGCTCGTGTCTACAAGACGGAAAGAGAAGGACCGTGTCGTTTGGTGGGTAGAGAAGCGCAAAGCCCCAGTGTTGCTGCGCCTGTGAAAGCGCTTCCAAGGAAGGGTGCTGGCTAGCAACAGCTTTCAGTGCTGGCACTTTTCATCTCTGAGCAATTGCTCGACGTTTGCAATTTCTCAGCTCGTGTCTACGAGACTGAAAGAGAATGACTGTGACGTTTGGTGGGTAGAGAAGCGCAAAGCCCCAGTGTTGCTGCGCCTGTGAAAGCGCTTCCAAGGAAGGGTGCTGGCTAGCAAGAGCTTTCAGTGCTGGCACTTTTCATCTCTGAGCAATTGCTCGACGTTTGCAATTTCTCAGCTCGTGTCTACGAGACGGAAAGAGAAAGACTGTGACGTTTGGGGGGTAGAGAAGCGCAAAGCCCCAGTGTTGCTGCGCCTGTGAAAGCGCTTCCAAGGAAGGGTGCTGGCTAGCAACAGCTTTCAGTGCTGGCACTTTTCATCTCTGAGCTATTGCTCGACGTTTGCAAATTCTCACCTGAGCTCTCTTTAGAGTGCGCGAGAAGATGAGCAGAAGATGAGGTGGCTAGAGAAGCCCAGAGCCCCAGTGTTGCTTAGGGCTACAAAAGCGCTTCCAAGGAAGGGTGCTGGCTAGCAACAGCTTTCAGTGCTGGCACTTTTCATCTCTGAGCAATTGCTCGACGTTTGCAATTTCTCAGCTCGTGTCTACGAGACGGAAAGAGAAGGACCGTGACGTTTGGTGGGTAGAGAAGCGCAAAGCCCCAGTGTTGCTGCGCCTGTGAAAGCGCTTCCAAGGAAGGGTGCTGGCTAGCAACAGCTTTCAGTGCTGGCACTTTTCATCTCTGAGCAATTGCTCGACGTTTGCAATTTCTCACCTGAGCTCTCTTTTAGAGTGCGCGAGAGGATGAGCAGAAGATTAGGTGGCTAGAGAAGCCCAGAGCCCCACTGTTCTTAGGCCTACAAAAGCGCTTCCAAGGAAGGGTGCTGGCTAGCAAGAGCTTTCAGTGCTGGCACTTTTCATCTCTGAGCAATTGCTCGACGTTTGCAATTTCTCAGCTCGTGTCTACGTGATGGAAAGAGAATGACCGTGACATTTGGTGGCTAGAGAAGCGCAAAGCCCCAGTGTTGCTGCGCCTGTGAAAGCGCTTCCAAGGAAGGGTGCTGGCTAGCAACAGCTTTCAGTGCTGGCACTTTTCATCTCTGAGCAATTGCTCCACGTTTGCAATTTCTCAGCTCGTGTCTACGTGATGGAAAGAGAATGACCGTGACATTTGGTGGCTTGAGAAGCGCAAAGCCCCAGTGTTGCTGCGCCTGTGAAAGTGCTTCCAAGGAAGGGTGCTGGCTAGCAACAGCTCTCAGTGCTGGCACTTTTCATCTCTGAGCAATTGCTTGACGTTTGCAATTTCTCACCTGAGCTCTCTTTAGAGTGCGCGAGAGGATGAGCAGAAGATTAGGTGGCTAGAGAAGCGCAAAGCCCCAGTGTTCTTAGGCCTACAAAAGCGCTTCCAAGGAAGGATGCTGGCTAGCAAGAGCTTTCAGTGCTGGCACTTTTCATCTCTGAGCAATTGCTCGACGTTTGCAATTTCTCAGCTCGTGTCTACAAGACAGAAAGAGAATGACCGTGACGTTTGGTGGGTAGAGAAGCGCAAAGCCCCAGTGTTACTGCGCCTGTGAAAGCGCTTCCAAGGAAGGGTGCTGGCTAGCAACAGCTTTCAGTGCTGGCACTTTTCATCTCTGAGCAATTGCTCGACGTTTGCAATTTCTCAGCTCGTGTCTGCGAGACGGAAAGAGAAGGACCGTGACGTTTGGTGGCTAGAGAAGCGCAAAGCCCCAGTGTTACTGCGCCTGTGAAAGCGCTTCCAAGGAAGGGTGCTGGCTAGCAACAGCTTTCAGTGCTGGCACTTTTCATCTCTGAGCAATTGCTCGACGTTTGCAATTTCTCAGCTCGTGTCTACGAGACGGAAAGAGAAGGACCGTGACCTTTGGTGGCTAGAGAAGCGCAAAGCCCCAGTGTTGCTGCGCCTGTGAAAGCGCTTCCAAGGAAGGGTGCCGGCTAGCAACAGCTTTCAGTGCTGGCACTTTTCATCTCTGAGCAATTGCTCGACGTTTGCAATTTCTCACCTGAGCTCTCTTTTAGAGTGCACGAGAGGATGAGCAGAAGATGAGGTGGCTAGAGAAGCCCAGAGCCCCAGTGTTCTTAGGCCTACAAAAGCGCTTCCAAGGAAGGGTGCTGGCTAGCAACAGCTTTCAGTGCTGGCACTTTTCATCTCTGAGCAATTGCTCAACGTTTGCAATTTCTCAGCTCGTGTCTACAAGACGGAAAGAGAAGGACCGTGTCGTTTGGTGGGTAGAGAAGCGCAAAGCCCCAGTGTTGCTGCGCCTGTGAAAGCGCTTCCAAGGAAGGGTGCTGGCTAGCAAGAGCTTTCAGTGCTGGCACTTTTCATCTCTGAGCAATTGCTCGACGTTTGCAATTTCTCAGCTCGTGTCTACGAGACTGAAAGAGAATGACTGTGACGTTTGGTGGGTAGAGAAGCGCAAAGCCCCAGTGTTGCTGCGCCTGTGAAAGCGCTTCCAAGGAAGGGTGCTGGCTAGCAAGAGCTTTCAGTGCTGGCACTTTTCATCTCTGAGCAATTGCTCGACGTTTGCAATTTCTCAGCTCGTGTCTACGAGACGGAAAGAGAAAGACTGTGACGTTTGGGGGGTAGAGAAGCGCAAAGCCCCAGTGTTGCTGCGCCTGTGAAAGCGCTTCCAAGGAAGGGTGCTGGCTAGCAACAGCTTTCAGTGCTGGCACTTTTCATCTCTGAGCTATTGCTCGACGTTTGCAATTTCTCACCTGAGCTCTCTTTAGAGTGCGCGAGAAGATGAGCAGAAGATGAGGTGGCTAGAGAAGCCCAGAGCCCCACTGTTCTTAGGCCTACAAAAGCGCTTCCAAGGAAGGGTGCTGGCTAGCAACAGCTTTCAGTGCTGGCACTTTTCATCTCTGAGCAATTGCTCGACGTTTGCAATTTCTCAGCTCGTGTCTACGAGACGGAAAGAGAAGGACCGTGACGTTTGGTGGCTAGAGAAGCGCAAAGCCCCAGTGTTGCTGCGCCTGTGAAAGCGCTTCCAAGGAAGGGTGCTGGCTAGCAACAGCTTTCAGTGCTGGCACTTTTCATCTCTGAGCAATTGCTCCACGTTTGCAATTTCTCACCTGAGCTCTCTTTAGAGTGCGCGAGAGGATGAGCAGAAGATGAGGTGGCTAGAGAAGCCCAGAGCCCCAGTGTTCTTAGGCCTACAAAAGCGCTTCCAAGGAAGGGTGCTGGCTAGCAACAGCTTTCAGTGCTGGCACTTTTCATCTCTGAGCAATTGCTCGACGTTTGCAATTTCTCAGCTCGTGTCTACGAGACGGAAAGAGAATGACCATGACATTTGGTGGCTAGAGAAGCGCAAAGCCCCAGTGTTGCTGCGCCTGTGAAAGCGCTTCCAAGGAAGGGTGCTGGCTAGCAACAGCTTTCAGTGCTGGCACTTTTCATCTCTGAGCAATTGCTCCACGTTTGCAATTTCTCAGCTCGTGTCTACGTGATGGAAAGAGAATGACCGTGACATTTGGTGGCTAGAGAAGCGCAAAGCCCCAGTGTTGCTGCGCCTGTGAAAGTGCTTCCAAGGAAGGGTGCTGGCTAGCAACAGCTTTCAGTGCTGGCACTTTTCATCTCTGAGCAATTGCTCCACGTTTGCAATTTCTCACCTGAGCTCTCTTTAGAGTGCGCGAGAGGATGAGCAGAAGATTAGGTGGCTAGAGAAGCGCAAAGCCCCAGTGTTCTTAGGCCTACAAAAGCGCTTCCAAGGAAGGATGCTGGCTAGCAAGAGCTTTCAGTGCTGGCCCTTTTCATCTCTGAGCAATTGCTCGACGTTTGCAATTTCTCAGCTCGTGTCTACGAGACGGAAAGAGAAGGACCGTGACGTTTGGTGGCTAGAGAAGCGCAAAGCCCCAGTGTTGCTGCGCCTGTGAATGCGCTTGCAAGGAAGGGTGCTGGCTAGCAACAGCTTTCAGTGCTGGCACTTTTCATCTCTGAGCAATTGCTCGACGTTTGCAATTTCTCAGCTTGTGTCTACGAGACGGAAAGAGAAGGACCGTGACGTTTGGTGGGTAGAGAAGCGCAAAGCCCCAGTGTTGCTGCGCCTGTGAAAGTGCTTCCAAGGAAGGGTGCTGGCTAGCAACAGCTTTCAGTGCTGGCACTTTTCATCTCTGAGCAATTGCTCCACGTTTGCAATTTCTCACCTGAGCTCTCTTTTAGAGTGCACGAGAGGATGAGCAGAAGATTAGGTGGCTAGAGAAGCCCAGAGCCCCAGTGTTCTTAGGCCTACAAAAGCGCTTCCAAGGAAGGGTGCTGGCTAGCAAGAGCTTTCAGTGCTGGCACTTTTCATCTCTGAGCAATTGCTCGACGTTTGCAATTTCTCAGCTCGTGTCTACAAGACGGAAAGAGAAGGACCGTGTCGTTTGGTGGGTAGAGAAGCGCAAAGCCCCAGTGTTGCTGCGCCTGTGAAAGCGCTTCCAAGGAAGGGTGCTGGCTAGCAACAGCTTTCAGTGCTGGCACTTTTCATCTCTGAGCAATTGCTCAACGTTTGCAATTTCTCAGCTCGTTTCTACGAGACGGAAAGAGAAGGACCGTGACGTTTGGTGGGTAGAGAAGCGCAAAGCCCCAGTGTTGCTGCGCCTGTGAAAGCGCTTCCAAGGAAGGGTGCTGGCTAGCAACAGCTTTCAGTGCTGGCACTTTTCATCTCTGAGCAATTGCTCGACGTTTGCAATTTCTCACCTGAGCTCTCTTTAGAGTGCGCGAGAAGATGAGCAGAAGATGAGGTGGCTAGAGAAGCCCAGAGCCCCAGTGTTGCTTAGGCCTACAAAAGCGCTTCCAAGGAAGGGTGCTGGCTAGCAACAGCTTTCAGTGCTGGCACTTTTCATCTCTGAGCAATTGCTCGACGTTTGCAATTTCTCAGCTCGTGTCTACGAGACGGAAAGAGAAGGACCGTGACGTTTGGTGGCTAGAGAAGCGCAAAGCCCCAGTGTTGCTGCGCCTGTGAAAGCGCTTCCAAGGAAGGGTGCTGGCTAGCAACAGCTTTCAGTGCTGGCACTTTTAATCTCTGAGCAATTGCTCGACGTTTGCAATTTCTCAGCTCGTGTCTACGAGACGGAAAGAGAAGGACCGTGACGTTTGGTGGGTAGAGAAGCGCAAAGCCCCAGTGTTGCTGCGCCTGTGAAAGCGCTTCCAAGGAAGGGTGCTGGCTAGCAACAGCTTTCAGTGCTGGCACTTTTCATCTGTGAGCAATTGCTCGACGTTTGCAATTTCTCACCTGAGCACTCTTTAGAGTGTGCGAGAGGATGAGCAGAAGATTAGGTGGCTAGAGAAGCCCAGAGCCCCAGTGTTCTTAGGCCTACAAAAGCGCTTCCAAGGAAGGGTGCTGGCTAGCAACAGCTTTCAGTGCTGGCACTTTTCATCTCTGAGCAATTGCTGGACATTTGCAATTTCTCACCTGAGCACTCTTTAGAGTGCGCGAGAGGATGAGCAGAAGATGAGGTGGCTAGAGAAGCCCAGAGCCCCACTGTTCTTAGGCCTACAAAAGCGCTTCCAAGGAAGGGTGCTGGCTAGCAACAGCTTTCAGTGCTGGCACTTTTCATCTCTGAGCAATTGCTCGACGTTTGCAATTTCTCAGCTCGTGTCTACGAGACGGAAAGAGAAGGACCGTGACGTTTGGTGGCTAGAGAAGCGCAAAGCCCCAGTGTTGCTGCGCCTGTGAAAGCGCTTCCAAGGAAGGGTGCTGGCTAGCAACAGCTTTCAGTGCTGGCACTTTTCATCTCTGAGCAATTGCTCGATGTTTGCAATTTCTCAGCTCGTGTCTACGAGACGGAAAGAGAATGACCGTGATGTTTGGTGGGTAGAGAAGTGCAAAGCCCCAGTGTTGCTGCGCCTGTGAAAGCGCTTCCAAGGAAGGGTGCTGGCTAGCAACAGCTTTCAGTGCTGGCACTTTTCATCTCTGAGCAATTGCTGGACATTTGCAATTTCTCACCTGAGCTCTCTTTAGAGTGCGCGAGAGGATGAGCAGAAGATTAGGTGGCTAGAGAAGCCCAGAGCCCCAGTGTTGCTTAGGCCTACAAAAGCGCTTCCAAGGAAGGGTGCTGGCTAGCAACAGCTTTCAGTGCTGGCACTTTTCATCTCTGAGCAATTGCTCGACGTTTGCAATTTCTCAGCTCGTGTCTACGAGACGGAAAGAGAAGGACCGTGACGTTTGGTGGCTAGAGAAGCGCAAAGCCCCAGTGTTGCTGCGCCTGTGAAAGTGCTTCCAAGGAAGGGTGCTGGCTAGCAACAGCTTTCAGTGCTGGCACTTTTCATCTCTGAGCAATTGCTCCACGTTTGCAATTTTTCAGCTCGTGTCTACGAGACGGAAAGAGAAGGACCGTGACGTTTGGTGGGTAGAGAAGCGCAAAGCCCCAGTGTTGCTGCGCCTGTGAAAGCGCTTCCAAGGAAGGGTGCTGGCTAGCAAGAGCTTTCAGTGCTGGCACTTTTCATCTCTGAGCAATTGCTCGACGTTTGCAATTTCTCAGCTCGTGTCTACGAGACGGAAAGAGAAGGACCGTGACGTTTGGTGGGTAGAGAAGCGCAAAGCCCCAGTGTTACTGCGCCTGTGAAAGCGCTTCCAAGGAAGGGTGCTGGCTAGCAAGAGCTTTCAGTGCTGGCACTTTTCATCTCTGAGCAATTGCTCGACGTTTGCAATTTCTCAGCTCGTGTCTACGAGACGGAAAGAGAAGGACCGTGACGTTTGGTGGCTAGAGAAGCGCAAAGCCCCAGCGTGGCTGCGCCTGTGAAAGCGCTTCCAAGGAAGGGTGCTGGCTAGCAACAGCTTTCAGTGCTGGCACTTTTCATCTCTGAGCAATTGCTCGACGTTTGCAATTTCTCAGCTCGTGTCTACGAGACGGAAAGAGAAGGACCGTGACGTTTGGTGGGTAGAGAAGTGCAAAGCCCCAGTGTTGCTGCGCCTGTGAAAGCGCTTCCAAGGAAGGGTGCTGGCTAGCAACAGCTTTCAGTGCTGGCACTTTTCATCTCTGAGCAATTGCTCCACGTTTGCAATTTCTCACCTGAGCACTCTTTAGAGTGTGCGAGAGGATGAGCAGAAGATTAGGTGGCTAGAGAAGCCCAGAGCCCCAGTGTTCTTAGGCCTACAAAAGCGCTTCCAAGGAAGGGTGCTGGCTAGCAACAGCTTTCAGTGCTGGCACTTTTCATCTCTGAGCAATTGCTGGACATTTGCAATTTCTCACCTGAGCTCTCTTTAGAGTGCGCGAGAGGATGAGCAGAAGATTAGGTGGCTAGAGAAGCCCAGAGCCCCAGTCTTCTTAGGCCTACAAAAGCGCTTCCAAGGAAGGGTGCTGGCTAGCAACAGCTTTCAGTGCTGGCACTTTTCATCTCTGAGCAATTGCTCGACGTTTGCAATTTCTCAGCTCGTGTCTACGAGACGGAAAGAGAAGGACCGTGTCGTTTGGTGGGTAGAGAAGCGCAAAGCCCCAGTGTTGCTGCGCCTGTGAAAGCGCTTCCAAGGAAGGGTGCTGGCTAGCAACAGCTTTCAGTGCTGGCACTTTTCATCTCTGAGCAATTGCTCCACGTTTGCAATTTCTCAGCTCGTGTCTACGAGACTGAAAGAGAATGACTGTGACGTTTGGTGGGTAGAGAAGCGCAAAGCCCCAGTGTTGCTGCGCCTGTGAAAGCGCTTCCAAGGAAGGGTGCTGGCTAGCAAGAGCTTTCAGTGCTGGCACTTTTCATCTCTGAGCAATTGCTCGACGTTTGCAATTTCTCAGCTCGTGTCTACGAGACGGAAAGAGAAGGACCGTGACGTTTGGTGGGTAGAGAAGCGCAAAGCCCCAGTGTTGCTGCGCCTGTGAAAGCGCTTCCAAGGAAGGGTGCTGGCTAGCAACAGCTTTCAGTGCTGGCACTTTTCATCTCTGAGCTATTGCTCGACGTTTGCAATTTCTCACCTGAGCTCTCTTTAGAGTGCGCGAGAAGATGAGCAGAAGATGAGGTGGCTAGAGAAGCCCAGAGCCCCAGTGTTGCTTAGGGCTACAAAAGCGCTTCCAAGGAAGGGTGCTGGCTAGCAACAGCTTTCAGTGCTGGCACTTTTCATCTCTGAGCAATTGCTCGACGTTTGCAATTTCTCAGCTCGTGTCTACGAGACGGAAAGAGAAGGACCGTGACGTTTGGTGGCTAGAGAAGCGCAAAGCCCCAGTGTTGCTGCGCCTGTGAAAGCGCTTCCAAGGAAGGGTGCTGGCTAGCAACAGCTTTCAGTGCTGGCACTTTTCATCTCTGAGCAATTGCTCGACGTTTGCAATTTCTCACCTGAGCTCTCTTTTAGAGTGCGCGAGAGGATGAGCAGAAGATGAGGTGGCTAGAGAAGCCCAGAGCCCCAGTCTTCTTAGGCCTACAAAAGCGCTTCCAAGGAAGGGGGCTGGCTAGCAACAGCTTTCAGTGCTGGCACTTTTCATCTCTGAGCAATTGCTCGACGTTTGCAATTTCTCAGCTCGTGTCTACGTGATGGAAAGAGAATGACCGTGACATTTCGTGGCTAGAGAAGCGCAAAGCCCCAGTGTTGCTGCGCCTGTGAAAGCGCTTCCAAGGAAGGGTGCTGGCTAGCAACAGCTTTCAGTGCTGGCACTTTTCATCTCTGAGCAATTGCTCGACGTTTGCAATTTCTCAGCTCGTGTCTACGAGACGGAAAGAGAAGGACCGTGATGTTTGGTGGGTAGAGAAGCGCAAAGCCCCAGTGTTGCTGCGCCTGTGAAAGCGCTTCCAAGGAAGGGTGCTGGCTAGCAACAGCTTTCAGTGCTGGCACTTTTCATCTCTGAGCAATTGCTCGACGTTTGCAATTTCTCAGCTCGTGTCTACGAGACTGAAAGAGAATGACTGTGACGTTTGGTGGGTAGAGAAGCGCAAAGCCCCAGTGTTGCTGCGCCTGTGAAAGCGCTTCCAAGGAAGGGTGCTGGCTAGCAACAGCTTTCAGTGCTGGCACTTTTCATCTCTGAGCAATTGCTCGACGTTTGCAATTTCTCAGCTCGTGTGTACGAGACGGAAAGAGAAGGACCGTGACGTTTGGTGGCTAGAGAAGCGCAAAGCCCCAGTGTTACTGCGCCTGTGAAAGCGCTTCCAAGGAAGGGTGCTGGGTAGCAAGAGCTTTCAGTGCTGGCACTTTTCATCTCTGAGCAATTGCTCGACGTTTGCAATTTCTCAGCTCGTGTCTACGAGACGGAAAGAGAAGGACCGTGACGTTTGGTGGGTAGAGAAGTGCAAAGCCCCAGTGTTGCTGCGCCTGTGAAAGCGCTTCCAAGGAAGGGTGCTGGCTAGCAAGAGCTTTCAGTGCTGGCACTTTTCATCTCTGAGCAATTGCTCCACGTTTGCAATTTCTCACCTGAGCACTCTTTAGAGTGTGCGAGAGGATGAGCAGAAGATTAGGTGGCTAGAGAAGCCCAGAGCCCCACTGTTCTTAGGCCTACAAAAGCGCTTCCAAGGAAGGGTGCTGGCTAGCAACAGCTTTCAGTGCTGGCACTTTTCATCTCTGAGCAATTGCTGGACATTTGCAATTTCTCACCTGAGCTCTCTTTAGAGTGCGCGAGAGGATGAGCAGAAGATTAGGTGGCTAGAGAAGCCCAGAGCCCCACTGTTCTTAGGCCTACAAAAGCGCTTCCAAGGAAGGGTGCTGGCTAGCAAGAGCTTTCAGTGCTGGCACTTTTCATCTCTGAGCAATTGCTCCACGTTTGCAATTTCTCAGCTCGTGTCTACGAGACGGAAAGAGAAGGACCGTGACGTTTGGTGGGTAGAGAAGCGCAAAGCCCCAGTGTTGCTGCGCCTGTGAAAGCGCTTCCAAGGAAGGGTGCTGGCTAGCAACAGCTTTCAGTGCTGGCACTTTTCATCTCTGAGCAATTGCTCCACGTTTGCAATTTCTCAGCTCGTGTCTACAAGACGGAAAGAGAAGGACCGTGTCGTTTGGTGGGTAGAGAAGCGCAAAGCCCCAGTGTTGCTGCGCCTGTGAAAGCGCTTCCAAGGAAGGGTGCTGGCTAGCAACAGCTTTCAGTGCTGGCACTTTTCATCTCTGAGCAATTGCTCGACGTTTGCAATTTCTCAGCTCGTGTCTACGAGACTGAAAGAGAATGACTGTGACGTTTGGTGGGTAGAGAAGCGCAAAGCCCCAGTGTTGCTGCGCCTGTGAAAGCGCTTCCAAGGAAGGGTGCTGGCTAGCAAGAGCTTTCAGTGCTGGCACTTTTCATCTCTGAGCAATTGCTCGACGTTTGCAATTTCTCAGCTCGTGTCTACGAGACGGAAAGAGAAGGACCGTGACGTTTGGTGGGTAGAGAAGCGCAAAGCCCCAGTGTTGCTGCGCCTGTGAAAGCGCTTCCAAGGAAGGGTGCTGGCTAGCAACAGCTTTCAGTGCTGGCACTTTTCATCTCTGAGCTATTGCTCGACGTTTGCAATTTCTCACCTGAGCTCTCTTTAGAGTGCGCGAGAAGATGAGCAGAAGATGAGGTGGCTAGAGAAGCCCAGAGCCCCAGTGTTGCTTAGGGCTACAAAAGCGCTTCCAAGGAAGGGTGCTGGCTAGCAACAGCTTTCAGTGCTGGCACTTTTCATCTCTGAGCAATTGCTCGACGTTTGCAATTTCTCAGCTCGTGTCTACGAGACGGAAAGAGAAGGACCGTGACGTTTGGTGGCTAGAGAAGCGCAAAGCCCCAGTGTTGCTGCGCCTGTGAAAGCGCTTCCAAGGAAGGGTGCCGGCTAGCAACAGCTTTCAGTGCTGGCACTTTTCATCTCTGAGCAATTGCTCGACGTTTGCAATTTCTCACCTGAGCTCTCTTTTAGAGTGCGCGAGAGGATGAGCAGAAGATGAGGTGGCTAGAGAAGCCCAGAGCCCCAGTGTTCTTAGGCCTACAAAAGCGCTTCCAAGGAAGGGTGCTGGCTAGCAACAGCTTTCAGTGCTGGCACTTTTCATCTCTGAGCAATTGCTCGACGTTTGCAATTTCTCAGCTCGTGTCTACGTGATGGAAAGAGAATGACCGTGACATTTGGTGGCTAGAGAAGCGCAAAGCCCCAGTGTTGCTGCGCCTGTGAAAGCGCTTCCAAGGAAGGGTGCTGGCTAGCAACAGCTTTCAGTGCTGGCACTTTTCATCTCTGAGCAATTGCTCCACGTTTGCAATTTCTCAGCTCGTGTCTACGTGATGGAACGAGAATGACCGTGACATTTGGTGGCTAGAGAACCGCAAAGCCACAGTGTTGCTGCGCCTGTGAAAGTGCTTCCAAGGAAGGGTGCTGGCTAGCAACAGCTTTCAGTGCTGGCACTTTTCATCTCTGAGCAATTGCTTGACGTTTGCAATTTCTCACCTGAGCTCTCTTTAGAGTGCGCGAGAGGATGAGCAGAAGATTAGGTGGCTAGAGAGGCCCAGAGCCCCAGTGTTCTTAGGGCTACAAAAGCGCTTCCAAGGAAGGATGCTGGCTAGCAAGAGCTTTCAGTGCTGGCACTTTTCATCTCTGAGCAATTGCTCGACATTTGCAATTTCTCAGCTCGTGTCTACAAGACGGAAAGAGAAGGACCGTGTCGTTTGGTGGGTAGAGAAGCACAAAGCCCCAGTGTTGCTGCGCCTGTGAAAGCGCTTCCAAGGAAGGGTGCTGGCTAGCAACAGCTTTCAGTGCTGGCACTTTTCATCTCTGAGCAATTGCTCGACGTTTGCAATTTCTCAGCTCGTGTCTACGAGACGGAAAGAGAAGGACCGTGACGTTTGGTGGGTAGAGAAGCGCAAAGCCCCAGTGTTGCTGCGCCTGTGAAAGCGCTTCCAAGGAAGGGTGCTGGCTAGCAACAGCTTTCAGTGCTGGCACTTTTCATCTCTGAGCAATTGCTCGACGTTTGCAATTTCTCACCTGAGCTCTCTTTAGAGTGCGCGAGAAGATGAGCAGAAGATGAGGTGGCTAGAGAAGCCCAGAGCCCCAGTGTTGCTTAGGGCTACAAAAGCGCTTCCAAGGAAGGGTGCTGGCTAGCAACAGCTTTCAGTGCTGGCACTTTTCATCTCTGAGCAATTGCTCGACGTTTGCAATTTCTCAGCTCGTGTCTACGAGATGGAAAGAGAAGGACCGTGACGTTTGGTGGGTAGAGAAGCGCAAAGCCCCAGTGTTGCTGCGCCTGTGAAAGCGCTTCCAAGGAAGGGTGCTGGCTAGCAAGAGCTTTCAGTGCTGGCACTTTTCATCTCTGAGCAATTGCTCGACGTTTGCAATTTCTCAGCTCGTGTCTACGAGACGGAAAGAGAAGGACCGTGACGTTTGGTGGGTAGAGAAGCGCAAAGCCCCAGTGTTGCTGCGCCTGTGAAAGCGCTTCCAAGGAAGGGTGCTGGCTAGCAACAGCTTTCAGTGCTGGCACTTTTCATCTCTGAGCAATTGCTCGACGTTTGCAATTTCTCACCTGAGCACTCTTTAGAGTGTGCGAGAGGATGAGCAGAAGATTAGGTGGCTAGAGAAGCCCAGAGCCCCACTGTTCTTAGGCCTACAAAAGCGCTTCCAAGGAAGGGTGCTGGCTAGCAACAGCTTTCAGTGCTGGCACTTTTCATCTCTGAGCAATTGCTGGACATTTGCAATTTCTCACCTGAGCACTCTTTAGAGTGCGCGAGAGGATGAGCAGAAGATGAGGTGGCTAGAGAAGCCCAGAGCCCCACTGTTCTTAGGCTTACAAAAGCGCTTCCAAGGAAGGGTGCTGGCTAGCAACAGCTTTCAGTGCTGGCACTTTTCATCTCTGAGCAATTGCTCGACGTTTGCAATTTCTCAGCTCGTGTCTACGAGACGGAAAGAGAAGGACCGTGACGTTTGGTGGGTAGAGAAGCGCAAAGCCCCAGTGTTACTGCGCCTGTGAAAGCGCTTCCAAGGAAGGGTGCTGGTTAGCAACAGCTTTCAGTGCTGGCACTTTTCATCTCTGAGCAATTGCTCGATGTTTGCAATTTCTCAGCTCGTGTCTACGAGACGGAAAGAGAATGACCGTGATGTTTGGTGGGTAGAGAAGCGCAAAGCCCCAGTGTTGCTGCGCCTGTGAAAGCGCTTCCAAGGAAGGGTGCTGGCTAGCAACAGCTTTCAGTGCTGGCACTTTTCATCTCTGAGCAATTGCTCGACGTTTGCAATTTCTCACCTGAGCTCTCTTTAGAGTGCGCGAGAGGATGAGCAGAAGATTAGGTGGCTAGAGAAGCCCAGAGCCCCACTGTTCTTAGGCCTACAAAAGCGCTTCCAAGGAAGGGTGCTGGCTAGCAACAGCTTTCAGTGCTGGCACTTTTCATCTCTGAGCAATTGCTCCACGTTTGCAATTTCTCAGCTCGTGTCTACGAGACGGAAAGAGAAGGACCGTGACGTTTGGTGGCTAGAGAAGCGCAAAGCCCCAGTGTTGCTGCGCCTGTGAAAGTGCTTCCAAGGAAGGGTGCTGGCTAGCAACAGCTTTCAGTGCTGGCACTTTTCATCTCTGAGCAATTGCTCGACGTTTGCAATTTCTCAGCTCGTGTCTACGAGACGGAAAGAGAAGGACCGTGTCGTTTGGTGGCTAGAGAAGCGCAAAGCCCCAGTGTTGCTGCGCCTGTGAAAGCGCTTCCAAGGAAGGGTGCTGGCTAGCAACAGCTTTCAGTGCTGGCACTTTTCATCTCTGAGCAATTGCTCGACGTTTGCAATTTCTCAGCTCGTGTCTACGAGACGGAAAGAGAAGGACCGTGACGTTTGGTGGCTAGAGAAGCGCAAAGCCCCAGTGTTGCTGCGCCTGTTAAAGCGCTTCCAAGGAAGGGTGCTGGCTAGCAACAGCTTTCAGTGCTGGCACTTTTCATCTCTGAGCAATTGCTCGACGTTTGTAATTTCTCACCTGAGCTCTCTTTAGAGTGCGCGAGAAGATGAGCAGAAGATGAGGTGGCTAGAGAAGCCCAGAGCCCCAGTGTGCTTAGGGCTACAAAAGCGCTTCCAAGGAAGGGTGCTGGCTAGCAACAGCTTTCAGTGCTGGCACTTTTCATCTCTGAGCAATTGCTGGACATTTGCAATTTCTCACCTGAGCTCTCTTTAGAGTGCGCGAGAGGATGAGCAGAAGATTAGGTGGCTAGAGAAGCCCAGAGCCCCACTGTTCTTAGGCCTACAAAAGCGCTTCCAAGGAAGGGTGCTGGCTAGCAAGAGCTTTCAGTGCTGGCACTTTTCATCTCTGAGCAATTGCTCGACGTTTGCAATTTCTCAGCTCGTGTCTACGAGACGGAAAGAGAAGGACCGTGACGTTTGGTGGCTAGAGAAGCGCAAAGCCCCAGTGTTGCTGCGCCTGTGAAAGCGCTTCCAAGGAAGGGTGCTGGCTAGCAACAGCTTTCAGTGCTGGCACTTTTCATCTCTGAGCAATTGCTCGACATTTGCAATTTCTCAGCTCGTGTCTACGAGATGGAAAGAGAAGGACCGTGTCGTTTGATGGCTAGAGAAGCGCAAAGCCCCAGTGTTGCTGCGCCTGTGAAAGCGCTTCCAAGGAAGGGTGCTGGCTAGCAACAGCTTTCAGTGCTGGCACTTTTCATCTCTGAGCAATTGCTCGACGTTTGCAATTTCTCAGCTCGTGTCTACGAGACTGAAATAGAATGACTGTGACGTTTGGTGGCTAGAGAAGCGCAAAGCCCCAGTGTTGCTGCGCCTGTGAAAGCGCTTCCAAGGAAGGGTGCTGGCTAGCAACAGCTTTCAGTGCTGGCACTTTTCATCTCTGAGCAATTGCTCGACGTTTGCAATCTCTCAGCTCGTGTCTACGAGACGGAAAGAGAAGGACCGTGACGTTTGGTGGCTAGAGAAGCGCAAAGCCCCAGTGTTGCTGCGCCTGTGAAAGCGCTTCCAAGGAAGGGTGCTGGCTAGCAACAGCTTTCAGTGCTGGCACTTTTCATCTCTGAGCAATTGCTCGACGTTTGCAATTTCTCACCTGAGCTCTCTTTAGAGTGCGCGAGAAGATGAGCAGAAGATGAGGTGGCTAGAGAAGCCCAGAGCCCCAGTGTGCTTAGGCCTACAAAAGCGCTTCCAAGGAAGGGTGCTGGCTAGCAACAGCTTTCAGTGCTGGCACTTTTCATCTCTGAGCAATTGCTCCACGTTTGCAATTTCTCAGCTCGTGTCTACAAGACAGGAAGAGAAGGACCATGACGTTTGGTGGCTAGAGAAGCGCAAAGCCCCAGTGTTACTGCGCCTGTGAAAGCGCTTCCAAGGAAGGGTGCTGGGTAGCAACAGCTTTCAGTGCTGGCACTTTTCATCTCTGAGCAATTGCTCGACGTTTGCAATTTCTCAGCTCGTGTCTGCGAGACGGAAAGAGAAGGACCGTGACGTTTGGTGGCTAGAGAAGCGCAAAGCCCCAGTGTTACTGCGCCTGTGAAAGCGCTTCCAAGGAAGGGTGCTGGCTAGCAACAGCTTTCAGTGCTGGCACTTTTCATCTCTGAGCAATTGCTCGACGTTTGCAATTTCTCAGCTCGTGTCTACGAGACGGAAAGAGAAGGACCGTGACGTTTGGTGGCTAGAGAAGCGCAAAGCCCCAGTGTTGCTGCGCCTGTGAAAGCGCTTCCAAGGAAGGGTGCCGGCTAGCAACAGCTTTCAGTGCTGGCACTTTTCATCTCTGAGCAATTGCTCCACGTTTGCAATTTCTCACCTGAGCTCTCTTTTAGAGTGCGCGAGAGGATGAGCAGAAGATTAGGTGGCTAGAGAAGCCCAGAGCCCCACTGTTCTTAGGCCTACAAAAGCGCTTCCAAGGAAGGGTGCTGGCTAGCAACAGCTTTCAGTGCTGGCACTTTTCATCTCTGAGCAATTGCTCGACGTTTGCAATTTCTCAGCTCGTGTCTACGTGATGGAAAGAGAATGACCGTGACATTTGGTGGCTAGAGAAGCGCAAAGCCCCAGTGTTGCTGCGCCTGTGAAAGTGCTTCCAAGGAAGGGTGCTGGCTAGCAACAGCTTTCAGTGCTGGCACTTTTCATCTCTGAGCAATTGCTTGACGTTTGCAATTTCTCACCTGAGCTCTCTTTAGAGTGCGCGAGAGGATGAGCAGAAGATTAGGTGGCTAGAGAAACACAGAGCACCAGTGTTCTTAGGGCTACAAAAGCGCTTCCAAGGAAGGATGCTGGCTAGCAAGAGCTTTCAGTGCTGGCACTTTTCATCTCTGAGCAATTGCTCGACGTTTGCAATTTCTCAGCTCGTGTCTACGAGACGGAAAGAGAAGGACCGTGACGTTTGGTGGCTAGAGAAGCGCAAAGCCCCAGTGTTGCTGCGCCTGTGAAAGCGCTTCCAAGGAAGGGTGCTGGCTAGCAACAGCTTTCAGTGCTGGCACTTTTCATCTCTGAGCAATTGCTCGACGTTTGCAATTTCTCACCTGAGCTCTCTTTAGAGTGCGCGAGAGGATGAGCAGAAGATTAGGTGGCTAGAGAAGCCCAGAGCCCCACTGTTCTTAGGCCTACAAAAGCGCTTCCAAGGAAGGGTGCTGGCTAGCAACAGCTTTCAGTGCTGGCACTTTTCATCTCTGAGCAATTGCTCGACGTTTGCAATTTCTCAGCTCGTGTCTACGAGACGGAAAGAGAAGGACCGTGTCGTTTGGTGGGTAGAGAAGCGCAAAGCCCCAGTGTTGCTGCGCCTGTGAAAGCGCTTGCAAGGAAGGGTGCTGGCTAGCAACAGCTTTCAGTGCTGGCACTTTTCATCTCTGAGCAATTGCTCGACGTTTGCAATTTCTGAGCTCGTGTCTATGAGACTGAAAGAGAATGACTGTGACGTTTGGTGGCTAGAGAAGCGCAAAGCCCCAGTGTTGCTGCGCCTGTGAAAGCGCTTCCAAGGAAGGGTGCTGGCTAGCAACAGCTTTCAGTGCTGGCACTTTTCATCTCTGAGCAATTGCTCGACGTTTGCAATTTCTCAGCTCGTGTCTACGAGACGGAAAGAGAAGGACCGTGACGTTTGGTGGGTAGAGAAGCGCAAAGCCCCAGTGTTGCTGCGCCTGTGAAAGCGCTTCCAAGGAAGGGTGCTGGCTAGCAACAGCTTTCAGTGCTGGCACTTTTCATCTCTGAGCAATTGCTCGACATTTGCAATTTCTCACCTGAGCTCTCTTTAGAGTGCGCGAGAAGATGAGCAGAAGATGAGGTGGCTAGAGAAGCCCAGAGCCCCAGTGTTGCTTAGGGCTACAAAAGCGCTTCCAAGGAAGGGTGCTGGCTAGCAACAGCTTTCAGTGCTGGCACTTTTCATCTCTGAGCAATTGCTCGACGTTTGCAATTTCTCAGCTCGTGTCTACGAGACAGAAAGAGAAGGACCGTGACGTTTGGTGGGTAGAGAAGCGCAAAGCCCCAGTGTTACTGCGCCTGTGAAAGCGCTTCCAAGGATGGGTGCTGGCTAGCAACAGCTTTCAGTGCTGGCACTTTTCATCTCTGAGCAATTGCTCGACGTTTGCAATTTCTCAGCTCGTGTCTGCGAGACGGAAAGAGAATGACCGTGACGTTTGGTGGGTAGAGAAGCGCAAAGCCCCAGTGTTGCTGCGCCTGTGAAAGCGCTTCCAAGGAAGGGTGCTGGCTAGCAACAGCTTTCAGTGCTGGCACTTTTCATCTCTGAGCAATTGCTCGACGTTTGCAATTTCTCAGCTCGTGTCTACGAGACGGAAAGAGAAGGACCGTGACGTTTGGTGGCTAGAGAAGCGCAAAGCCCCAGTGTTGCTGCGCCTGTGAAAGCGCTTCCAAGGAAGGGTGCCGGCTAGCAACAGCTTTCAGTGCTGGCACTTTTCATCTCTGAGCAATTGCTCGACGTTTGCAATTTCTCACCTGAGCTCTCTTTTAGAGTGCGCGAGAGGATGAGCAGAAGATTAGGTGGCTAGAGAAGCGCAAAGCCCCAGTGTTCTTAGGCCTACAAAAGCGCTTCCAAGGAAGGGTGCTGGCTAGCAACAGCTTTCAGTGCTGGCACTTTTCATCTCTGAGCAATTGCTCCACGTTTGCAATTTCTCAGCTCGTGTCTACAAGACGGAAAGAGAATGACCGTGACGTTTGGTGGGTAGAGAAGCGCAAAGCCCCAGTGTTGCTGCGCCTGTGAAAGCGCTTCCAAGGAAGGGTGCTGGCTAGCAAGAGCTTTCAGTGCTGGCACTTTTCCTCTCTGAGCAATTGCTCGACGTTTGCAATTTCTCAGCTCGTGTCTTCGAGACGGAAAGAGAATGACCGTGACGCTTGGTGGCTAGAGAAGCGCAAAGCCCCAGTGTTGCTGCGCCTGTGAAAGTGCTTCCAAGGAAGGGTGCTGGCTAGCAACAGCTTTCAGTGCTGGCACTTTTCATCTCTGAGCAATTGCTCGACGTTTGCAATTTCTCAGCTTGTGTCTACGAGACGGAAAGAGAATGACCGTGACGTTTGGTGGGTAGAGAAGCGCAAAGCCCCAGTGTTGCTGCGCCTGTGAAAGTGTTTCCAAGGAAGGGTGCTGGCTAGCAACAGCTTTCAGTGCTGGCACTTTTCATCTCTGAGCAATTGCTCCACGTTTGCAATTTCTCACCTGAGCTCTCTTTAGAGTGCGCGAGAGGATGAGCAGAAGATGAGGTGGCTAGAGAAGCCCAGAGCCCCAGTGTTCTTAGGCCTACAAAAGCGCTTCCAAGGAAGGGTGCTGGCTAGCAACAGCTTTCAGTGCTGGCACTTTTCATCTCTGAGCAATTGCTCCACGTTTGCAATTTCTCAGCTCGTGTCTACGAGACTGAAAGAGAATGACTGTGACGTTTGGTGGCTAGAGAAGCGCAAAGCCCCAGTGTTGCTGCGCCTGTGAAAGCGCTTCCAAGGAAGGGTGCTGGCTAGCAACAGCTTTCAGTGCTGGCACTTTTCATCTCTGAGCAATTGCTCGACGTTTGCAATTTCTCAGCTCGTGTCTACGAGACTGAAAGAGAATGACTGTGACGTTTGGTGGGTAGAGAAGCGCAAAGCCCCAGTGTTGCTGCGCCTGTGAAAGCGCTTCCAAGGAAGGGTGCTGGCTAGCAACAGCTTTCAGTGCTGGCACTTTTCATCTCTGAGCAATTGCTGGACATTTGCAATTTCTCACCTGAGCACTCTTTAGAGTGTGCGAGAGGATGAGCAGAAGATGAGGTGGCTAGAGAAGCCCAGAGCCCCAGTGTTCTTAGGCCTACAAAAGCGCTTCCAAGGAAGGGTGCGGGCTAGCAACAGCTTTCAGTGCTGGCACTTTTCATCTCTGAGCAATTGCTCGATGTTTGCAATTTCTCAGCTCGTGTCTACGAGACGGAAAGAGAATGACCGTGATGTTTGGTGGGTAGAGAAGCGCAAAGCCCCAGTGTTGCTGCGCCTGTGAAAGCGCTTCCAAGGAAGGGTGCTGGCTAGCAACAGCTTTCAGTGCTGGCACTTTTCATCTCTGAGCAATTGCTCGACGTTTGCAATTTCTCACCTGAGCTCTCTTTTAGAGTGCGCGAGAGGATGAGCAGAAGATTAGGTGGCTAGAGAAGCCCAGAGCCCCACTGTTCTTAGGCCTACAAAAGCGCTTCCAAGGAAGGGTGCTGGCTAGCAACAGCTTTCAGTGCTGGCACTTTTCATCTCTGAGCAATTGCTCGACGTTTGCAATTTCTCAGCTCGTGTCTACGAGACGGAAAGAGAATGACCGTGATGTTTGGTGGCTAGAGAAGCGCAAAGCCCCAGTGTTGCTGCGCCTGTGAAAGCGCTTCCAAGGAAGGGTGCTGGCTAGCAAGAGCTTTCAGTGCTGGCACTTTTCATCTCTGAGCAATTGCTCGACGTTTGCAATTTCTCAGCTCGTGTCTACGAGACTGAAAGAGAATGACTGTGACGTTTGGTGGGTAGAGAAGCGCAAAGCCCCAGTGTGGCTGCGCCTGTGAAAGCGCTTCCAAGGAAGGGTGCTGGCTAGCAACAGCTTTCAGTGCTGGCACTTTTCATCTCTGAGCAATTGCTCGACGTTTGCAATTTCTCACCTGAGCTCTCTTTAGAGTGCGCGAGAAGATGAGCAGAAGATGAGGTGGCTAGAGAAGCCCAGAGCCCCAGTGTTGCTTAGGCCTACAAAAGCGCTTCCAAGGAAGGGTGCTGGCTAGCAACAGCTTTCAGTGCTGGCACTTTTCATCTCTGAGCAATTGCTCGACGTTTGCAATTTCTCAGCTCGTGTCTACGAGACGGAAAGAGAGGGACCGTGACGTTTGGTGGCTAGAGAAGCGCAAAGCCCCAGTGTTGCTGTGCCTGTGAAAGCGCTTCCAAGGAAGGGTGCTGGCTAGCAACAGCTTTCAGTGCTGGCACTTTTCATCTCTGAGCAATTGCTCGACGTTTGCAATTTCTCAGCTCGTGTCTACGAGACGGAAGGAGAAGGACCGTGACGTTTGGTGGCTAGAGAAGCGCAAAGCCCCAGTGTTGCTGCGCCTGTGAAAGCGCTTCCAAGGAAGGGTGCTGGCTAGCAACAGCTTTCAGTGCTGGCACTTTTCATCTCTGAGCAATTGCTCGACGTTTGCAATTTCTCACCTGAGCACTCTTTAGAGTGTGCGAGAGGATGAGCAGAAGATTAGGTGGCTAGAGAAGCCCAGAGCCCAAGTCTTCTTAGGCCTACAAAAGCGCTTCCAAGGAAGGGTGCTGGCTAGCAACAGCTTTCAGTGCTGGCACTTTTCATCTCTGAGCAATTGCTGGACATTTGCAATTTCTCACCTGAGCACTCTTTAGAGTGCGCGAGAGGATGAGCAGAAGATGAGGTGGCTAGAGAAGCCCAGAGCCCCAGTGTTCTTAGGCCTACAAAAGCGCTTCCAAGGAAGGGTGCTGGCTAGCAACAGCTTTCAGTGCTGGCACTTTTCATCTCTGAGCAATTGCTCGATGTTTGCAATTTCTCAGCTCGTGTCTACGAGACGGAAAGAGAATGACCGTGATGTTTGGTGGGTAGAGAAGCGCAAAGCCCCAGTGTTGCTGCGCCTGTGAAAGCGCTTCCAAGGAAGGGTGCTGGCTAGCAACAGCTTTCAGTGCTGGCACTTTTCATCTCTGAGCAATTGCTCGACGTTTGCAATTTCTCACCTGAGCTCTCTTTTAGAGTGCGCGAGAGGATGAGCAGAAGATTAGGTGGCTAGAGAAGCCCAGAGCCCCACTGTTCTTAGGCCTACAAAAGCGCTTCCAAGGAAGGGTGCTGGCTAGCAACAGCTTTCAGTGCTGGCACTTTTCATCTCTGAGCAATTGCTCGACGTTTGCAATTTCTCAGCTCGTGTCTACGAGACGGAAAGAGAATGACCGTGATGTTTGGTGGGTAGAGAAGCGCAAAGCCCCAGTGTTGCTGCGCCTGTGAAAGCGCTTCCAAGGAAGGGTGCTGGCTAGCAAGAGCTTTCAGTGCTGGCACTTTTCCTCTCTGAGCAATTGCTCGACGTTTGCAATTTCTCAGCTCGTGTCTACATGATGGAAAGAGAATGACCGTGACATTTGGTGGCTAGAGAAGCGCAAAGCCCCAGTGTTGCTGCGCCTGTGAAAGTGCTTCCAAGGAAGGGTGCTGGCTAGCAACAGCTTTCAGTGCTGGCACTTTTCATCTCTGAGCAATTGCTTGACGTTTGCAATTTCTCACATGAGCTCTCTTTAGAGTGCGCGAGAGGATGAGCAGAAGATTAGGTGGCTAGAGAGGCCCAGAGCCCCAGTGTTCTTAGGGCTACAAAAGCGCTTCCAAGGAAGGATGCTGGCTAGCAAGAGCTTTCAGTGCTGGCACTTTTCATCTCTGAGCAATTGCTCGACGTTTGCAATTTCTCAGCTCGTGTCTACGAGACGGAAAGAGAAGGACCGTGACGTTTGGTGGGTAGAGAAGCGCAAAGCCCCAGTGTTGCTGCGCCTGTGAAAGCGCTTCCAAGGAAGGGTGCTGGCTAGCAACAGCTTTCAGTGCTGGCACTTTTCATCTCTGAGCAATTGCTCGACGTTTGCAATTTCTCAGCTTGTGTCTAGGAGACGGAAAGAGAATGACCGTGACGTTTGGTGGCTAGAGAAGCGCAAAGCCCCAGTGTTGCTGCGCCTGTGAAAGTGCTTCCAAGGAAGGGTGCTGGCTAGCAACAGCTTTCAGTGCTGGCACTTTTCATCTCTGAGCAATTGCTCCACGTTTGCAATTTCTCACCTGAGCTCTCTTTAGAGTGCGCGAGAGGATGAGCAGAAGATGAGGTGGCTAGAGAAGCCCAGAGCCCCACTGTTCTTAGGCCTACAAAAGCGCTTCCAAGGAAGGGTGCTGGCTAGCAACAGCTTTCAGTGCTGGCACTTTTCATCTCTGAGCAATTGCTCCACGTTTGCAATTTCTCAGCTCGTGTCTACAAGACGGAAAGAGAAGGACCGTGACATTTGGTGGCTAGAGAAGCGCAAAGCCCCAGTGTTGCTGCGCCTGTGAAAGCGCTTCCAAGGAAGGGTGCTGGCTAGCAACAGCTTTCAGTGCTGGCACTTTTCATCTCTGAGCAATTGCTCGACGTTTGCAATTTCTCAGCTCGTGTCTACGAGACGGAAAGAGAAGGACCGTGACGTTTGGTGGCTAGAGAAGCGCAAAGCCCCAGTGTTGCTGCGCCTGTGAAAGCGCTTCCAAGGAAGGGTGCTGGCTAGCAACAGCTTTCAGTGCTGGCACTTTTCATCTCTGAGCAATTGCTCGACGTTTGCAATTTCTCAGCTCGTGTCTACGAGACTGAAAGAGAATGACCGTGACGTTTGGTGGGTAGAGAAGCGCAAAGCCCCAGTGTTGCTGCGCCTGTGAAAGCGCTTCCAAGGAAGGGTGCTGGCTAGCAACAGCTTTCAGTGCTGGCACTTTTCATCTCTGAGCAATTGCTCGACGTTTGCAATTTCTCAGCTCGTGTCTACGAGACGGAAAGAGAATGACCGTGATGTTTGGTGGGTAGAGAAGCGCAAAGCCCCAGTGTTGCTGCGCCTGTGAAAGCGCTTCCAAGGAAGGGTGCTGGCTAGCAAGAGCTTTCAGTGCTGGCACTTTTCCTCTCTGAGCAATTGCTCGACGTTTGCAATTTCTCAGCTCGTGTCTACGTGATGGAAAGAGAATGACCGTGACATTTGGTGGCTAGAGAAGCGCAAAGCCCCAGTGTTGCTGCGCCTGTGAAAGTGCTTCCAAGGAAGGGTGCTGGCTAGCAACAGCTTTCAGTGCTGGCACTTTTCATCTCTGAGCAATTGCTCGACGTTTGCAATTTCTCAGCTCGTGTCTACGAGACGGAAAGAGAATGACCGTGATGTTTGGTGGGTAGAGAAGCGCAAAGCCCCAGTGTTGCTGCGCCTGTGAAAGCGCTTCCAAGGAAGGGTGCTGGCTAGCAAGAGCTTTCAGTGCTGGCACTTTTCCTCTCTGAGCAATTGCTCGACGTTTGCAATTTCTCAGCTCGTGTCTACGTGATGGAAAGAGAATGACCGTGACATTTGGTGGCTAGAGAAGCGCAAAGCCCCAGTGTTGCTGCGCCTGTGAAAGTGCTTCCAAGGAAGGGTGCTGGCTAGCAACAGCTTTCAGTGCTGGCACTTTTCATCTCTGAGCAATTGCTTGACGTTTGCAATTTCTCACATGAGCTCTCTTTAGAGTGCGCGAGAGGATGAGCAGAAGATTAGGTGGCTAGAGAGGCCCAGAGCCCCAGTGTTCTTAGGGCTACAAAAGCGCTTCCAAGGAAGGATGCTGGCTAGCAAGAGCTTTCAGTGCTGGCACTTTTCATCTCTGAGCAATTGCTCGACGTTTGCAATTTCTCAGCTCGTGTCTACGAGACGGAAAGAGAAGGACCGTGACGTTTGGTGGGTAGAGAAGCGCAAAGCCCCAGTGTTGCTGCGCCTGTGAAAGCGCTTCCAAGGAAGGGTGCTGGCTAGCAACAGCTTTCAGTGCTGGCACTTTTCATCTCTGAGCAATTGCTCGACGTTTGCAATTTCTCAGCTTGTGTCTAGGAGACGGAAAGAGAATGACCGTGACGTTTGGTGGCTAGAGAAGCGCAAAGCCCCAGTGTTGCTGCGCCTGTGAAAGTGCTTCCAAGGAAGGGTGCTGGCTAGCAACAGCTTTCAGTGCTGGCACTTTTCATCTCTGAGCAATTGCTCCACGTTTGCAATTTCTCACCTGAGCTCTCTTTAGAGTGCGCGAGAGGATGAGCAGAAGATGAGGTGGCTAGAGAAGCCCAGAGCCCCACTGTTCTTAGGCCTACAAAAGCGCTTCCAAGGAAGGGTGCTGGCTAGCAACAGCTTTCAGTGCTGGCACTTTTCATCTCTGAGCAATTGCTCCACGTTTGCAATTTCTCAGCTCGTGTCTACAAGACGGAAAGAGAAGGACCGTGACATTTGGTGGCTAGAGAAGCGCAAAGCCCCAGTGTTGCTGCGCCTGTGAAAGCGCTTCCAAGGAAGGGTGCTGGCTAGCAACAGCTTTCAGTGCTGGCACTTTTCATCTCTGAGCAATTGCTCGACGTTTGCAATTTCTCAGCTCGTGTCTACGAGACGGAAAGAGAAGGACCGTGACGTTTGGTGGCTAGAGAAGCGCAAAGCCCCAGTGTTGCTGCGCCTGTGAAAGCGCTTCCAAGGAAGGGTGCTGGCTAGCAACAGCTTTCAGTGCTGGCACTTTTCATCTCTGAGCAATTGCTCGACGTTTGCAATTTCTCAGCTCGTGTCTACGAGACTGAAAGAGAATGACCGTGACGTTTGGTGGGTAGAGAAGCGCAAAGCCCCAGTGTTGCTGCGCCTGTGAAAGCGCTTCCAAGGAAGGGTGCTGGCTAGCAACAGCTTTCAGTGCTGGCACTTTTCATCTCTGAGCAATTGCTCGACGTTTGCAATTTCTCAGCTCGTGTCTACGACACGGAAAGAGAATGACCGTGTCGTTTGGTGGGTAGAGAAGCGCAAAGCCCCAGTGTTGCTGCGCCTGTGAAAGCGCTTCCAAGGAAGGGTGCTGGCTAGCAACAGCTTTCAGTGCTGGCACTTTTCATCTCTGAGCAATTGCTCGACGTTTGCAATTTCTCAGCTCGTGTCTGCGAGACGGAAAGAGAATGACAGTGACGTTTGGTGGCTAGAGAAGCGCAAAGCCCCAGTGTTGCTGCGCCTGTGAAAGCGCTTCCAAGGAAGGGTGCTGGCTAGCAACAGCTTTCAGTGCTGGCACTTTTCATCTCTGAGCAATTGCTCGACGTTTGCAATTTCTCAGCTCGTGTCTACGAGACGGAAAGAGAAGGACCGTGACGTTTGGTGGGTAGAGAAGCGCAAAGCCCCAGTGTTGCTGCGCCTGTGAAAGCGCTTCCAAGGAAGGGTGCTGGCTAGCAACAGCTTTCAGTGCTGGCACTTTTCATCTCTGAGCAATTGCTCGACGTTTGCAATTTCTCACCTGAGCTCTCTTTAGAGTGCGCGAGAAGATGAGCAGAAGATAAGGTGGCTAGAGAAGCGCAAAGCCCCAGTGTGCTTAGGGCTACAAAAGCGCTTCCAAGGAAGGGTGCTGGCTAGCAACAGCTTTCAGTGCTGGCACTTTTCATCTCTGAGCAATTGCTCGACGTTTGCAATTTCTCAGCTCGTGTCTACAAGACAGAAAGAGAAGGACCGTGACGTTTGGTGGGTAGAGAAGCGCAAAGCCCCAGTGTTACTGCGCCTGTGAAAGCGCTTCCAAGGAAGGGTGCTGGCTAGCAAGAGCTTTCAGTGCTGGCACTTTTCATCTCTGAGCAATTGCTCGACGTTTGCAATTTCTCAGCTCGTGTCTACGAGACTGAAATAGAATGACTGTGACGTTTGGTGGCTAGAGAAGCGCAAAGCCCCAGTGTTGCTGCGCCTGTGAAAGCGCTTCCAAGGAAGGGTGCCGGCTAGCAACAGCTTTCAGTGCTGGCACTTTTCATCTCTGAGCAATTGCTCGACGTTTGCAATTTCTCACCTGAGCTCTCTTTTAGAGTGCGCGAGAGGATGAGCAGAAGATTAGGTGGCTAGAGAAGCCCAGAGCCCCAGTGTTCTTAGGGCTACAAAAGCGCTTCCAAGGAAGGGGGCTGGCTAGCAACAGCTTTCAGTGCTGGCACTTTTCATCTCTGAGCAATTGCTCGACGTTTGCAATTTCTCAGCTCGTGTCTACAAGACGGAAAGAGAATGACCGTGACGTTTGGTGGCTAGAGAAGCGCAAAGCCCCAGTGTTGCTGCGCCTGTGAAAGCGCTTCCAAGGAAGGGTGCTGGCTAGCAACAGCTTTCAGTGCTGGCACTTTTCATCTCTGAGCAATTGCTCGACGTTTGCAATTTCTCACCTGAGCTCTCTTTAGAGTGCGCGAGAGGATGAGCAGAAGATGAGGTGGCTAGAGAAGCCCAGAGCCCCAGTGTTCTTAGGCCTACAAAAGCGCTTCCAAGGAAGGGTGCTGGCTAGCAACAGCTTTCAGTGCTGGCACTTTTCATCTCTGAGCAATTGCTCGACGTTTGCAATTTCTCAGCTCGTGTCTACAAGACGGAAAGAGAAGGACCGTGTCGTTTGGTGGCTAGAGAAGCGCAAAGCCCCAGTGTTGCTGCGCCTGTGAAAGCGCTTCCAAGGAAGGGTGCTGGCTAGCAAGAGCTTTCAGTGCTGGCACTTTTCATCTCTGAGCAATTGCTCGACGTTTGCAATTTCTCAGCTCGTGTCTAGGAGACGGAAAGAGAAGGACCGTGACGTTTGGTGGCTAGAGAAGCGCAAAGCCCTAGTGTTGCTGCGCCTGTGAAAGCGCTTCCAAGGAAGGGTGCTGGCTAGCAAGAGCTTTCAGTGCTGGCACTTTTCATCTCTGAGCAATTGCTCGACGTTTGCAATTTCTCACCTGAGCTCTCTTTAGAGTGCGCGAGAGGATGAGCAGAAGATTAGGTGGCTAGAGAAGCCCAGAGCCCCAGTGTGCTTAGGCCTACAAAAGCGCTTCCAAGGAAGGGTGCTGCCTAGCAACAGCTTTCAGTGCTGGCACTTTTCATCTCTGAGCAATTGCTCGACGTTTGCAATTTCTCAGCTCGTGTCTACGAGACGGAAAGAGAATGACCGTGACGTTTGGTGGCTAGAGAAGCGCAAACCCCAGTGTTGCTGCGCCTGTGAAAGCGCTTCCAAGGAAGGGTGCTGGCTAGCAAGAGCTTTCAGTGCTGGCACTTTTCATCTCTGAGCAATTGCTCCACGTTTGCAATTTCTCACCTGAGCTCTCTTTTAGAGTGCGCGAGAGGATGAGCAGAAGATGAGGTGGCTAGAGAAGCCCAGAGCCCCAGTGTTCTTAGGCCTACAAAAGCGCTTCCAAGGAAGGGTGCTGGCTAGCAACAGCTTTCAGTGCTGGCACTTTTCATCTCTGAGCAATTGCTCGACGTTTGCAATTTCTCAGCTCGTGTCTACGAGACGGAAAGAGAAGGACCGTGACGTTTGGTGGCTAGAGAAGCGCAAAGCCCCAGTGTTGCTGCGCCTGTGAAAGCGCTTCCAAGGAAGGGTGCTGGCTAGCAACAGCTTTCAGTGCTGGCACTTTTCATCTCTGAGCAATTGCTCGACGTTTGCAATTTCTCCCCTGAGCTCTCTTTAGAGTGCGCGAGAGGATGAGCAGAAGATTAGGTGGCTAGAGAAGCCCAGAGCCCCACTGTTCTTAGGCCTACAAAAGCGCTTCCAAGGAAGGGTGCTGGCTAGCAACAGCTTTCAGTGCTGGCACTTTTCATCTCTGAGCAATTGCTCGACGTTTGCAATTTCTCAGCTCGTGTCTACGAGACGGAAAGAGAAGGACCGTGACGTTTGGTGGCTAGAGAAGCGCAAAGCCCCAGTGTTACTGCGCCTGTGAAAGCGCTTCCAAGGAAGGGTGCTGGCTAGCAACAGCTTTCAGTGCTGGCACTTTTCATCTCTGAGCAATTGCTCGACGTTTGCAATTTCTCAGCTCGTGTCTACGAGACGGAAAGAGAAGGACCGTGACGTTTGGTGGCTAGAGAAGCGCAAAGCCCCAGTGTTGCTGCGCCTGTGAAAGCGCTTCCAAGGAAGGGTGCTGGCTAGCAACAGCTTTCAGTGCTGGCACTTTTCATCTCTGAGCAATTGCTCGACGTTTGCAATTTCTCACCTGAGCTCTCTTTTAGAGTGCGCGAGAGGATGAGCAGAAGATTAGGTGGCTAGAGAAGCCCAGAGCCCCAGTGTTCTTAGGCCTACAAAAGCGCTTCCAAGGAAGGGTGCTGGCTAGCAACAGCTTTCAGTGCTGGCACTTTTCATCTCTGAGCAATTGCTGGACGTTTGCAATTTCTCAGCTCGTGTCTACGAGACGGAAAAAGAAGGACCGTGACGTTTGGTGGCTAGAGAAGCGCAAAGCCCCAGTGTTGCTGCGCCTGTGAAAGCGCTTCCAAGGAAGGGTGCTGGCTAGCAACAGCTTTCAGTGCTGGCACTTTTCATCTCTGAGCAATTGCTCGACGTTTGCAATTTCTCAGCTCGTGTCTACGTGATGGAAAGAGAATGACCGTGACATTTGGTGGCTAGAGAAGCGCAAAGCCCCAGTGTTGCTGCACCTGTGAAAGTGCTTCCAAGGAAGGGTGCTGGCTAGCAACAGCTTTCAGTGCTGGCACTTTTCATCTCTGAGCAATTGCTTGAAGTTTGCAATTTCTCACCTGAGCTCTCTTTAGAGTGCGCGAGAGGATGAGCAGAAGATTAGGTGGCTAGAGAAGCCCAGAGCCCCACTGTTCTTAGGCCTACAAAAGCGCTTCCAAGGAAGGGTGCTGGCTAGCAACAGCTTTCAGTGCTGGCACTTTTCATCTCTGAGCAATTGCTCGACGTTTGCAATTTCTCAGCTCGTGTCTACGTGACGGAAAGAGAATGACCATGACGTTTGGTGGGTAGAGAAGTGCAAAGCCCCAGTGTTGCTGCGCCTGTGAAAGCGCTTCCAAGGAAGGGTGCTGGCTAGCAACAGCTTTCAGTGCTGGCACTTTTCATCTCTGAGCAATTGCTCGACGTTTGCAATTTCTCAGCTCGTGTCTACGAGACGGAAGGAGAAGGACCGTGACATTTGGTGGCTAGAGAAGCGCAAAGCCCCAGTGTTGCTGCGCCTGTGAAAGCGCTTCCAAGGAAGGGTGCTGGCTAGCAACAGCTTTCAGTGCTGGCACTTTTCATCTCTGAGCAATTGCTCGACGTTTGCAATTTCTCACCTGAGCTCTCTTTAGAGTGTGCGAGAGGATGAGCAGAAGATGAGGTGGCTAGAGAAGCCCAGAGCCCCAGTGTTCTTAGGCCTACAAAAGCGCTTCCAAGGAAGGGTGCTGGCTAGCAAGAGCTTTCAGTGCTGGCACTTTTCATCTCTGAGCAATTGCTCGACGTTTGCAATTTCTCACCTGAGCTCTCTTTAGAGTGTGCGAGAGGATGAGCAGAAGATTAGGTGGCTAGAGAAGCCCAGAGCCCCAGTGTTCTTAGGCCTACAAAAGCGCTTCCAAGGAAGGGTGCTGGCTAGCAACAGCTTTCAGTGCTGGCACTTTTCATCTCTGAGCAATTGCTCGACGTTTGCAATTTCTCAGCTCGTGTCTACGAGACGGAAAGAGAATGACCGTGACGTTTGGTGGGTAGAGAAGCGCAAAGCCCCAGTGTTGCTGCGCCTGTGAAAGCGCTTCCAAGGAAGGGTGCTGGCTAGCAACAGCTTTCAGTGCTGGCACTTTTCATCTCTGAGCAATTGCTCGACGTTTGCAATTTCTCAGCTCGTGTCTACGAGACGGAAAGAGAAGGACCGTGATGTTTGGTGGCTAGAGAAGCGCAAAGCCCCAGTGTTGCTGCGCCTGTGAAAGCGCTTCCAAGGAAGGGTGCTGGCTAGCAAGAGCTTTCAGTGCTGGCACTTTTCATCTCTGAGCAATTGCTCAACGTTTGCAATTTCTCACCTGAGCTCTCTTTAGAGTGCGCGAGAGGTTGAGCAGAAGATGAGGTGGCTAGAGAAGCCCAGAGCCCCAGTGTGCTTAGGCCTACAAAAGCGCTTCCAAGGAAGGGTGCTGGCTAGCAACAGCTTTCAGTGCTGGCACTTTTCATCTCTGAGCAATTGCTCGACGTTTGCAATTTCTCAGCTCGTGTCTACGAGACGGAAAGAGAATGACCGTGACGTTTGGTGGCTAGAGAAGCGCAAAGCCCCAGTGTTGCTGCGCCTGTGAAAGCGCTTCCAAGGAAGGGTGCTGGCTAGCAAGAGCTTTCAGTGCTGGCACTTTTCATCTCTGAGCAATTGCTCGACGTTTGCAATTTCTCAGCTCGTGTCTACGAGACGGAAGGAGAAGGACCGTGACGTTTGGTGGGTAGAGAAGCGCAAAGCCCCAGTGTTGCTGCGCCTGTGAAAGCGCTTCCAAGGAAGGGTGCTGGCTAGCAACAGCTTTCAGTGCTGGCACTTTTCATCTCTGAGCAATTGCTCGACGTTTGCAATTTCTCAGCTCGTGTCTACCACACGGAAGGAGAAGGACCGTGACGTTTGGTGGGTAGAGAAGCGCAAAGCCCCAGTGTTGCTGCGCCTGTGAAAGCGCTTCCAAGGAAGGGTGCTGGCTAGCAACAGCTTTCAGTGCTGGCACTTTTCATCTCTGAGCAATTGCTCCACGTTTGCAATTTCTCACCTGAGCTCTCTTTAGAGTGTGCGAGAGGATGAGCAGAAGATGAGGTGGCTAGAGAAGCCCAGAGCCCCAGTGTTCTTAGGCCTACAAAAGCGCTTCCAAGGAAGGGTGCTGGCTAGCAACAGCTTTCAGTGCTGGCACTTTTCATCTCTGAGCAATTGCTCCACGTTTGCAATTTCTCACCTGAGCACTCTTTAGAGTGCGCGAGAGGATGAGCAGAAGATGAGGTGGCTAGAGAAGCCCAGAGCCCCACTGTTCTTAGGCCTACAAAAGCGCTTCCAAGGAAGGGGGCTGGCTAGCAACAGCTTTCAGTGCTGGCACTTTTCATCTCTGAGCAATTGCTCGACGTTTGCAATTTCTCAGCTCGTGTCTACGAGACGGAAGGAGAAGGACCGTGACGTTTGGTGGGTAGAGAAGCGCAAAGCCCCAGTGTTGCTGCGCCTGTGAAAGCGCTTCCAAGGAAGGGTGCTGGCTAGCAAGAGCTTTCAGTGCTGGCACTTTTCATCTCTGAGCAATTGCTCGACGTTTGCAATTTCTCAGCTCGTGTCTACGAGACGGAAGGAGAAGGACCGTGACGTTTGGTGGCTAGAGAAGCGCAAAGCCCCAGTGTTGCTGCGCCTGTGAAAGCGCTTCCAAGGAAGGGTGCTGGCTAGCAACAGCTTTCAGTGCTGGCACTTTTCATCTCTGAGCAATTGCTCGACGTTTGCAATTTCTCAGCTCGTGTCTACGAGACGGAAAGAGAAGGACCGTGACGTTTGGTGGCTAGAGAAGCGCAAAGCCCCAGTGTTGCTGCGCCTGTGAAAGCGCTTCCAAGGAAGGGTGCTGGCTAGCAAGAGCTTTCAGTGCTGGCACTTTTCATCTCTGAGCAATTGCTGGACATTTGCAATTTCTCACCTGAGCTCTCTTTAGAGTGCGCGAGAGGATGAGCAGAAGATGAGGTGGCTATAGAAGCCCAGAGCCCCAGTGTTTTTAGGCCTACAAAAGCGCTTCCAAGGAAGGGTGCTGGCTAGCAAGAGCTTTCAGTGCTGGCACTTTTCATCTGTGAGCAATTGCTCCACGTTTGCAATTTCTCACCTGAGCACTCTTTAGAGTGCGCGAGAGGATGAGCAGAAGATTAGGTGGCTAGAGAAGCCCAGAGCCCCACTG
Source organism: Sarcoramphus papa (assembly GCA_037962945.1). Taxonomy (NCBI): domain Eukaryota; kingdom Metazoa; phylum Chordata; class Aves; order Accipitriformes; family Cathartidae; genus Sarcoramphus; species Sarcoramphus papa. Next base: position 708,635 of record JBBMRM010000103.1, read on the forward strand.
TTCTTAGGCCTACAAAAGCGCTTCCAAGGAAGGGTGCTGGCTAGCAACAGCTTTCAGTGCTGGCACTTTTCATCTCTGAGCAATTGCTCGACGTTTGCAATTTCTCAGCTCGTGTCTACGAGACGGAAAGAGAAGGACCGTGACGTTTGGTGGGTAGAGAAGCGCAAAGCCCCAGTGTTGCTGCGCCTGTGAAAGCGCTTCCAAGGAAGGGTGCTGGCTAGCAAGAGCTTTCAGTGCTGGCACTTTTCCTCTCTGAGCAATTGCTCGACGTTTGCAATTTCTCAGCTCGTGTCTACAAGACGGAAAGAGAAGGACCGTGACGTTTGGTGGGTAGAGAAGCGCAAAGCCCCAGTGTTGCTGCGCCTGTGAAAGCGCTTCCAAGGAAGGGGGCTGGCTAGCAACAGCTTTCAGTGCTGGCACTTTTCATCTCTGACCAATTGCTCCACGTTTGCAATTTCTCAGCTCGTGTCTACGAGACGGAAAGAGAAGGACCGTGATGTTTGGTGGCTAGAGAAGCGCAAAGCCCCAGTGTTGCTGCGCCTGTGAAAGCGCTTCCAAGGAAGGGTGCTGGCTAGCAACAGCTTTCAGTGCTGGCACTTTTCATCTCTGAGCAATTGCTGGACATTTGCAATCTCTCACCTGAGCTCTCTTTAGAGTGCGCGAGAGGTTGAGCAGAAGATGAGGTGGCTAGAGAAGCCCAGAGCCCCAGTCTTCTTAGGCCTACAAAAGCGCTTCCAAGGAAGGGTGCTGGCTAGCAACAGCTTTCAGTGCTGGCACTTTTCATCTCTGAGCAATTGCTCGACGTTTGCAATTTCTCAGCTCGTGTCTACGAGACGGAAAGAGAAGGACCGTGACGTTTGGTGGCTAGAGAAGCGCAAAGCCCCAGTGTTGCTGCGCCTGTGAAAGCGCTTCCAAGGAAGGGTGCTGGCTAGCAACAGCTTTCAGTGCTGGCACTTTTCATCTCTGAGAAATTGCTCGACGTTTGCAATTTCTCAGCTCGTGTCTACGAGACGGAAGGAGAAGGACCGTGACGTTTGGTGGCTAGAGAAGCGCAAAGCCCCAGTGTTGCTGCGCCTGTGAAAGCGCTTCCAAGGAAGGGTGCTGGCTAGCAACAGCTTTCAGTGCTGGCACTTTTCATCTCTGAGCAATTGCTCGACGTTTGCAATTTCTCAGCTCGTGTCTACGAGACGGAAGGAGAAGTACCGTGACGTTTGGTGGCTAGAGAAGCGCAAAGCCCCAGTGTTGCTGCGCCTGTGAAAGCGCTTCCAAGGAAGGGTGCTGGCTAGCAACAGCTTTCAGTGCTGGCACTTTTCATCTCTGAGCAATTGCTCCACGTTTGCAATTTCTCACCTGAGCTCTCTTTAGAGTGTGCGAGAGGATGAGCAGAAGATGAGGTGGCTAGAGAAGCCCAGAGCCCCACTGTTCTTAGGCCTACAAAAGCGCTTCCAAGGAAGGGTGCTGGCTAGCAACAGCTTTCAGTGCTGGCACTTTTCATCTCTGAGCAATTGCTCGACGTTTGCAATTTCTCACCTGAGCACTCTTTAGAGTGCGCGAGAGGATGAGCAGAAGATTAGGTGGCTAGAGAAGCCCAGAGCCCCACTGTTCTTAGGCCTACAAAAGCGCTTCCAAGGAAGGGTGCTGGCTAGCAACAGCTTTCAGTGCTGGCACTTTTCATCTCTGAGCAATTGCTCGACGTTTGCAATTTCTCAGCTCGTGTCTACGAGACGGAAAGAGAAGGACCGTGACGTTTGGTGGGTAGAGAAGCGCAAAGCCCCAGTGTTGCTGCACCTGTGAAAGCGCTTCCAAGGAAGGGTGCTGGCTAGCAACAGCTTTCAGTGCTGGCACTTTTCATCTCTGAGCAATTGCTCGACGTTTGCAATTTCTCAGCTCGTGTCTACGAGACGGAAAGAGAAGAACCGTGACGTTTGGTGGGTAGAGAAGCGCAAAGCCCCAGTGTTGCTGCGCCTGTGAAAGCGCTTCCAAGGAAGGGGGCTGGCTAGCAACAGCTTTCAGTGCTGGCACTTTTCCTCTCTGAGCAATTGCTCGACGTTTGCAATTTCTCAGCTCGTGTCTAGGAGACGGAAGGAGAAGGACCGTGACGTTTGGTGGCTAGAGAAGCGCAAAGCCCCAGTGTTGCTGCGCCTGTGAAAGCGCTTCCAAGGAAGGGTGCTGGCTAGCAACAGCTTTCAGTGCTGGCACTTTTCATCTCTGAGCAATTGCTGGACATTTGCAATCTCTCACCTGAGCTCTCTTTAGAGTACGCGAGAGGTTGAGCAGAAGATGAGGTGGCTAGAGAAGCCCAGAGCCCCAGTGTTCTTAGGCCTACAAAAGCGCTTCCAAGGAAGGGTGCTGGCTAGCAACAGCTTTCAGTGCTGGCACTTTTCATCTCTGAGCAATTGCTCGACGTTTGCAATTTCTCAGCTCGTGTCTACGAGACGGAAAGAGAATGACCGTGATGTATGGTGGGTAGAGAAGCGCAAAGCCCCAGTGTTGCTGCGCCTGTGAAAGCGCTTCCAAGGAAGGGTGCTGGCTAGCAACAGCTTTCAGTGCTGGCACTTTTCATCTCTGAGAAATTGCTCGACGTTTGCAATTTCTCAGCTCGTGTCTACGAGACGGAAGGAGAAGGACCGTGACGTTTGGTGGCTAGAGAAGCGCAAAGCCCCAGTGTTGCTGCGCCTGTGAAAGCGCTTCCAAGGAAGGGTGCTGGCTAGCAACAGCTTTCAGTGCTGGCACTTTTCATCTCTGAGCAATTGCTCGACGTTTGCAATTTCTCAGCTCGTGTCTACGAGACGGAAGGAGAAGTACCGTGACGTTTGGTGGCTAGAGAAGCGCAAAGCCCCAGTGTTGCTGCGCCTGTGAAAGCGCTTCCAAGGAAGGGTGCTGGCTAGCAACAGCTTTCAGTGCTGGCACTTTTCATCTCTGAGCAATTGCTCCACGTTTGCAATTTCTCACCTGAGCTCTCTTTAGAGTGTGCGAGAGGATGAGCAGAAGATGAGGTGGCTAGAGAAGCCCAGAGCCCCAGTGTTCTTAGGCCTACAAAAGCGCTTCCAAGGAAGGGTGCTGGCTAGCAACAGCTTTCAGTGCTGGCACTTTTCATCTCTGAGCAATTGCTCGACGTTTGCAATTTCTCACCTGAGCACTCTTTAGAGTGCGCGAGAGGATGAGCAGAAGATTAGGTGGCTAGAGAAGCCCAGAGCCCCACTGTTCTTAGGCCTACACAAGCGCTTCCAAGGAAGGGTGCTGGCTAGCAACAGCTTTCAGTGCTGGCACTTTTCATCTCTGAGCAATTGCTCGACGTTTGCAATTTCTCAGCTCGTGTCTACGAGACGGAAAGAGAAGGACCGTGACGTTTGGTGGGTAGAGAAGCGCAAAGCCCCAGTGTTGCTGCACCTGTGAAAGCGCTTCCAAGGAAGGGTGCTGGCTAGCAACAGCTTTCAGTGCTGGCACTTTTCATCTCTGAGCAATTGCTCGACGTTTGCAATTTCTCAGCTCGTGTCTACGAGACGGAAAGAGAAGAACCGAGACGTTTGGTGGGTAAAGTGCAAAGCCCCAGTGTTGCTGCGCCTGTGAAAGCGCTTGGAAGGAAGGGTGCTGGCTAGCAACAGCTTTCAGTGCTGGCACTTTTCCTCTCTGAGCAATTGCTCGACGTTTGCAATTTCTCAGCTCGTGTCTAGGAGACGGAAGGAGAAGGACCGTGACGTTTGGTGGCTAGAGAAGCGCAAAGCCCCAGTGTTGCTGCGCCTGTGAAAGCGCTTCCAAGGAAGGGTGCTGGCTAGCAACAGCTTTCAGTGCTGGCACTTTTCATCTCTGAGCAATTGCTCCACGTTTGCAATTTCTCACCTGAGCTCTCTTTAGAGTGTGCGAGAGGATGAGCAGAAGATGAGGTGGCTAGAGAAGCCCAGAGCCCCAGTGTTCTTAGGCCTACAAAAGCGCTTCCAAGGAAGGGTGCTGGCTAGCAAGAGCTTTCAGTGCTGGCACTTTTCATCTCTGAGCAATTGCTCGACGTTTGCAATTTCTCAGCTCGTGTCTACGAGACGGAAAGAGAAGGACCGTGACGTTTGGTGGCTAGAGAAGCGCAAAGCCCCAGTGTTGCTGCGCCTGTGAAAGCGCTTCCAAGGAAGGGTGCTGGCTAGCAACAGCTTTCAGTGCTGGCACTTTTCATCTCTGAGCAATTGCTGGACATTTGCAATTTCTCACCTGAGCTCTCTTTAGAGTGCGCGAGAGGTTGAGCAGAAGATTAGGTGGCTAGAGAAGCCCAGAGCCCCAGTGTTCTTAGGCCTACAAAAGCGCTTCCAAGGAAGGGTGCTGGCTAGCAAGAGCTTTCAGTGCTGGCACTTTTCATCTCTGAGCAATTGCTCGACGTTTGCAATTTCTCAGCTCGTGTCTACGAGACGGAAGGAGGACCGTGACGTTTGGTGGCTAGAGAAGCGCAAAGCCCCAGTGTTGCTGCGCCTGTGAAAGCGCTTCCAAGGAAGGGGGCTGGCTAGCAACAGCTTTCAGTGCTGGCACTTTTCATCTCTGAGCAATTGCTCCACGTTTGCAATTTCTCAGCTCGTGTCTACGAGACGGAAAGAGAAGGACCGTGATGTTTGGTGGCTAGAGAAGCGCAAAGCCCCAGTGTTGCTGCGCCTGTGAAAGCGCTTCCAAGGAAGGGTGCTGGCTAGCAACAGCTTTCAGTGCTGGCACTTTTCATCTCTGAGCAATTGCTGGACATTTGCAATCTCTCACCTGAGCTCTCTTTAGAGTGCGCGAGAGGTTGAGCAGAAGATGAGGTGGCTAGAGAAGCCCAGAGCCCCAGTCTTCTTAGGCCTACAAAAGCGCTTCCAAGGAAGGGTGCTGGCTAGCAACAGCTTTCAGTGCTGGCACTTTTCATCTCTGAGCAATTGCTCGACGTTTGCAATTTCTCAGCTCGTGTCTACGAGACGGAAAGAGAAGGACCGTGACGTTTGGTGGGTAGAGAAGCGCAAAGCCCCAGTGTTGCTGCGCCTGTGAAAGCGCTTCCAAGGAAGGGTGCTGGCTAGCAACAGCTTTCAGTGCTGGCACTTTTCATCTCTGAGCAATTGCTCGACGTTTGCAATTTCTCAGCTCGTGTCTACGAGACGGAAGGAGAAGGACCGTGACGTTTGGTGGGTAGAGAAGCGCAAAGCCCCAGTGTTGCTGCGCCTGTGAAAGCGCTTCCAAGGAAGGGTGCTGGCTAGCAACAGCTTTCAGTGCTGGCACTTTTCATCTCTGAGCAATTGCTCGACGTTTGCAATTTCTCAGCTCGTGTCTACGAGACGGAAGGAGAAGTACCGTGACGTTTGGTGGCTAGAGAAGCGCAAAGCCCCAGTGTTGCTGCGCCTGTGAAAGCGCTTCCAAGGAAGGGTGCTGGCTAGCAACAGCTTTCAGTGCTGGCACTTTTCATCTCTGAGCAATTGCTCCACGTTTGCAATTTCTCACCTGAGCTCTCTTTAGAGTGTGCGAGAGGATGAGCAGAAGATGAGGTGGCTAGAGAAGCCCAGAGCCCCACTGTTCTTAGGCCTACAAAAGCGCTTCCAAGGAAGGGTGCTGGCTAGCAACAGCTTTCAGTGCTGGCACTTTTCATCTCTGAGCAATTGCTCGACGTTTGCAATTTCTCACCTGAGCACTCTTTAGAGTGCGCGAGAGGATGAGCAGAAGATGAGGTGGCTAGAGAAGCCCAGAGCCCCACTGTTCTTAGGCCTACAAAAGCGCTTCCAAGGAAGGGTGCTGGCTAGCAACAGCTTTCAGTGCTGGCACTTTTCATCTCTGAGCAATTGCTCGACGTTTGCAATTTCTCAGCTCGTGTCTACGAGACGGAAAGAGAAGGACCGTGACGTTTGGTGGGTAGAGAAGCGCAAAGCCCCAGTGTTGCTGCACCTGTGAAAGCGCTTCCAAGGAAGGGTGCTGGCTAGCAACAGCTTTCAGTGCTGGCACTTTTCATCTCTGAGCAATTGCTCGACGTTTGCAATTTCTCAGCTCGTGTCTACGAGACGGAAAGAGAAGAACCGTGACGTTTGGTGGGTAAAGTGCAAAGCCCCAGTGTTGCTGCGCCTGTGAAAGCGCTTGGAAGGAAGGGTGCTGGCTAGCAACAGCTTTCAGTGCTGGCACTTTTCCTCTCTGAGCAATTGCTCGACGTTTGCAATTTCTCAGCTCGTGTCTAGGAGACGGAAGGAGAAGGACCGTGACGTTTGGTGGGTAGAGAAGCGCAAAGCCCCAGTGTTGCTGCGCCTGTGAAAGCGCTTCCAAGGAAGGGTGCTGGCTAGCAACAGCTTTCAGTGCTGGCACTTTTCATCTCTGAGCAATTGCTGGACATTTGCAATTTCTCACCTGAGCTCTCTTTAGAGTGTGCGAGAGGATGAGCAGAAGATTAGGTGGCTAGAGAAGCCCAGAGCCCCAGTGTTCTTAGGCCTACAAAAGCGCTTCCAAGGAAGGGGGCTGGCTAGCAACAGCTTTCAGTGCTGGCACTTTTCATCTCTGAGCAATTGCTCGACGTTTGCAATTTCTCACCTGAGCTCTCTTTAGAGTGCGCGAGAGGATGAGCAGAAGATGAGGTGGCTAGAGAAGCCCAGAGCCCCACTGTTCTTAGGCCTACAAAAGCGCTTCCAAGGAAGGGTGCTGGCTAGCAAGAGCTTTCAGTGCTGGCACTTTTCATCTCTGAGCAATTGCTCGACGTTTGCAATTTCTCAGCTCGTGTCTACAAGACGGAAAGAGAAGGACCGTGACGTTTGGTGGGTAGAGAAGCGCAAAGCCCCAGTGTTGCTGCGCCTGTGAAAGCGCTTCCAAGGAAGGGTGCTGGCTAGCAACAGCTTTCAGTGCTGGCACTTTTCATCTCTGAGCAATTGCTGTACATTTGCAATTTCTCACCTGAGCTCTCTTTAGAGTGCGCGAGAGGTTGAGCAGAAGATTAGGTGGCTAGAGAAGCCCAGAGCCCCACTGTTCTTAGGCCTACAAAAGCGCTTCCAAGGAAGGGTGCTGGCTAGCAACAGCTTTCAGTGCTGGCACTTTTCATCTCTGAGCAATTGCTCGACGTTTGCAATTTCTCAGCTCGTGTCTACGAGACGGAAAGAGAAGGACCGTGACGTTTGGTGGGTAGAGAAGCGCAAAGCCCCAGTGTTGCTGCACCTGTGAAAGCGCTTCCAAGGAAGGGTGCTGGCTAGCAAGAGCTTTCAGTGCTGGCACTTTTCATCTCTGAGCAATTGCTCGACGTTTGCAATTTCTCACCTGAGCTCTCTTTAGAGTGCGCGAGAGGATGAGCAGAAGATGAGGTGGCTAGAGAAGCCCAGAGCCCCACTGTTCTTAGGCCTACAAAAGCGCTTCCAAGGAAGGGTGCTGGCTAGCAACAGCTTTCAGTGCTGGCACTTTTCATCTCTGAGCAATTGCTCGACGTTTGCAATTTCTCAGCTCGTGTCTATGAGACGGAAGGAGAAGGACCGTGACGTTTGGTGCGTATAGAAGCGCAAAGCCCCAGTGTTGCTGCGCCTGTGAAAGCGCTTCCAAGGAAGGGTGCTGGCTAGCAACAGCTTTTAGTGCTGGCACTTTTCATCTCTGAGCAATTGCTGGACATTTGCAATTTCTCACCTGAGCTCTCTTTAGAGTGTGCGAGAGGATGAGCAGAAGATGAGGTGGCTAGAGAAGCCCAGAGCCCCAGTGTTCTTAGGCCTACAAAAGCGCTTCCAAGGAAGGGTGCTGGCTAGCAAGAGCTTTCAGTGCTGGCACTTTTCATCTGTGAGCAATTGCTCGACGTTTGCAATTTCTCACCTGAGCTCTCTTTAGAGTGCGCGAGAGGATGAGCAGAAGATTAGGTGGCTAGAGAAGCCCAGAGCCCCACTGTTCTTAGGCCTACAAAAGCGCTTCCAAGGAAGGGTGCTGGCTAGCAACAGCTTTCAGTGCTGGCACTTTTCATCTCTGAGCAATTGCTCGACGTTTGCAATTTCTCAGCTCGTGTCTACGAGACGGAAAGAGAATGACCGTGACGTTTGGTGGGTAGAGAAGCGCAAAGCCCCAGTGTTGCTGCACCTGTGAAAGCGCTTCCAAGGAAGGGTGCTGGCTAGCAACAGCTTTCAGTGCTGGCACTTTTCATCTCTGAGCAATTGCTCGACGTTTGCAATTTCTCAGCTCGTGTCTACGAGACGGAAAGAGAAGGACCGTGACGTTTGGTGGGTAAAGTGCAAAGCCCCAGTGTTGCTGCGCCTGTGAAAGCGCTTGGAAGGAAGCGTGCTGGCTAGCAACAGCTTTCAGTGCTGGCACTTTTCCTCTCTGAGCAATTGCTCGACGTTTGCAATTTCTCAGCTCGTGTCTACGAGACGGAAGGAGAAGGACCGTGACGTTTGGTGGCTAGAGAAGCGCAAAGCCCCAGTGTTGCTGCGCCTGTGAAAGCGCTTCCAAGGAAGGGTGCTGGCTAGCAACAGCTTTCAGTGCTGGCACTTTTCATCTCTGAGCAATTGCTGGACATTTGCAATTTCTCACCTGAGCTCTCTTTAGAGTGCGCGAGAGGTTGAGCAGAAGATTAGGTGGCTAGAGAAGCCCAGAGCCCCAGTGTGCTTAGGGCTACAAAAGCGCTTCCAAGGAAGGGTGCTGGCTAGCAACAGCTTTCAGTGCTGGCACTTTTCATCTCTGAGCAATTGCTCGACGTTTGCAATTTCTCAGCTCGTGTCTACGAGACGGAAAGAGAAGGACCGTGACGTTTGGTGGGTAGAGAAGCGCAAAGCCCCAGTGTTGCTGCGCCTGTGAAAGCGCTTCCAAGGAAGGGTGCTGGCTAGCAACAGCTTTCAGTGCTGGCACTTTTCATCTCTGAGCAATTGCTCGACGTTTGCAATTTCTCAGCTCGTGTCTACGAGACGGAAGGAGAAGGACCGTGACGTTTGGTGGCTAGAGAAGCGCAAATCCCCAGTGTTGCTGCGCCTGTGAAAGCGCTTCCAAGGAAGGGTGCTGGCTAGCAACAGCTTTCAGTGCTGGCACTTTTCATCTCTGAGCAATTGCTGGACGTTTGCAATTTCTCAGCTCGTGTCTACGAGACGGAAGGAGAAGTACCGTGACTTTTGGTGGCTAGAGAAGCGCAAAGCCCCAGTGTTGCTGCGCCTGTGAAAGCGCTTCCAAGGAAGGGTGCTGGCTAGCAACAGCTTTCAGTGCTGGCACTTTTCATCTCTGAGCAATTGCTGGACATTTGCAATTTCTCACCTGAGCTCTCTTTAGAGTGTGCGAGAGGATGAGCAGAAGATGAGGTGGCTAGAGAAGCCCAGAGCCCCAGTGTTCTTAGGCCTACAAAAGCGCTTCCAAGGAAGGGTGCTGGCTAGCAAGAGGTTTCAGTGCTGGCACTTTTCATCTCTGAGCAATTGCTCGACGTTTGCAATTTCTCACCTGAGCGCTCTTTAGAGTGCGCGAGAGGATGAGCAGAAGATTAGGTGGCTAGAGAAGCCCAGAGCCCCACTGTTCTTAGGGCTACAAAAGCGCTTCCAAGGAAGGGTGCTGGCTAGCAACAGCTTTCAGTGCTGGCACTTTTCATCTCTGAGCAATTGCTCGACGTTTGCAATTTCTCAGCTCGTGTCTACGAGACGGAAAGAGAAGGACCGTGACGTTTGGTGGGTAGAGAAGCGCAAAGCCCCAGTGTTGCTGCACCTGTGAAAGCGCTTCCAAGGAAGGGTGCTGGCTAGCAACAGCTTTCAGTGCTGGCACTTTTCATCTCTGAGCAATTGCTCCACGTTTGCAATTTCTCAGCTCGTGTCTACGAGACGGAAAGAGAAGGACCATGACATTTGGTGGGTAAAGTGCAAAGCCCCAGTGTTGCTGCGCCTGTGAAAGCGCTTGGAAGGAAGGGTGCTGGCTAGCAACAGCTTTCAGTGCTGGCACTTTTCCTCTCTGAGCAATTGCTCGACGTTTGCAATTTCTCAGCTCGTGTCTACGAGACGGAAAGAGAAGGACCGTGACGTTTGGTGGCTAGAGAAGCGCAAAGCCCCAGTGTTGCTGCGCCTGTGAAAGTGCTTCCAAGGAAGGGTGCCGGCTAGCAACAGCTTTCAGTGCTGGCACTTTTCATCTCTGAGCAATTGCTGGACATTTGCAATTTCTCACCTGAGCTCTCTTTAGAGTGTGCGAGAGGATGAGCAGAAGATTAGGTGGCTAGAGAAGCCCAGAGCCCCAGTGTTCTTAGGCCTACAAAAGCGCTTCCAAGGAAGGGTGCTGGCTAGCAACAGCTTTCAGTGCTGGCACTTTTCATCTCTGAGCAATTGCTCCACGTTTGCAATTTCTCACCTGAGCTCTCTTTAGAGTGCGCGAGAGGATGAGCAGAAGATTAGGTGGCTAGAGAAGCCCAGAGCCCCAGTGTTCTTAGGCCTACAAAAGCGCTTCCAAGGAAGGCTGCTGGCTAGCAACAGCTTTCAGTGCTGGCACTTTTCATCTCTGAGCAATTGCTCCACGTTTGCAATTTCTCAGCTCGTGTCTACGAGACGGAAAGAGAAGGACCGTGACGTTTGGTGGGTAGAGAAGCGCAAAGCCCCAGTGTTGCTGCACCTGTGAAAGCGCTTCCAAGGAAGGGTGCTGGCTAGCAAGAGCTTTCAGTGCTGGCACTTTTCATCTCTGAGCAATTGCTCGACGTTTGCAATTTCTCAGCTCGTGTCTACGAGACGGAAGGAGGACCGTGACGTTTGGTGGCTAGAGAAGCGCAAAGCCCCAGTGTTGCTGCGCCTGTGAAAGCGCTTCCAAGGAAGGGTGCTGGCTAGCAAGAGCTTTCAGTGCTGGCACTTTTCATCTCTGAGCAATTGCTGGACATTTGCAATTTCTCACCTGAGCTCTCTTTAGAGTGTGCGAGAGGATGAGCAGAAGATGAGGTGGCTAGAGAAGCCCAGAGCCCCAGTGTTCTTAGGCCTACAAAAGCGCTTCCAAGGAAGGGTGCTGGCTAGCAAGAGCTTTCAGTGCTGGCACTTTTCATCTCTGAGCAATTGCTCGACGTTTGCAATTTCTCACCTGAGCACTCTTTAGAGTGCGCGAGAGGATGAGCAGAAGATTAGGTGGCTAGAGAAGCCCAGAGCCCCAGTCTTCTTAGGCCTACAAAAGCGCTTCCAAGGAAGGGTGCTGGCTAGCAACAGCTTTCAGTGCTGGCACTTTTCATCTCTGAGCAATTGCTCGACGTTTGCAATTTCTCAGCTCGTGTCTACGAGACGGAAAGAGAAGGACCGTGACGTTTGGTGGGTAGAGAAGCGCAAAGCCCCAGTGTTGCTGCGCCTGTGAAAGCGCTTCCAAGGAAGGGTGCTGGCTAGCAACAGCTTTCAGTGCTGGCACTTTTCATCTCTGAGCAATTGCTCGACGTTTGCAATTTCTCAGCTCGTGTCTACGAGACGGAAGGAGAAGGACCGTGACGTTTGGTGGCTAGAGAAGCGCAAAGCCCCAGTGTTGCTGCGCCTGTGAAAGCGCTTCCAAGGAAGGGTGCTGGCTAGCAACAGCTTTCAGTGCTGGCACTTTTCATCTCTGAGCAATTGCTGGACATTTGCAATTTCTCACCTGAGCTCTCTTTAGAGTGTGCGAGAGGATGAGCAGAAGATTAGGTGGCTAGAGAAGCCCAGAGCCCCACTGTTCTTAGGCCTACAAAAGCGCTTCCAAGGAAGGGTGCTGGCTAGCAACAGCTTTCAGTGCTGGCACTTTTCATCTCTGAGCAATTGCTCGACGTTTGCAATTTCTCACCTGAGCTCTCTTTAGAGTGCGCGAGAGGATGAGCAGAAGATGAGGTGGCTAGAGAAGCCCAGAGCCCCAGTGTTCTTAGGCCTACAAAAGCGCTTCCAAGGAAGGGGGCTGGCTAGCAACAGCTTTCAGTGCTGGCACTTTTCATCTCTGAGCAATTGCTCGACGTTTGCAATTTCTCAGCTCGTGTCTACGAGACGGAAAGAGAAGGACCGTGACGTTTGGTGGGTAGAGAAGCGCAAAGCCCCAGTGTTGCTGCGCCTGTGAAAGCGCTTCCAAGGAAGGGTGCTGGCTAGCAACAGCTTTCAGTGCTGGCACTTTTCATCTCTGAGCAATTGCTCGACGTTTGCAATTTCTCAGCTCGTGTCTACGAGACGGAAAGAGAAGGACCGTGATGTTTGGTGGCTAGAGAAGTGCAAAGCCCCAGTGTTGCTGCGCCTGTGAAAGCGCTTCCAAGGAAGGGTGCTGGCTAGCAACAGCTTTCAGTGCTGGCACTTTTCATCTCTGAGCAATTGCTGGACATTTGCAATTTCTCACCTGAGCTCTCTTTAGAGTGTGCGAGAGGATGAGCAGAAGATGAGGTGGCTAGAGAAGCCCAGAGCCCCAGTGTTCTTAGGCCTACAAAAGCGCTTCCAAGGAAGGGTGCTGGCTAGCAAGAGCTTTCAGTGCTGGCACTTTTCATCTGTGAGCAATTGCTCCACGTTTGCAATTTCTCACCTGAGCATTCTTTAGAGTGCGCGAGAGGATGAGCAGAAGATTAGGTGGCTAGAGAAGCCCAGAGCCCCACTGTTCTTAGGCCTACAAAAGCGCTTCCAGGGAAGGGTGCTGGCTAGCAACAGCTTTCAGTGCTGGCACTTTTCATCTCTGAGCAATTGCTCGACGTTTGCAATTTCTCAGCTCGTGTCTACGAGACGGAAAGAGAAAGACTGTGACGTTTGGTGGGTAGAGAAGCGCAAAGCCCCAGTGTTGCTGCGCCTGTGAAAGCGCTTCCAAGGAAGGGTGCTGGCTAGCAACAGCTTTCAGTGCTGGCACTTTTCATCTCTGAGCAATTGCTCGACGTTTGCAATTTCTCACCTGAGCTCTCTTTAGAGTGCGCGAGAAGATGAGCAGAAGATGAGGTGGCTAGAGAAGCCCAGAGCCCCAGTGTTGCTTAGGCCTACAAAAGCGCTTCCAAGGAAGGGTGCTGGCTAGCAACAGCTTTCAGTGCTGGCACTTTTCATCTCTGAGCAATTGCTCGACGTTTGCAATTTCTCAGCTCGTGTCTACGAGACGGAAAGAGAAGGACCGTGACGTTTGGTGGGTAGAGAAGCGCAAAGCCCCAGTGTTGCTGCGCCTGTGAAAGCGCTTCCAAGGAAGGGTGCTGGCTAGCAACAGCTTTCAGTGCTGGCACTTTTCATCTCTGAGCAATTGCTCGACGTTTGCAATTTCTCACCTGAGCTCTCTTTTAGACTGCGCGAGAGGATGAGCAGAAGATTAGGTGGCTAGAGAAGCCCAGAGCCCCAGTGTTCTTAGGCCTACAAAAGCGCTTCCAAGGAAGGGTGCTGGCTAGCAACAGCTTTCAGTGCTGGCACTTTTCATCTCTGAGCAATTGCTCGACGTTTGCAATTTCTCAGCTCGTGTCTACGTGATGGAAAGAGAATGACCGTGACATTTGGTGGCTAGAGAAGCGCAAAGCCCCAGTGTTGCTGCGCCTGTGAAAGCGCTTCCAAGGAAGGGTGCTGGCTAGCAAGAGCTTTCAGTGCTGGCACTTTTCATCTCTGAGCAATTGCTCCACGTTTGCAATTTCTCAGCTCGTGTCTACGAGATGGAAAGAGAATGACCGTGACATTTGGTGGCTAGAGAAGCGCAAAGCCCCAGTGTTGCTGCGCCTGTGAAAGTGCTTCCAAGGAAGGGTGCTGGCTAGCAACAGCTTTCAGTGCTGGCACTTTTCATCTCTGAGCAATTGCTTGACGTTTGCAATTTCTCACCTGAGCTCTCTTTAGAGTGCGCGAGAGGATGAGCAGAAGATTAGGTGGCTAGAGAAGCGCAAAGCCCCAGTGTTCTTAGGCCTACAAAAGCGCTTCCAAGGAAGGATGCTGGCTAGCAAGAGCTTTCAGTGCTGGCACTTTTCATCTCTGAGCAATTGCTCGACGTTTGCAATTTCTCAGCTCGTGTCTACGAGACGGAAAGAGAAGGACCGTGACGTTTGGTGGGTAGAGAAGCGCAAAGCCCCAGTGTTGCTGCGCCTGTGAATGCGCTTCCAAGGAAGGGTGCTGGCTAGCAACAGCTTTCAGTGCTGGCACTTTTCATCTCTGAGCAATTGCTCGACGTTTGCAATTTCTCAGCTCGTGTCTACGAGACGGAAGGAGAAGTACCGTGACGTTTGGTGGGTAGAGAAGCGCAAAGCCCCAGTGTTGCTGCGCCTGTGAAAGCGCTTCCAAGGAAGGGTGCTGGCTAGCAACAGCTTTCAGTGCTGGCACTTTTCATCTCTGAGCAATTGCTGGACATTTGCAATTTCTCACCTGAGCTCTCTTTAGAGTGTGCGAGAGGATGAGCAGAAGATGAGGTGGCTAGAGAAGCCCAGAGCCCCAGTGTTCTTAGGCCTACAAAAGCGCTTCCAAGGAAGGGTGCTGGCTAGCAAGAGGTTTCAGTGCTGGCACTTTTCATCTCTGAGCAATTGCTGGACGTTTGCAATTTCTCACCTGAGCACTCTTTAGAGTGCGCGAGAGGATGAGCAGAAGATTAGGTGGCTAGAGAAGCCCAGAGCCCCAGTGTTCTTAGGCCTACAAAAGCGCTTCCAAGGAAGGGTGCTGGCTAGCAACAGCTTTCAGTGCTGGCACTTTTCATCTCTGAGCAATTGCTCGACGTTTGCAATTTCTCAGCTCGTGTCTACGAGACGGAAAGAGAAGGACCGTGACGTTTGGTGGGTAGAGAAGCGCAAAGCCCCAGTGTTGCTGCGCCTGTGAAAGCGCTTCCAAGGAAGGGTGCTGGCTAGCAACAGCTTTCAGTGCTGGCACTTTTCATCTCTGAGCAATTGCTCGACGTTTGCAATTTCTCAGCTCGTGTCTACGAGACGGAAGGAGAAGGACCGTGACGTTTGGTGGCTAGAGAAGCGCAAAGCCCCAGTGTTGCTGCGCCTGTGAAAGCGCTTCCAAGGAAGGGTGCTGGCTAGCAACAGCTTTCAGTGCTGGCACTTTTCATCTCTGAGCAATTGCTGGACATTTGCAATTTCTCACCTGAGCTCTCTTTAGAGTGTGCGAGAGGATGAGCAGAAGATTAGGTGGCTAGAGAAGCCCAGAGCCCCAGTGTTCTTAGGCCTACAAAAGCGCTTCCAAGGAAGGGTGCTGGCTAGCAACAGCTTTCAGTGCTGGCACTTTTCATCTCTGAGCAATTGCTCGACGTTTGCAATTTCTCACCTGAGCTCTCTTTAGAGTGCGCGAGAGGATGAGCAGAAGATGAGGTGGCTAGAGAAGCCCAGAGCCCCAGTGTTCTTAGGCCTACAAAAGCGCTTCCAAGGAAGGGTGCTGGCTAGCAACAGCTTTCAGTGCTGGCACTTTTCATCTCTGAGCAATTGCTCGACGTTTGCAATTTCTCAGCTCGTGTCTACGAGACGGAAAGAGAATGACCGTGACGTTTGGTGGGTAGAGAAGCGCAAAGCCCCAGTGTTGCTGCACCTGTGAAAGCGCTTCCAAGGAAGGGTGCTGGCTAGCAAGAGCTTTCAGTGCTGGCACTTTTCATCTCTGAGCAATTGCTCGACGTTTGCAATTTCTCAGCTCGTGTCTACGAGACGGAAGGAGAAGGACCGTGACGTTTGGTGGCTAGAGAAGCGCAAAGCCCCAGTGTTGCTGCGCCTGTGAAAGCGCTTCCAAGGAAGGGTGCTGGCTAGCAACAGCTTTCAGTGCTGGCACTTTTCATCTCTGAGCAATTGCTGGACATTTGCAATTTGTCACCTGAGCTCTCTTTAGAGTGTGCGAGAGGATGAGCAGAAGATGAGGTGGCTAGAGAAGCCCAGAGCCCCAGTGTTCTTAGGCCTACAAAAGCGCTTCCAAGGAAGGGTGCTGGCTAGCAACAGCTTTCAGTGCTGGCACTTTTCATCTCTGAGCAATTGCTCCACGTTTGCAATTTCTCACCTGAGCATTCTTTAGAATGCGCGAGAGGATGAGCAGAAGATTAGGTGGCTAGAGAAGCCCAGAGCCCCACTGTTCTTAGGCCTACAAAAGCGCTTCCAAGGAAGGGTGCTGGCTAGCAACAGCTTTCAGTGCTGGCACTTTTCATCTCTGAGCAATTGCTCGACGTTTGCAATTTCTCAGCTCGTGTCTACGAGACGGAAAGAGAAGGACCGTGACGTTTGGTGCGTAGAGAAGCGCAAAGCCCCAGTGTTGCTGCGCCTGTGAAAGCGCTTCCAAGGAAGGGTGCTGGCTAGCAACAGCTTTCAGTGCTGGCACTTTTCATCTCTGAGCAATTGCTCGACGTTTGCAATTTCTCACCTGAGCTCTCTTTAGAGTGCGCGAGAGGATGAGCAGAAGATGAGGTGGCTAGAGAAGCCCAGAGCCCCAGTGTTGCTTAGGGCTACAAAAGCGCTTCCAAGGAAGGGTGCTGGCTAGCAACAGCTTTCAGTGCTGGCACTTTTCATCTCTGAGCAATTGCTCGACGTTTGCAATTTCTCAGCTCGTGTCTACGAGACGGAAAGAGAAGGACCGTGACGTTTGGTGGCTAGAGAAGCGCAAAGCCCCAGTGTTGCTGCGCCTGTGAAAGCGCTTCCAAGGAAGGGGGCTGGCTAGCAACAGCTTTCAGTGCTGGCACTTTTCATCTCTGAGCAATTGCTCGACGTTTGCAATTTCTCACCTGAGCTCTCTTTTAGAGTGCGCGAGAGGATGAGCAGAAGATTAGGTGGCTAGAGAAGCCCAGAGCCCCAGTGTTCTTAGGCCTACAAAAGCGCTTCCAAGGAAGGGTGCTGGCTAGCAACAGCTTTCAGTGCTGGCACTTTTCATCTCTGAGCAATTGCTCGACGTTTGCAATTTCTCAGCTCGTGTCTACGAGACGGAAAGAGAATGACCGTGACATTTGGTGGCTAGAGAAGCGCAAAGCCCCAGTGTTGCTGCGCCTGTGAAAGCGCTTCCAAGGAAGGGTGCTGGCTAGCAACAGCTTTCAGTGCTGGCACTTTTCATCTCTGAGCAATTGCTCCACGTTTGCAATTTCTCAGCTCATGTCTACGTGATGGAAAAAGAATGACAATGACATTTGGTGGCTAGAGAAGCGCAAAGCCCCAGTGTTGCTGCGCCTGTGAAAGTGCTTCCAAGGAAGGGTGCTGGCTAGCAACAGCTTTCAGTGCTGGCACTTTTCATCTCTGAGCAATTGCTCGACGTTTGCAATTTCTCACCTGAGCTCTCTTTAGAGTGCGCGAGAGGATGAGCAGAAGATTAGGTGGCTAGAGAAGCGCAAAGCCCCAGTGTTCTTAGGCCTACAAAAGCGCTTCCAAGGAAGGATGCTGGCTAGCAAGAGCTTTCAGTGCTGGCACTTTTCATCTCTGAGCAATTGCTCGACGTTTGCAATTTCTCAGCTCGTGTCTACGAGACGGAAAGAGAAGGACCGTGACGTTTGGTGGGTAGAGAAGCGCAAAGCCCCAGTGTTGCTGCGCCTGTGAATGCGCTTGCAAGGAAGGGTGCTGGCTAGCAACAGCTTTCAGTGCTGGCACTTTTCATCTCTGAGCAATTGCTCGACGTTTGCAATTTCTCAGCTTGTGTCTACGAGACGGAAAGAGAAGGACCGTGACGTTTGGTGGGTAGAGAAGCGCAAAGCCCCAGTGTTGCTGCGCCTGTGAAAGTGCTTCCAAGGAAGGGTGCTGGCTAGCAACAGCTTTCAGTGCTGGCACTTTTCATCTCTGAGCAATTGCTCCACGTTTGCAATTTCTCACCTGAGCTCTCTTTTAGAGTGCACGAGAGGATGAGCAGAAGATTAGGTGGCTAGAGAAGCCCAGAGCCCCAGTGTTCTTAGGCCTACAAAAGCGCTTCCAAGGAAGGGTGCTGGCTAGCAACAGCTTTCAGTGCTGGCACTTTTCATCTCTGAGCAATTGCTCCACGTTTGCAATTTCTCAGCTCGTGTCTACAAGACGGAAAGAGAAGGACCGTGTCGTTTGGTGGGTAGAGAAGCGCAAAGCCCCAGTGTTGCTGCGCCTGTGAAAGCGCTTCCAAGGAAGGGTGCTGGCTAGCAACAGCTTTCAGTGCTGGCACTTTTCATCTCTGAGCAATTGCTCAACGTTTGCAATTTCTCAGCTCGTGTCTACGAGACTGAAAGAGAATGACTGTGACGTTTGGTGGCTAGAGAAGCGCAAAGCCCCAGTGTTGCTGCGCCTGTGAAAGCGCTTCCAAGGAAGGGTGCTGGCTAGCAAGAGCTTTCAGTGCTGGCACTTTTCATCTCTGAGCAATTGCTCGACGTTTGCAATTTCTCAGCTCGTGTCTACGAGACGGAAAGAGAAGGACCGTGACGTTTGGTGGCTAGAGAAGCGCAAAGCCCCAGTGTTGCTGCGCCTGTGAAAGCGCTTCCAAGGAAGGGTGCTGGCTAGCAACAGCTTTCAGTGCTGGCACTTTTCATCTCTGAGCAATTGCTGGACGTTTGCAATTTCTCACCTGAGCTCTCTTTAGAGTGCGCGAGAGGATGAGCAGAAGATTAGGTGGCTAGAGAAGCCCAGAGCCCCAGTGTTGCTTAGGCCTACAAAAGCGCTTCCAAGGAAGGGTGCTGGCTAGCAACAGCTTTCAGTGCTGGCACTTTTCATCTCTGAGCAATTGCTCGACGTTTGCAATTTCTCAGCTCGTGTCTACGAGACGGAAAGAGAAGGACCGTGACGTTTGGTGGGTAGAGAAGCGCAAAGCCCCAGTGTTGCTGCGCCTGTGAAAGCGCTTCCAAGGAAGGGTGCTGGCTAGCAAGAGCTTTCAGTGCTGGCACTTTTCATCTCTGAGCAATTGCTCGACGTTTGCAATTTCTCAGCTCGTGTCTACGAGACGGAAAGAGAATGACCGTGACGTTTGGTGGGTAGAGAAGCGCAAAGCCCCAGTGTTGCTGCGCCTGTGAAAGCGCTTCCAAGGAAGGGTGCTGGCTAGCAACAGCTTTCAGTGCTGGCACTTTTCATCTCTGAGCAATTGCTCGACGTTTGCAATTTCTCACCTGAGCACTCTTTAGAGTGTGCGAGAGGATGAGCAGAAGATTAGGTGGCTAGAGAAGCCCAGAGCCCCAGTGTTCTTAGGCCTACAAAAGCGCTTCCAAGGAAGGGTGCTGGCTAGCAACAGCTTTCAGTGCTGGCACTTTTCATCTCTGAGCAATTGCTGGACATTTGCAATTTCTCACCTGAGCACTCTTTAGAGTGCGCAAGAGGATGAGCAGAAGATTAGGTGGCTAGAGAAGCCCAGAGCCCCAGTGTTCTTAGGCCTACAAAAGCGCTTCCAAGGAAGGGTGCTGGCTAGCAACAGCTTTCAGTGCTGGCACTTTTCATCTCTGAGCAATTGCTCGACGTTTGCAATTTCTCAGCTCGTGTCTACGAGACGGAAAGAGAAGGACCGTGACGTTTGGTGCGTAGAGAAGCGCAAAGCCCCAGTGTTGCTGCGCCTGTGAATGCGCTTCCAAGGAAGGGTGCTGGCTAGCAACAGCTTTCAGTGCTGGCACTTTTCATCTCTGAGCAATTGCTCGACGTTTGCAATTTCTCAGCTCGTGTCTACGAGACGG
The DNA here is from genome assembly GCA_037962945.1 of Sarcoramphus papa. Classification (NCBI taxonomy): domain Eukaryota; kingdom Metazoa; phylum Chordata; class Aves; order Accipitriformes; family Cathartidae; genus Sarcoramphus; species Sarcoramphus papa. The sequence continues at coordinate 727,997 of JBBMRM010000103.1, forward strand.
AAGGAGAAGTACCGTGACGTTTGGTGGCTAGAGAAGCGCAAAGCCCCAGTGTTGCTGCGCCTGTGAAAGCGCTTCCAAGGAAGGGTGCTGGCTAGCAACAGCTTTCAGTGCTGGCACTTTTCATCTCTGAGCAATTGCTCGACGTTTGCAATTTCTCACCTGAGCTCTCTTTAGAGTGTGCGAGAGGATGAGCAGAAGATGAGGTGGCTAGAGAAGCCCAGAGCCCCAGTCTTCTTAGGCCTACAAAAGCGCTTCCAAGGAAGGGTGCTGGCTAGCAAGAGGTTTCAGTGCTGGCACTTTTCATCTCTGAGCAATTGCTGGACGTTTGCAATTTCTCACCTGAGCACTCTTTAGAGTGCGCGAGAGGATGAGCAGAAGATTAGGTGGCTAGAGAAGCCCAGAGCCCCAGTGTTCTTAGGCCTACAAAAGCGCTTCCAAGGAAGGGTGCTGGCTAGCAACAGCTTTCAGTGCTGGCACTTTTCATCTCTGAGCAATTGCTCGACGTTTGCAATTTCTCAGCTCGTGTCTACGAGACGGAAAGAGAAGGACCGTGACGTTTGGTGGGTAGAGAAGCGCAAAGCCCCAGTGTTGCTGCGCCTGTGAAAGCGCTTCCAAGGAAGGGTGCTGGCTAGCAACAGCTTTCAGTGCTGGCACTTTTCATCTCTGAGCAATTGCTCGACGTTTGCAATTTCTCAGCTCGTGTCTACGAGACGGAAGGAGAAGGACCGTGACGTTTGGTGGGTAGAGAAGCGCAAAGCCCCAGTGTTGCTGCGCCTGTGAAAGCGCTTCCAAGGAAGGGTGCTGGCTAGCAACAGCTTTCAGTGCTGGCACTTTTCATCTCTGAGCAATTGCTGGACATTTGCAATTTCTCACCTGAGCTCTCTTTAGAGTGTGCGAGAGGATGAGCAGAAGATTAGGTGGCTAGAGAAGCCCAGAGCCCCAGTGTTCTTAGGCCTACAAAAGCGCTTCCAAGGAAGGGTGCTGGCTAGCAACAGCTTTCAGTGCTGGCACTTTTCATCTCTGAGCAATTGCTCGACGTTTGCAATTTCTCACCTGAGCTCTCTTTAGAGTGCGCGAGAGGATGAGCAGAAGATGAGGTGGCTAGAGAAGCCCAGAGCCCCAGTGTTCTTAGGCCTACAAAAGCGCTTCCAAGGAAGGGTGCTGGCTAGCAACAGCTTTCAGTGCTGGCACTTTTCATCTCTGAGCAATTGCTCGACGTTTGCAATTTCTCAGCTCGTGTCTACGAGACGGAAAGAGAAGGACCGTGACGTTTGGTGGGTAGAGAAGCGCAAAGCCCCAGTGTTGCTGCGCCTGTGAAAGCGCTTCCAAGGAAGGGTGCTGGCTAGCAACAGCTTTCAGTGCTGGCACTTTTCATCTCTGAGCAATTGCTCGACGTTTGCAATTTCTCAGCTCGTGTCTACGAGACGGAAAGAGAAGGACCGTGATGTTTGGTGGCTAGAGAAGTGCAAAGCCCCAGTGTTGCTGCGCCTGTGAAAGCGCTTCCAAGGAAGGGTGCTGGCTAGCAACAGCTTTCAGTGCTGGCACTTTTCATCTCTGAGCAATTGCTGGACATTTGCAATTTCTCACCTGAGCTCTCTTTAGAGTGCGCGAGAGGATGAGCAGAAGATTAGGTGGCTAGAGAAGCCCAGAGCCCCAGTGTTCTTAGGCCTACAAAAGCGCTTCCAAGGAAGGGGGCTGGCTAGCAACAGCTTTCAGTGCTGGCACTTTTCATCTCTGAGCAATTGCTCGACGTTTGCAATTTCTCAGCTCGTGTCTACGAGACGGAAAGAGAATGACCGTGACGTTTGGTGGCTAGAGAAGCGCAAAGCCCCAGTGTTGCTGCACCTGTGAAAGCGCTTCCAAGGAAGGGTGCTGGCTAGCAAGAGCTTTCAGTGCTGGCACTTTTCATCTCTGAGCAATTGCTCGACGTTTGCAATTTCTCAGCTCGTGTCTACGAGACGGAAGGAGAAGGACCGTGACGTTTGGTGGCTAGAGAAGCGCAAAGCCCCAGTGTTGCTGCGCCTGTGAAAGCGCTTCCAAGGAAGGGTGCTGGCTAGCAACAGCTTTCAGTGCTGGCACTTTTCATCTCTGAGCAATTGCTGGACATTTGCAATTTCTCACCTGAGCTCTCTTTAGAGTGTGCGAGAGGATGAGCAGAAGATGAGGTGGCTAGAGAAGCCCAGAGCCCCAGTGTTCTTAGGCCTACAAAAGCGCTTCCAAGGAAGGGTGCTGGCTAGCAACAGCTTTCAGTGCTGGCACTTTTCATCTCTGAGCAATTGCTCCACGTTTGCAATTTCTCACCTGAGCATTCTTTAGAATGCGCGAGAGGATGAGCAGAAGATTAGGTGGCTAGAGAAGCCCAGAGCCCCAGTGTTCTTAGGCCTACAAAAGCGCTTCCAAGGAAGGGTGCTGGCTAGCAACAGCTTTCAGTGCTGGCACTTTTCATCTCTGAGCAATTGCTCGACGTTTGCAATTTCTCAGCTCGTGTCTACGAGACGGAAAGAGAAGGACCGTGACGTTTGGTGCGTAGAGAAGCGCAAAGCCCCAGTGTTGCTGCGCCTGTGAAAGCGCTTCCAAGGAAGGGTGCTGGCTAGCAACAGCTTTCAGTGCTGGCACTTTTCATCTCTGAGCAATTGCTCGACGTTTGCAATTTCTCACCTGAGCTCTCTTTAGAGTGCGCGAGAGGATGAGCAGAAGATGAGGTGGCTAGAGAAGCCCAGAGCCCCAGTGTTGCTTAGGGCTACAAAAGCGCTTCCAAGGAAGGGTGCTGGCTAGCAACAGCTTTCAGTGCTGGCACTTTTCATCTCTGAGCAATTGCTCGACGTTTGCAATTTCTCAGCTCGTGTCTACGAGACGGAAAGAGAAGGACCGTGACGTTTGGTGGCTAGAGAAGCGCAAAGCCCCAGTGTTGCTGCGCCTGTGAAAGCGCTTCCAAGGAAGGGGGCTGGCTAGCAACAGCTTTCAGTGCTGGCACTTTTCATCTCTGAGCAATTGCTCGACGTTTGCAATTTCTCACCTGAGCTCTCTTTTAGAGTGCGCGAGAGGATGAGCAGAAGATGAGGTGGCTAGAGAAGCCCAGAGCCCCACTGTTCTTAGGCCTACAAAAGCGCTTCCAAGGAAGGGTGCTGGCTAGCAACAGCTTTCAGTGCTGGCACTTTTCATCTCTGAGCAATTGCTCGACGTTTGCAATTTCTCAGCTCGTGTCTACGAGACGGAAAGAGAAGGACCGTGACGTTTGGTGGGTAGAGAAGCGCAAAGCCCCAGTGTTGCTGCGCCTGTGAAAGCGCTTCCAAGGAAGGGTGCTGGCTAGCAACAGCTTTCAGTGCTGGCACTTTTCCTCTCTGAGCAATTGCTCCACGTTTGCAATTTCTCAGCTCATGTCTACGTGATGGAAAGAGAATGACAATGACATTTGGTGGCTAGAGAAGCGCAAAGCCCCAGTGTTGCTGCGCCTGTGAAAGTGCTTCCAAGGAAGGGTGCTGGCTAGCAACAGCTTTCAGTGCTGGCACTTTTCATCTCTGAGCAATTGCTCGACGTTTGCAATTTCTCACCTGAGCTCTCTTTAGAGTGCGCGAGAGGATGAGCAGAAGATTAGGTGGCTAGAGAAGCGCAAAGCCCCAGTGTTCTTAGGCCTACAAAAGCGCTTCCAAGGAAGGATGCTGGCTAGCAAGAGCTTTCAGTGCTGGCACTTTTCATCTCTGAGCAATTGCTCGACGTTTGCAATTTCTCAGCTCGTGTCTACGAGACGGAAAGAGAAGGACCGTGACGTTTGGTGGGTAGAGAAGCGCAAAGCCCCAGTGTTGCTGCGCCTGTGAATGCGCTTGCAAGGAAGGGTGCTGGCTAGCAACAGCTTTCAGTGCTGGCACTTTTAATCTCTGAGCAATTGCTCGACGTTTGCAATTTCTCAGCTCGTGTCTACGAGACGGAAAGAGAAGGACCGTGACGTTTGGTGGGTAGAGAAGCGCAAAGCCCCAGTGTTGCTGCGCCTGTGAAAGCGCTTCCAAGGAAGGGTGCTGGCTAGCAACAGCTTTCAGTGCTGGCACTTTTCATCTCTGAGCAATTGCTCCACGTTTGCAATTTCTCACCTGAGCTCTCTTTTAGAGTGCACGAGAGGATGAGCAGAAGATTAGGTGGCTAGAGAAGCCCAGAGCCCCACTGTTCTTAGGCCTACAAAAGCGCTTCCAAGGAAGGGTGCTGGCTAGCAACAGCTTTCAGTGCTGGCACTTTTCATCTCTGAGCAATTGCTCCACGTTTGCAATTTCTCAGCTCGTGTCTACAAGACGGAAAGAGAAGGACCGTGTCGTTTGGTGGGTAGAGAAGCGCAAAGCCCCAGTGTTGCTGCGCCTGTGAAAGCGCTTCCAAGGAAGGGTGCTGGCTAGCAACAGCTTTCAGTGCTGGCACTTTTCATCTCTGAGCAATTGCTCAACGTTTGCAATTTCTCAGCTCGTGTCTACGAGACTGAAAGAGAATGACTGTGACGTTTGGTGGCTAGAGAAGCGCAAAGCCCCAGTGTTGCTGCGCCTGTGAAAGCGCTTCCAAGGAAGGGTGCTGGCTAGCAAGAGCTTTCAGTGCTGGCACTTTTCATCTCTGAGCAATTGCTCGACGTTTGCAATTTCTCAGCTCGTGTCTACGAGACGGAAAGAGAAGGACCGTGACGTTTGGTGGGTAGAGAAGCGCAAAGCCCCAGTGTTGCTGCGCCTGTGAAAGCGCTTCCAAGGAAGGGTGCTGGCTAGCAACAGCTTTCAGTGCTGGCACTTTTCATCTCTGAGCAATTGCTCGACGTTTGCAATTTCTCACCTGAGCTCTCTTTAGAGTGCGCGAGAGGATGAGCAGAAGATGAGGTGGCTAGAGAAGCCCAGAGCCCCAGTGTTGCTTAGGCCTACAAAAGCGCTTCCAAGGAAGGGTGCTGGCTAGCAAGAGCTTTCAGTGCTGGCACTTTTCATCTCTGAGCAATTGCTCGACGTTTGCAATTTCTCAGCTCGTGTCTACGAGACGGAAAGAGAAGGACCGTGACGTTTGGTGGGTAGAGAAGCGCAAAGCCCCAGTGTTGCTGTGCCTGTGAAAGCGCTTCCAAGGAAGGGTGCTGGCTAGCAAGAGCTTTCAGTGCTGGCACTTTTAATCTCTGAGCAATTGCTCGACGTTTGCAATTTCTCAGCTCGTGTCTACGAGACGGAAAGAGAAGGACCGTGACGTTTGGTGGCTAGAGAAGCGCAAAGCCCCAGTGTTGCTGCGCCTGTGAAAGCGCTTCCAAGGAAGGGTGCTGGCTAGCAACAGCTTTCAGTGCTGGCACTTTTCATCTCTGAGCAATTGCTCAACGTTTGCAATTTCTCAGCTCGTGTCTACGAGACTGAAAGAGAATGACTGTGACGTTTGGTGGCTAGAGAAGCGCAAAGCCCCAGTGTTGCTGCGCCTGTGAAAGCGCTTCCAAGGAAGGGTGCTGGCTAGCAACAGCTTTCAGTGCTGGCACTTTTCATCTCTGAGCAATTGCTCGACGTTTGCAATTTCTCAGCTCGTGTCTACGAGACGGAAAGAGAATGACCGTGACGTTTGGTGGGTAGAGAAGCGCAAAGCCCCAGTGTTGCTGCGCCTGTGAAAGCGCTTCCAAGGAAGGGTGCTGGCTAGCAACAGCTTTCAGTGCTGGCACTTTTCATCTCTGAGCAATTGCTCGACGTTTGCAATTTCTCACCTGAGCTCTCTTTAGAGTGCGCGAGAGGATGAGCAGAAGATTAGGTGGCTAGAGAAGCCCAGAGCCCCAGTGTTCTTAGGCCTACACAAGCGCTTCCAAGGAAGGGTGCTGGCTAGCAACAGCTTTCAGTGCTGGCACTTTTCATCTCTGAGCAATTGCTCGACGTTTGCAATTTCTCAGCTCGTGTCTACGAGACGGAAAGAGAAGGACCGTGACGTTTGGTGGCTAGAGAAGCGCAAAGCCCCAGTGTTGCTGCGCCTGTGAAAGCGCTTCCAAGGAAGGGTGCTGGCTAGCAAGAGCTTTCAGTGCTGGCACTTTTAATCTCTGAGCAATTGCTCGACGTTTGCAATTTCTCAGCTCGTGTCTACGAGACGGAAAGAGAATGACCGTGACGTTTGGTGGCTAGAGAAGCGCAAAGCCCCAGTGTTGCTGCGCCTGTGAAAGCGCTTCCAAGGAAGGGTGCTGGCTAGCAACAGCTTTCAGTGCTGGCACTTTTCATCTCTGAGCAATTGCTCGACGTTTGCAATTTCTCACCTGAGCACTCTTTAGAGTGTGCGAGAGGATGAGCAGAAGATTAGGTGGCTAGAGAAGCCCAGAGCCCCAGTGTTCTTAGGCCTACAAAAGCGCTTCCAAGGAAGGGTGCTGGCTAGCAACAGCTTTCAGTGCTGGCACTTTTCATCTCTGAGCAATTGCTGGACATTTGCAATTTCTCACCTGAGCACTCTTTAGAGTGCGCAAGAGGATGAGCAGAAGATTAGGTGGCTAGAGAAGCCCAGAGCCCCAGTGTTTTTAGGCCTACAAAAGCGCTTCCAAGGAAGGGGGCTGGCTAGCAACAGCTTTCAGTGCTGGCACTTTTCATCTCTGAGCAATTGCTCGACGTTTGCAATTTCTCAGCTCGTGTCTACGAGACGGAAAGAGAAGGACCGTGACGTTTGGTGCGTAGAGAAGCGCAAAGCCCCAGTGTTGCTGCGCCTGTGAAAGCGCTTCCAAGGAAGGGTGCTGGCTAGCAACAGCTTTAGTGCTGGCACTTTTCATCTCTGAGCAATTGCTCGATGTTTGCAATTTCTCAGCTCGTGTCTACGACACGGAAAGAGAATGACCGTGATGTTTGGTGGGTAGAGAAGCGCAAAGCCCCAGTGTTGCTGCGCCTGTGAAAGCGCTTCCAAGGAAGGGGGCTGGCTAGCAACAGCTTTCAGTGCTGGCACTTTTCATCTCTGAGCAATTGCTCGACGTTTGCAATTTCTCACCTGAGCTCTCTTTAGAGTGCGCGAGAGGATGAGCAGAAGATTAGGTGGCTAGAGAAGCCCAGAGCCCCAGTGTTCTTAGGCCTACAAAAGCGCTTCCAAGGAAGGGTGCTGGCTAGCAACAGCTTTCAGTGCTGGCACTTTTCATCTCTGAGCAATTGCTCGACGTTTGCAATTTCTCAGCTCGTGTCTACGTGATGGAAAGAGAATGACCGTGACATTTGGTGGCTAGAGAAGCGCAAAGCCCCAGTGTTGCTGCGCCTGTGAAAGCGCTTCCAAGGAAGGGTGCTGGCTAACAACAGCTTTCAGTGCTGGCACTTTTCCTCTCTGAGCAATTGCTCCACGTTTGCAATTTCTCAGCTCGTGTCTACGTGATGGAAAGAGAATGACAATGACATTTGGTGGCTAGAGAAGCGCAAAGCCCCAGTGTTGCTGCGCCTGTGAAAGTGCTTCCAAGGAAGGGTGCTGGCTAGCAACAGCTTTCAGTGCTGGCACTTTTCATCTCTGAGCAATTGCTTGACGTTTGCAATTTCTCACCTGAGCTCTCTTTAGAGTGCGCGAGAGGATGAGCAGAAGATTAGGTGGCTAGAGAAGCGCAAAGCCCCAGTGTTCTTAGGCCTACAAAAGCGCTTCCAAGGAAGGATGCTGGCTAGCAAGAGCTTTCAGTGCTGGCACTTTTCATCTCTGAGCAATTGCTCGACGTTTGCAATTTCTCAGCTCGTGTCTACGAGACGGAAAGAGAAGGACCGTGACGTTTGGTGGCTAGAGAAGCGCAAAGCCCCAGTGTTACTGCGCCTGTGAATGCGCTTCCAAGGAAGGGTGCTGGCTAGCAACAGCTTTCAGTGCTGGCACTTTTCATCTCTGAGCAATTGCTCGACGTTTGCAATTTCTCAGCTTGTGTCTACGAGACGGAAAGAGAAGGACCGTGACGTTTGGTGGGTAGAGAAGCGCAAAGCCCCAGTGTTGCTGCGCCTGTGAAAGTGCTTCCAAGGAAGGGTGCTGGCTAGCAAGAGCTTTCAGTGCTGGCACTTTTCATCTCTGAGCAATTGCTCCACGTTTGCAATTTCTCACCTGAGCTCTCTTTTAGAGTGCACGAGAGGATGAGCAGAAGATGAGGTGGCTAGAGAAGCCCAGAGCCCCAGTGTTCTTAGGCCTACAAAAGCGCTTCCAAGGAAGGGTGCTGGCTAGCAACAGCTTTCAGTGCTGGCACTTTTCATCTCTGAGCAATTGCTCCACGTTTGCAATTTCTCAGCTCGTGTCTACAAGACGGAAAGAGAAGGACCGTGACGTTTGGTGGCTAGAGAAGCGCAAAGCCCCAGTGTTGCTGCGCCTGTGAAAGCGCTTCCAAGGAAGGGTGCTGGCTAGCAACAGCTTTCAGTGCTGGCACTTTTCATCTCTGAGCAATTGCTCAACGTTTGCAATTTCTCAGCTCGTGTCTATGAGACTGAAAGAGAATGACTGTGACGTTTGGTGGCTAGAGAAGCGCAAAGCCCCAGTGTTGCTGCGCCTGTGAAAGCGCTTCCAAGGAAGGGTGCTGGCTAGCAAGAGCTTTCAGTGCTGGCACTTTTCATCTCTGAGCAATTGCTCGACGTTTGCAATTTCTCAGCTCGTGTCTACGAGACGGAAAGAGAAGGACCGTGACGTTTGGTGGGTAGAGAAGCGCAAAGCCCCAGTGTTGCTGCGCCTGTGAAAGCGCTTCCAAGGAAGGGTGCTGGCTAGCAACAGCTTTCAGTGCTGGCACTTTTCATCTCTGAGCAATTGCTCGACGTTTGCAATTTCTCACCTGAGCTCTCTTTAGAGTGCGCGAGAGGATGAGCAGAAGATTAGGTGGCTAGAGAAGCCCAGAGCCCCAGTGTTGCTTAGGCCTACAAAAGCGCTTCCAAGGAAGGGTGCTGGCTAGCAACAGCTTTCAGTGCTGGCACTTTTCATCTCTGAGCAATTGCTCGACGTTTGCAATTTCTCAGCTCGTGTCTACGAGACGGAAAGAGAAGGACCGTGACGTTTGGTGGGTAGAGAAGCGCAAAGCCCCAGTGTTGCTGCGCCTGTGAAAGCGCTTCCAAGGAAGGGTGCTGGCTAGCAACAGCTTTCAGTGCTGGCACTTTTCATCTCTGAGCAATTGCTCGACGTTTGCAATTTCTCAGCTCGTGTCTACGAGACGGAAAGAGAAGGACCGTGACGTTTGGTGGGTAGAGAAGCGCAAAGCCCCAGTGTTGCTGCGCCTGTGAAAGCGCTTCCAAGGAAGGGTGCTGGCTAGCAAGAGCTTTCAGTGCTGGCACTTTTCATCTCTGAGCAATTGCTCGACGTTTGCAATTTCTCACCTGAGCACTCTTTAGAGTGTGCGAGAGGATGAGCAGAAGATTAGGTGGCTAGAGAAGCCCAGAGCCCCAGTGTTCTTAGGCCTACAAAAGCGCTTCCAAGGAAGGGTGCTGGCTAGCAACAGCTTTCAGTGCTGGCACTTTTCATCTCTGAGCAATTGCTGGACATTTGCAATTTCTCACCTGAGCACTCTTTAGAGTGCGCAAGAGGATGAGCAGAAGATTAGGTGGCTAGAGAAGCCCAGAGCCCCAGTGTTCTTAGGCCTACAAAAGCGCTTGCAAGGAAGGGTGCTGGCTAGCAACAGCTTTCAGTGCTGGCACTTTTCATCTCTGAGCAATTGCTCGACGTTTGCAATTTCTCAGCTCGTGTCTACGAGACGGAAAGAGAAGGACCGTGACGTTTGGTGCGTAGAGAAGCGCAAAGCCCCAGTGTTGCTGCGCCTGTGAAAGCGCTTGGAAGGAAGGGTGCTGGCTAGCAACAGCTTTAGTGCTGGCACTTTTCATCTCTGAGCAATTGCTCGATGTTTGCAATTTCTCAGCTCGTGTCTACGAGACGGAAAGAGAATGACCGTGACGTTTGGTGGCTAGAGAAGCGCAAAGCCCCAGTGTTGCTGCGCCTGTGAAAGCGCTTCCAAGGAAGGGGGCTGGCTAGCAACAGCTTTCAGTGCTGGCACTTTTCATCTCTGAGCAATTGCTGGACATTTGCAATTTCTCACCTGAGCTCTCTTTAGAGTGCGCGAGAGGATGAGCAGAAGATGAGGTGGCTAGAGAAGCCCAGAGCCCCACTGTTCTTAGGCCTACAAAAGCGCTTCCAAGGAAGGGTGCTGGCTAGCAACAGCTTTCAGTGCTGGCACTTTTCATCTCTGAGCAATTGCTCGACATTTGCAATTTCTCAGCTCGTGTCTACGAGACGGAAAGAGAAGGACCGTGACGTTTGGTGGCTAGAGAAGCGCAAAGCCCCAGTGTTGCTGCGCCTGTGAAAGTGCTTCCAAGGAAGGGTGCTGGCTAGCAACAGCTTTCAGTGCTGGCACTTTTCATCTCTGAGCAATTGCTCGACGTTTGCAATTTCTCAGCTCGTGTCTACGAGACGGAAAGAGAAGGACCGTGACGTTTGGTGGGTAGAGAAGCGCAAAGCCCCAGTGTTGCTGCGCCTGTGAAAGCGCTTCCAAGGAAGGGTGCTGGCTAGCAACAGCTTTCAGTGCTGGCACTTTTCATCTCTGAGCAATTGCTCGACGTTTGCAATTTCTCAGCTCGTGTCTACGAGACTGAAAGAGAATGACTGTGACGTTTGGTGGCTAGAGAAGCGCAAAGCCCCAGTGTTGCTGCGCCTGTGAAAGCGCTTCCAAGGAAGGGTGCTGCCTAGCAACAGCTTTCAGTGCTGGCACTTTTCATCTCTGAGCAATTGCTCGACGTTTGCAATTTCTCAGCTCGTGTGTACGAGACGGAAAGAGAATGACCGTGACGTTTGGTGGCTAGAGAAGCGCAAAGCCCCAGTGTTGCTGCGCCTGTTAAAGCGCTTCCAAGGAAGGGTGCTGGCTAGCAACAGCTTTCAGTGCTGGCACTTTTCATCTCTGAGCAATTGCTCGACGTTTGTAATTTCTCACCTGAGCTCTCTTTAGAGTGCGCGAGAAGATGAGCAGAAGATGAGGTGGCTAGAGAAGCCCAGAGCCCCACTGTTCTTAGGCCTACAAAAGCGCTTCCAAGGAAGGGTGCTGGCTAGCAACAGCTTTCAGTGCTGGCACTTTTCATCTCTGAGCAATTGCTCGACGTTTGCAATTTCTCAGCTCGTGTCTACAAGACGGAAAGAGAAGGACCGTGACGTTTGGTGGCTAGAGAAGCGCAAAGCCCCAGTGTTACTGCGCCTGTGAAAGCGCTTCCAAGGAAGGGTGCTGGCTAGCAAGAGCTTTCAGTGCTGGCACTTTTCATCTCTGAGCAATTGCTCGACGTTTGCAATTTCTCACCTGAGCTCTCTTTTAGAGTGCGCGAGAGGATGAGCAGAAGATGAGGTGGCTAGAGAAGCCCAGAGCCCCAGTGTTCTTAGGCCTACAAAAGCGCTTCCAAGGAAGGGTGCTGGCTAGCAACAGCTTTCAGTGCTGGCACTTTTCATCTCTGAGCAATTGCTCGACGTTTGCAATTTCTCAGCTCGTGTCTACGTGATGGAAAGAGAATGACCGTGACATTTGGTGGCTAGAGAAGCGCAAAGCCCCAGTGTTGCTGCGCCTGTGAAAGCGCTTCCAAGGAAGGGTGCTGGCTAGCAACAGCTTTCAGTGCTGGCACTTTTCATCTCTGAGCAATTGCTCCACGTTTGCAATTTCTCAGCTCGTGTCTACGTGATGGAAAGAGAATGACCGTGACGTTTGGTGCGTATAGAAGCGCAAAGCCCCAGTGTTGCTGCGCCTGTGAAAGTGCTTCCAAGGAAGGGTGCTGGCTAGCAAGAGCTTTCAGTGCTGGCACTTTTCATCTCTGAGCAATTGCTTGACGTTTGCAATTTCTCACCTGAGCTCTCTTTAGAGTGCGCGAGAGGATGAGCAGAAGATTAGGTGGCTAGAGAGGCCCAGAGCCCCAGTGTTCTTAGGGCTACAAAAGCGCTTCCAAGGAAGGATGCTGGCTAGCAAGAGCTTTCAGTGCTGGCACTTTTCATCTCTGAGCAATTGCTCCACGTTTGCAATTTCTCAGCTCGTGTCTACAAGACAGAAAGAGAAGGACCGTGTCGTTTGGTGGGTAGAGAAGCGCAAAGCCCCAGTGTTGCTGCGCCTGTGAAAGCGCTTCCAAGGAAGGGTGCTGGCTAGCAACAGCTTTCAGTGCTGGCACTTTTCATCTCTGAGCAATTGCTCGACGTTTGCAATTTCTCAGCTTGTGTCTACGAGACTGAAAGAGAATGACTGTGACGTTTGGTGGCTAGAGAAGCGCAAAGCCCCAGTGTTGCTGCGTCTGTGAAAGCGCTTCCAAGGAAGGGTGCTGGCTAGCAAGAGCTTTCAGTGCTGGCACTTTTCATCTCTGAGCAATTGCTCGACGTTTGCAATTTCTCAGCTCGTGTCTACGAGACGGAAAGAGAAGGACCGTGACGTTTGGTGGCTAGAGAAGCGCAAAGCCCCAGTGTTGCTGCGCCTGTGAAAGCGCTTCCAAGGAAGGGTGCTGGCTAGCAACAGCTTTCAGTGCTGGCACTTTTCATCTCTGAGCAATTGCTCGACGTTTGCAATTTCTCACCTGAGCTCTCTTTAGAGTGCGCGAGAAGATGAGCAGAAGATGAGGTGGCTAGAGAAGCCCAGAGCCCCAGTGTTGCTTAGGGCTACAAAAGCGCTTCCAAGGAAGGGTGCTGGCTAGCAAGAGCTTTCAGTGCTGGCACTTTTCATCTCTGAGCAATTGCTCGACGTTTGCAATTTCTCAGCTCGTGTCTACGAGACGGAAAGAGAAGGACCGTGACGTTTGGTGGGTAGAGAAGCGCAAAGCCCCAGTGTTGCTGCGCCTGTGAAAGCGCTTCCAAGGAAGGCTGCTGGCTAGCAACAGCTTTCAGTGCTGGCACTTTTCATCTCTGAGCAATTGCTCGACGATTGCAATTTCTCAGCTCGTGTCTACGAGACGGAAAGAGAAGGACCGTGACGTTTGGTGGCTAGAGAAGCGCAAAGCCCCAGTGTTGCTGCGCCTGTGAAAGCGCTTCCAAGGAAGGGTGCTGCCTAGCAACAGCTTTCAGTGCTGGCACTTTTCATCTCTGAGCAATTGCTCGACGTTTGCAATTTCTCAGCTCGTGTGTACGAGACGGAAAGAGAATGACCGTGACGTTTGGTGGCTAGAGAAGCGCAAAGCCCCAGTGTTGCTGCGCCTGTTAAAGCGCTTCCAAGGAAGGGTGCTGGCTAGCAACAGCTTTCAGTGCTGGCACTTTTCATCTCTGAGCAATTGCTCGACGTTTGTAATTTCTCACCTGAGCTCTCTTTAGAGTGCGCGAGAAGATGAGCAGAAGATGAGGTGGCTAGAGAAGCCCAGAGCCCCACTGTTCTTAGGCCTACAAAAGCGCTTCCAAGGAAGGGTGCTGGCTAGCAACAGCTTTCAGTGCTGGCACTTTTCATCTCTGAGCAATTGCTCGACGTTTGCAATTTCTCAGCTCGTGTCTACAAGACGGAAAGAGAAGGACCGTGACGTTTGGTGGCTAGAGAAGCGCAAAGCCCCAGTGTTACTGCGCCTGTGAAAGCGCTTCCAAGGAAGGGTGCTGGCTAGCAAGAGCTTTCAGTGCTGGCACTTTTCATCTCTGAGCAATTGCTCGACGTTTGCAATTTCTCACCTGAGCTCTCTTTTAGAGTGCGCGAGAGGATGAGCAGAAGATGAGGTGGCTAGAGAAGCCCAGAGCCCCAGTGTTCTTAGGCCTACAAAAGCGCTTCCAAGGAAGGGTGCTGGCTAGCAACAGCTTTCAGTGCTGGCACTTTTCATCTCTGAGCAATTGCTCGACGTTTGCAATTTCTCAGCTCGTGTCTACGTGATGGAAAGAGAATGACCGTGACATTTGGTGGCTAGAGAAGCGCAAAGCCCCAGTGTTGCTGCGCCTGTGAAAGCGCTTCCAAGGAAGGGTGCTGGCTAGCAACAGCTTTCAGTGCTGGCACTTTTCATCTCTGAGCAATTGCTCCACGTTTGCAATTTCTCAGCTCGTGTCTACGTGATGGAAAGAGAATGACCGTGACGTTTGGTGCGTATAGAAGCGCAAAGCCCCAGTGTTGCTGCGCCTGTGAAAGTGCTTCCAAGGAAGGGTGCTGGCTAGCAAGAGCTTTCAGTGCTGGCACTTTTCATCTCTGAGCAATTGCTTGACGTTTGCAATTTCTCACCTGAGCTCTCTTTAGAGTGCGCGAGAGGATGAGCAGAAGATTAGGTGGCTAGAGAGGCCCAGAGCCCCAGTGTTCTTAGGGCTACAAAAGCGCTTCCAAGGAAGGATGCTGGCTAGCAAGAGCTTTCAGTGCTGGCACTTTTCATCTCTGAGCAATTGCTCCACGTTTGCAATTTCTCAGCTCGTGTCTACAAGACGGAAAGAGAAGGACCGTGTCGTTTGGTGGGTAGAGAAGCGCAAAGCCCCAGTGTTGCTGCGCCTGTGAAAGCGCTTCCAAGGAAGGGTGCTGGCTAGCAACAGCTTTCAGTGCTGGCACTTTTCATCTCTGAGCAATTGCTCGACGTTTGCAATTTCTCAGCTCGTGTCTACGAGACGGAAAGAGAATGACCGTGACGTTTGGTGGCTAGAGAAGCGCAAAGCCCCAGTGTTGCTGCGTCTGTGAAAGCGCTTCCAAGGAAGGGTGCTGGCTAGCAAGAGCTTTCAGTGCTGGCACTTTTCATCTCTGAGCAATTGCTCGACGTTTGCAATTTCTCAGCTCGTGTCTACGAGACGGAAAGAGAAGGACCGTGACGTTTGGTGGCTAGAGAAGCGCAAAGCCCCAGTGTTGCTGCGCCTGTGAAAGCGCTTCCAAGGAAGGGTGCTGGCTAGCAACAGCTTTCAGTGCTGGCACTTTTCATCTCTGAGCAATTGCTCGACGTTTGCAATTTCTCACCTGAGCTCTCTTTAGAGTGCGCGAGAAGATGAGCAGAAGATGAGGTGGCTAGAGAAGCCCAGAGCCCCAGTGTTGCTTAGGGCTACAAAAGCGCTTCCAAGGAAGGGTGCTGGCTAGCAAGAGCTTTCAGTGCTGGCACTTTTCATCTCTGAGCAATTGCTCGACGTTTGCAATTTCTCAGCTCGTGTCTACGAGACGGAAAGAGAAGGACCGTGACGTTTGGTGGGTAGAGAAGCGCAAAGCCCCAGTGTTGCTGCGCCTGTGAAAGCGCTTCCAAGGAAGGCTGCTGGCTAGCAACAGCTTTCAGTGCTGGCACTTTTCATCTCTGAGCAATTGCTCGACGATTGCAATTTCTCAGCTCGTGTCTACGAGACGGAAAGAGAAGGACCGTGACGTTTGGTGGCTAGAGAAGCGCAAAGCCCCAGTGTTGCTGCGCCTGTGAAAGCGCTTCCAAGGAAGGGTGCTGGCTAGCAACAGCTTTCAGTGCTGGCACTTTTCATCTCTGAGCAATTGCTCGACGTTTGCAATTTCTCACCTGAGCACTCTTTAGAGTGTGCGAGAGGATGAGCAGAAGATTAGGTGGCGAGAGAAGCGCAAAGCCCCACTGTTCTTAGGCCTACAAAAGCGCTTCCAAGGAAGGGTGCTGGCTAGCAACAGCTTTCAGTGCTGGCACTTTTCATCTCTGAGCAATTGCTGGACATTTGCAATTTCTCACCTGAGCACTCTTTAGAGTGCGCGAGAGGATGAGCAGAAGATGAGGTGGCTAGAGAAGCCCAGAGCACCAGTCTTCTTAGGCCTACAAAAGCGCTTCCAAGGAAGGGTGCTGGCTAGCAAGAGCTTTCAGTGCTGGCACTTTTCATCTCTGAGCAATTGCTCGACGTTTGCAATTTCTCAGCTCGTGTCTACGAGACGGAAAGAGAAGGACCGTGACGTTTGGTGGGTAGAGAAGCGCAAAGCCCCAGTGTTGCTGCGCCTGTGAAAGCGCTTCCAAGGAAGGGTGCTGGCTAGCAACAGCTTTCAGTGCTGGCACTTTTCATCTCTGAGCAATTGCTTGACGTTTGCAATTTCTCACCTGAGCTCTCTTTCGAGTGCGCGAGAGGATGAGCAGAAGATTAGGTGGCTAGAGAGGCCCAGAGCCCCAGTGTTCTTAGGGCTACAAAAGCGCTTCCAAGGAAGGATGCTGGCTAGCAAGAGCTTTCAGTGCTGGCACTTTTCATCTCTGAGCAATTGCTCAACGTTTGCAATTTCTCAGCTCGTGTCTACAAGACGGAAAGAGAAGGACCGTGTCGTTTGGTGGGTAGAGAAGCGCAAAGCCCCAGTGTTGCTGCGCCTGTGAAAGCGCTTCCAAGGAAGGGTGCTGGCTAGCAAGAGCTTTCAGTGCTGGCACTTTTCATCTCTGAGCAATTGCTCGACGTTTGCAATTTCTCAGCTTGTGTCTACGAGACTGAAAGAGAATGACTGTGACGTTTGGTGGCTAGAGAAGCGCAAAGCCCCAGTGTTGCTGCACCTGTGAAAGCGCTTCCAAGGAAGGGTGCTGGCTAGCAAGAGCTTTCAGTGCTGGCACTTTTCATCTCTGAGCAATTGCTCGACGTTTGCAATTTCTCAGCTCGTGTCTACGAGACGGAAAGAGAAGGACCGTGACGTTTGGTGGCTAGAGAAGCGCAAAGCCCCAGTGTTGCTGCGCCTGTGAAAGCGCTTCCAAGGAAGGGTGCTGGCTAGCAACAGCTTTCAGTGCTGGCACTTTTCATCTCTGAGCAATTGCTGGACGTTTGCAATTTCTCACCTGAGCTCTCTTTAGAGTGCGCGAGAGGATGAGCAGAAGATGAGGTGGCTAGAGAAGCCCAGAGCCCCAGTGTTGCTTAGGGCTACAAAAGCGCTTCCAAGGAAGGGTGCTGGCTAGCAACAGCTTTCAGTGCTGGCACTTTTCATCTCTGAGCAATTGCTCGACGTTTGCAATTTCTCAGCTCGTGTCTACGAGACGGAAAGAGAAGGACCGTGACGTTTGGTGGGTAGAGAAGCGCAAAGCCCCAGTGTTGCTGCGCCTGTGAAAGCGCTTCCAAGGAAGGGTGCTGGCTAGCAACAGCTTTCAGTGCTGGCACTTTTCATCTCTGAGCAATTGCTCGACGATTGCAATTTCTCAGCTCGTGTCTACGAGACGGAAAGAGAAGGACCGTGACGTTTGGTGGCTAGAGAAGCGCAAAGCCCCAGTGTTGCTGCGCCTGTGAAAGCGCTTCCAAGGAAGGGTGCTGGCTAGCAACAGCTTTCAGTGCTGGCACTTTTCATCTCTGAGCAATTGCTCGACGTTTGCAAGTTCTCACCTGAGCACTCTTTAGAGTGTGCGAGAGGATGAGCAGAAGATTAGGTGGCGAGAGAAGCGCAAAGCCCCACTGTTCTTAGGCCTACAAAAGCGCTTCCAAGGAAGGGTGCTGGCTAGCAACAGCTTTCAGTGCTGGCACTTTTCATCTCTGAGCAATTGCTCGACGATTGCAATTTCTCAGCTCGTGTCTACGAGACGGAAAGAGAAGGACCGTGACGTTTGGTGGCTAGAGAAGCGCAAAGCCCCAGTGTTGCTGCGCCTGTGAAAGCGCTTCCAAGGAAGGGTGCTGGCTAGCAAGAGCTTTCAGTGCTGGCACTTTTCATCTCTGAGCAATTGCTCGACGTTTGCAATTTCTCACCTGAGCACTCTTTAGAGTGTGCGAGAGGATGAGCAGAAGATTAGGTGGCGAGAGAAGCGCAAAGCCCCACTGTTCTTAGGCCTACAAAAGCGCTTCCAAGGAAGGGTGCTGGCTAGCAACAGCTTTCAGTGCTGGCACTTTTCATCTCTGAGCAATTGCTGGACATTTGCAATTTCTCACCTGAGCACTCTTTAGAGTGCGCGAGAGGATGAGCAGAAGATGAGGTGGCTAGAGAAGCCCAGAGCCCCAGTGTTCTTAGGCCTACAAAAGCGCTTCCAAGGAAGGGTGCTGGCTAGCAAGAGCTTTCAGTGCTGGCACTTTTCATCTCTGAGCAATTGCTCGACGTTTGCAATTTCTCAGCTCGTGTCTACGAGACGGAAAGAGAAGGACCGTGACGTTTGGTGGGTAGAGAAGCGCAAAGCCCCAGTGTTGCTGCGCCTGTGAAAGCGCTTCCAAGGAAGGGTGCTGGCTAGCAACAGCTTTCAGTGCTGGCACTTTTCATCTCTGAGCAATTGCTTGACGTTTGCAATTTCTCACCTGAGCTCTCTTTCGAGTGCGCGAGAGGATGAGCAGAAGATTAGGTGGCTAGAGAGGCCCAGAGCCCCAGTGTTCTTAGGGCTACAAAAGCGCTTCCAAGGAAGGATGCTGGCTAGCAAGAGCTTTCAGTGCTGGCACTTTTCATCTCTGAGCAATTGCTCCACGTTTGCAATTTCTCAGCTCGTGTCTACAAGACGGAAAGAGAAGGACCGTGTCGTTTGGTGGGTAGAGAAGCGCAAAGCCCCAGTGTTGCTGCGCCTGTGAAAGCGCTTCCAAGGAAGGGTGCTGGCTAGCAAGAGCTTTCAGTGCTGGCACTTTTCATCTCTGAGCAATTGCTCGACGTTTGCAATTTCTCAGCTTGTGTCTACGAGACTGAAAGAGAATGACTGTGACGTTTGGTGGCTAGAGAAGCGCAAAGCCCCAGTGTTGCTGCGTCTGTGAAAGCGCTTCCAAGGAAGGGTGCTGGCTAGCAAGAGCTTTCAGTGCTGGCACTTTTCATCTCTGAGCAATTGCTCGACGTTTGCAATTTCTCAGCTCGTGTCTACGAGACGGAAAGAGAAGGACCGTGACGTTTGGTGGCTAGAGAAGCGCAAAGCCCCAGTGTTGCTGCGCCTGTGAAAGCGCTTCCAAGGAAGGGTGCTGGCTAGCAACAGCTTTCAGTGCTGGCACTTTTCATCTCTGAGCAATTGCTCGACGTTTGCAATTTCTCACCTGAGCTCTCTTTAGAGTGCGCGAGAAGATGAGCAGAAGATGAGGTGGCTAGAGAAGCCCAGAGCCCCAGTGTTGCTTAGGGCTACAAAAGCGCTTCCAAGGAAGGGTGCTGGCTAGCAACAGCTTTCAGTGCTGGCACTTTTCATCTCTGAGCAATTGCTCGACGTTTGCAATTTCTCAGCTCGTGTCTACGAGACGGAAAGAGAAGGACCGTGACGTTTGGTGCGTAGAGAAGCGCAAAGCCCCAGTGTTGCTGCGCCTGTGAAAGCGCTTCCAAGGAAGGGTGCTGGCTAGCAACAGCTTTCAGTGCTGGCACTTTTCATCTCTGAGCAATTGCTCGACGTTTGCAATTTCTCAGCTCGTGTCTACGAGACGGAAAGAGAAGGACCGTGACGTTTGGTGGCTAGAGAAGCGCAAAGCCCCAGTGTTGCTGCGCCTGTGAAAGCGCTTCCAAGGAAGGATGCTGGCTAGCAACAGCTTTCAGTGCTGGCACTTTTCATCTCTGAGCAATTGCTCGACGTTTGCAATTTCTCACCTGAGCACTCTTTAGAATGTGCGAGAGGATGAGCAGAAGATGAGGTGGCGAGAGAAGCGCAAAGCCCCAGTGTTCTTAGGCCTACAAAAGCGCTTCCAAGGAAGGGTGCTGGCTAGCAACAGCTTTCAGTGCTGGCACTTTTCATCTCTGAGCAATTGCTGGACATTTGCAATTTCTCACCTGAGCACTCTTTAGAGTGCGCGAGAGGATGAGCAGAAGATGAGGTGGCTAGAGAAGCCCAGAGCCCCAGTCTTCTTAGGCCTACAAAAGCGCTTCCAAGGAAGGGTGCTGGCTAGCAAGAGCTTTCAGTGCTGGCACTTTTCATCTCTGAGCAATTGCTCCACGTTTGCAATTTCTCAGCTCGTGTCTACGAGACGGAAAGAGAAGGACCGTTACGTTTGGTGGGTAGAGAAGCGCAAAGCCCCAGTGTTGCTGCGCCTGTGAAAGCGCTTCCAAGGAAGGGTGCTGGCTAGCAACAGCTTTCAGTGCTGGCACTTTTCATCTCTGAGCAATTGCTCGATGTTTGCAATTTCTCAGCTCGTGTCTACGAGACGGAAAGAGAATGACCGTGATGTTTGGTGGGTAGAGAAGCGCAAAGCCCCAGTGTTGCTGCGCCTGTGAAAGTGCTTCCAAGGAAGGGTGCTGGCTAGCAACAGCTTTCAGTGCTGGCACTTTTCATCTCTGAGCAATTGCTCCACGTTTGCAATTTCTCAGCTCGTGTCTACGTGATGGAAAGAGAATGACCGTGACGTTTGGTGCGTATAGAAGCGCAAAGCCCCAGTGTTGCTGCGCCTGTGAAAGTGCTTCCAAGGAAGGGTGCTGGCTAGCAAGAGCTTTCAGTGCTGGCACTTTTCATCTCTGAGCAATTGCTCCACGTTTGCAATTTCTCAGCTCGTGTCTACAAGACGGAAAGAGAAGGACCGTGTCGTTTGGTGGGTAGAGAAGCGCAAAGCCCCAGTGTTGCTGCGCCTGTGAAAGCGCTTCCAAGGAAGGGTGCTGGCTAGCAAGAGCTTTCAGTGCTGGCACTTTTCATCTCTGAGCAATTGCTCGACGTTTGCAATTTCTCAGCTTGTGTCTACGAGACTGAAAGAGAATGACTGTGACGTTTGGTGGGTAGAGAAGCGCAAAGCCCCAGTGTTGCTGCGCCTGTGAAAGCGCTTCCAAGGAAGGGTGCTGGCTAGCAACAGCTTTCAGTGCTGGCACTTTTCATCTCTGAGCAATTGCTCAACGTTTGCAATTTCTCAGCTCGTGTCTACGAGACGGAAAGAGAAGGACCGTGACGTTTGGTGGGTAGAGAAGCGCAAAGCCCCAGTGTTGCTGCGCCTGTGAAAGCGCTTCCAAGGAAGGGTGCTGGCTAGCAACAGCTTTCAGTGCTGGCACTTTTCATCTCTGAGCAATTGCTCGACGATTGCAATTTCTCAGCTCGTGTCTACGAGACGGAAAGAGAAGGACCGTGACGTTTGGTGGCTAGAGAAGCGCAAAGCCCCAGTGTTGCTGCGCCTGTGAAAGCGCTTCCAAGGAAGGGTGCTGGCTAGCAACAGCTTTCAGTGCTGGCACTTTTCATCTCTGAGCAATTGCTCGACGTTTGCAATTTCTCACCTGAGCACTCTTTAGAGTGTGCGAGAGGATGAGCAGAAGATTAGGTGGCGAGAGAAGCGCAAAGCCCCACTGTTCTTAGGCCTACAAAAGCGCTTCCAAGGAAGGGTGCTGGCTAGCAACAGCTTTCAGTGCTGGCACTTTTCATCTCTGAGCAATTGTTCGACGTTTGCAATTTCTCACCTGAGCACTCTTTAGAGTGCGCGAGAGGATGAGCAGAAGATGAGGTGGCTAGAGAAGCCCAGAGCCCCAGTGTTCTTAGGCCTACAAAAGCGCTTCCAAGGAAGGGTGCTGGCTAGCAACAGCTTTCAGTGCTGGCACTTTTCATCTCTGAGCAATTGCTCGACGTTTGCAATTTCTCAGCTCGTGTCTACGAGACGGAAAGAGAAGGACCGTGACGTTTGGTGGGTAGAGAAGCGCAAAGCCCCAGTGTTGCTGCGCCTGTGAAAGCGCTTCCAAGGAAGGGTGCTGGCTAGCAACAGCTTTCAGTGCTGGCACTTTTCATCTCTGAGCAATTGCTCGATGTTTGCAATTTCTCAGCTCGTGTCTACGAGACGGAAAGAGAATGACCGTGATGTTTGGTGGGTAGAGAAGCGCAAAGCCCCAGTGTTGCTGCGCCTGTGAAAGCGCTTCCAAGGAAGGGTGCTGGCTAGCAACAGCTTTCAGTGCTGGCACTTTTCATCTCTGAGCAATTGCTGGACATTTGCAATTTCTCACCTGAGCTCTTTTTAGAGTGCGCGAGAGGATGAGCAGAAGATGAGGTGGCTAGAGAAGCCCAGAGCCCCACTGTTCTTAGGCCTACAAAAGCGCTTCCAAGGAAGGGTGCTGGCTAGCAACAGCTTTCAGTGCTGGCACTTTTCATCTCTGAGCAATTGCTCCACGTTTGCAATTTCTCAGCTCGTGTCTACGAGACGGAAAGAGAAGGACCGTGATGTTTGGTGGCTAGAGAAGCGCAAAGCCCCAGTGTTGCTGCGCCTGTGAAAGCGCTTCCAAGGAAGGGTGCTGGCTAGCAACAGCTTTCAGTGCTGGCACTTTTCATCTCTGAGCAATTGCTCGACGTTTGCAATTTCTCAGCTTGTGTCTACGAGACTGAAAGAGAATGACTGTGACGTTTGGTGGCTAGAGAAGCGCAAAGCCCCAGTGTTGCTGCGCCTGTTAAAGCGCTTCCAAGGAAGGGTGCTGGCTAGCAACAGCTTTCAGTGCTGGCACTTTTCATCTCTGAGCAATTGCTCGACGTTTGTAATTTCTCACCTGAGCTCTCTTTAGAGTGCGCGAGAAGATGAGCAGAAGATGAGGTGGCTAGAGAAGCCCAGAGCCCCAGTGTTCTTAGGGCTACAAAAGCGCTTCCAAGGAAGGATGCTGGCTAGCAAGAGCTTTCAGTGCTGGCACTTTTCATCTCTGAGCAATTGCTCCACGTTTGCAATTTCTCAGCTCGTGTCTACGAGACGGAAAGAGAAGGACCGTGACGTTTGGTGGCTAGAGAAGCGCAAAGCCCCAGTGTTGCTGCGCCTGTGAAAGCGCTTGCAAGGAAGGGTGCTGGCTAGCAAGAGCTTTCAGTGCTGGCACTTTTCATCTCTGAGCAATTGCTCGACGTTTGCAATTTCTCAGCTCGTGTCTACGAGACTGAAAGAGAATGACTGTGACGTTTGGTGGCTAGAGAAGCGCAAAGCCCAAGTGTTGCTGCGCCTGTGAAAGCGCTTCCAAGGAAGGGTGCTGGCTAGCAACAGCTTTCAGTGCTGGCACTTTTCATCTCTGAGCAATTGCTCCACGTTTGCAATTTCTCAGCTCGTGTCTACGAGACGGAAAGAGAAGGACCGTGACGTTTGGTGGGTAGAGAAGCGCAAAGCCCCAGTGTTGCTGCGCCTGTGAAAGCGCTTCCAAGGAAGGGTGCTGGCTAGCAAGAGCTTTCAGTGCTGGCACTTTTCATCTCTGAGCAATTGCTCGACGTTTGCAATTTCTCACCTGAGCTCTCTTTAGAGTGCGCGAGAAGATGAGCAGAAGATGAGGTGGCTAGAGAAGCCCAGAGCCCCAGTGTTGCTTAGGCCTACAAAAGCGCTTCCAAGGAAGGGTGCTGGCTAGCAACAGCTTTCAGTGCTGGCACTTTTCATCTCTGAGCAATTGCTCGACGTTTGCAATTTCTCAGCTCGTGTCTACGAGACGGAAAGAGAAGGACCGTGACGTTTGGTGGCTAGAGAAGCACAAAGCCCCAGTGTTGCTGTGCCTGTGAAAGCGCTTCCAAGGAAGGGTGCTGGCTAGCAACAGCTTTCAGTGCTGGCACTTTTCATCTCTGAGCAATTGCTCGACGTTTGCAATTTCTCAGCTCGTGTCTACGAGACGGAAAGAGAAGGACCGTGTCGTTTGGTGGGTAGAGAAGCGCAAAGCCCCAGTGTTGCTGCGCCTGTGAAAGCGCTTCCAAGGAAGGGTGCTGGCTAGCAACAGCTTTCAGTGCTGGCACTTTTCATCTCTGAGCAATTGCTCGACGTTTGCAATTTCTCACCTGAGCTCTCTTTTAGAGTGCGCGAGAGGATGAGCAGAAGATTAGGTGGCTAGAGAAGCCCAGAGCCCCACTGTTCTTAGGCCTACGAAAGCGCTTCCAAGGAAGGGTGCTGGCTAGCAACAGCTTTCAGTGCTGGCACTTTTCATCTCTGAGCAATTGCTCGACGTTTGCAATTTCTCAGCTCGTGTCTACAAGACGGAAAGAGAAGGACCGTGACGTTTGGTGGGTAGAGAAGCGCAAAGCCCCAGTGTTGCTGCGCCTGTGAAAGCGCTTCCAAGGAAGGGTGCTGGCTAGCAAGAGCTTTCAGTGCTGGCACTTTTCCTCTCTGAGCAATTGCTCGACGTTTGCAATTTCTCAGCTCGTGTCTACGTGATGGAAAGAGAATGACCGTGACATTTGGTGGCTAGAGAAGCGCAAAGCCCCAGTGTTGCTGCGCCTGTGAAAGTGCTTCCAAGGAAGGGTGCTGGCTAGCAACAGCTTTCAGTGCTGGCACTTTTCATCTCTGAGCAATTGCTCGACGTTTGCAATTTCTCACCTGAGCTCTCTTTAGAGTGCGCGAGAGGATGAGCAGAAGATTAGGTGGCTAGAGAGGCCCAGAGCCCCAGTGTTCTTAGGGCTACAAAAGCGCTTCCAAGGAAGGATGCTGGCTAGCAAGAGCTTTCAGTGCTGGCACTTTTCATCTCTGAGCAATTGCTCCACGTTTGCAATTTCTCAGCTCGTGTCTACGAGACGGAAAGAGAAGGACCGTGACGTTTGGTGGCTAGAGAAGCGCAAAGCCCCAGTGTTGCTGCGCCTGTGAAAGCGCTTCCAAGGAAGGGTGCTGGCTAGCAAGAGCTTTCAGTGCTGGCACTTTTCATCTCTGAGCAATTGCTCGACGTTTGCAATTTCTCAGCTTGTGTCTACGAGACGGAAAGAGAATGACCGTGACGTTTGGTGGCTAGAGAAGCGCAAAGCCCCAGTGTTGCTGCGCCTGTGAAAGTGCTTCCAAGGAAGGGTGCTGGCTAGCAACAGCTTTCAGTGCTGGCACTTTTCATCTCTGAGCAATTGCTCCACGTTTGCAATTTCTCACCTGAGCTCTCTTTAGAGTGCGCGAGAGGATGAGCAGAAGATGAGGTGGCTAGAGAAGCCCAGAGCCCCAGTGTTCTTAGGCCTACAAAAGCGCTTCCAAGGAAGGGTGCTGGCTAGCAACAGCTTTCAGTGCTGGCACTTTTCATCTCTGAGCAATTGCTCCATGTTTGCAATTTCTCAGCTCGTGTCTACAAGACGGAAAGAGAAGGACCGTGACATTTGGTGGGTAGAGAAGCGCAAAGCCCCAGTGTTGCTGCGCCTGTGAAAGCGCTTCCAAGGAAGGGTGCTGGCTAGCAACAGCTTTCAGTGCTGGCACTTTTCATCTCTGAGCAATTGCTCGACGTTTGCAATTTCTCAGCTCGTGTCTACGAGACTGAAAGAGAATGACTGTGACGTTTGGTGGCTAGAGAAGCGCAAAGCCCCAGTGTTGCTGCGCCTGTGAAAGCGCTTCCAAGGAAGGGTGCTGGCTAGCAACAGCTTTCAGTGCTGGCACTTTTCATCTCTGAGCAATTGCTCGACGTTTGCAATTTCTCAGCTCGTGTCTACGAGACGGAAAGAGAAGGACCGTGACGTTTGGTGGGTAGAGAAGCGCAAAGCCCCAGTGTTGCTGCGCCTGTGAAAGCGCTTCCAAGGAAGGGTGCTGGCTAGCAACAGCTTTCAGTGCTGGCACTTTTCATCTCTGAGCAATTGCTCGACGTTTGCAATTTCTCACCTGAGCTCTCTTTAGAGTGCGCGAGAAGATGAGCAGAAGATGAGGTGGCTAGAGAAGCCCAGAGCCCCAGTGTTGCTTAGGCCTACAAAAGCGCTTCCAAGGAAGGGTGCTGGCTAGCAACAGCTTTCAGTGCTGGCACTTTTCATCTCTGAGCAATTGCTCGACGTTTGCAATTTCTCAGCTCGTGTCTACGAGACGGAAAGAGAAGGACCGTGACGTTTGGTGGCTAGAGAAGCGCAAAGCCCCAGTGTTGCTGTGCCTGTGAAAGCGCTTCCAAGGAAGGGTGCTGGCTAGCAACAGCTTTCAGTGCTGGCACTTTTCATCTCTGAGCAATTGCTCAACGTTTGCAATTTCTCAGCTCGTGTCTACGAGACGGAAAGAGAAGGACCGTGACGTTTGGTGGCTAGAGAAGCGCAAAGCCCCAGTGTTGCTGCGCCTGTGAAAGCGCTTCCAAGGAAGGGTGCTGGCTAGCAACAGCTTTCAGTGCTGGCACTTTTCATCTCTGAGCAATTGCTCGACGTTTGCAATTTCTCACCTGAGCACTCTTTAGAGTGTGCGAGAGGATGAGCAGAAGATTAGGTGGCTAGAGAAGCCCAGAGCCCCACTGTTCTTAGGCCTACAAAAGCGCTTCCAAGGAAGGGTGCTGGCTAGCAACAGCTTTCAGTGCTGGCACTTTTCATCTCTGAGCAATTGCTCGACGTTTGCAATTTCTCACCTGAGCACTCTTTAGAGTGCGCGAGAGGATGAGCAGAAGATGAGGTGGCTAGAGAAGCCCAGAGCCCCACTGTTCTTAGGCCTACAAAAGCGCTTCCAAGGAAGGGTGCTGGCTAGCAAGAGCTTTCAGTGCTGGCACTTTTCATCTCTGAGCAATTGCTCGACGTTTGCAATTTCTCAGCTCGTGTCTACGAGACGGAAAGAGAAGGACCGTGACGTTTGGTGGCTAGAGAAGCGCAAAGCCCCAGTGTTGCTGCGCCTGTGAAAGCGCTTCCAAGGAAGGGTGCTGGCTAGCAACAGCTTTCAGTGCTGGCACTTTTCATCTCTGAGCAATTGCTCGATGTTTGCAATTTCTCAGCTCGTGTCTACGAGACGGAAAGAGAATGACCGTGATGTTTGGTGGGTAGAGAAGCGCAAAGCCCCAGTGTTGCTGCGCCTGTGAAAGCGCTTCCAAGGAAGGCTGCTGGCTAGCAACAGCTTTCAGTGCTGGCACTTTTCATCTCTGAGTAATTGCTCGACGTTTGCAATTTCTCACCTGAGCTCTCTTTTAGAGTGCGCGAGAGGATGAGCAGAAGATTAGGTGGCTAGAGAAGGCCAGAGCCCCAGTGTTCTTAGGCCTACAAAAGCGCTTCCAAGGAAGGGTGCTGGCTAGCAACAGCTTTCAGTGCTGGCACTTTTCATCTCTGAGCAATTGCTCGACGTTTGCAATTTCTCAGCTCGTGTCTACGAGACGGAAAGAGAATGACCGTGATGTTTGGTGGGTAGAGAAGCGCAAAGCCCCAGTGTTGCTGCGCCTGTGAAAGCGCTTCCAAGGAAGGGTGCCGGCTAGCAACAGCTTTCAGTGCTGGCACTTTTCATCTCTGAGCAATTGCTCAACGTTTGCAATTTCTCACCTGAGCTCTCTTTAGAGTGCGCGAGAGGATGAGCAGAGGATTAGGTGGCTAGAGAAGCCCAGAGCCCCACTGTTCTTAGGCCTACAAAAGCGCTTCCAAGGAAGGGTGCTGGCTAGCAACAGCTTTCAGTGCTGGCACTTTTCATCTCTGAGCAATTGCTCGACGTTTGCAATTTCTCAGCTCGTGTCTACAAGACGGAAAGAGAATGACCGTGACGTTTGGTGGGTAGAGAAGCGCAAAGCCCCAGTGTTGCTGCGCCTGTGAAAGCGCTTCCAAGGAAGGGTGCTGGCTAGCAACAGCTTTCAGTGCTGGCACTTTTCATCTCTGAGCAATTGCTCGACGTTTGCAATTTCTCAGCTCGTGTCTACGTGATGGAAAGAGAATGACCGTGACATTTGGTGGCTAGAGAAGCGCAAAGCCCCAGTATTGCTGCGCCTCTGAAAGTGCTTCCAAGGAAGGGTGCTGGCTAGCAACAGCTTTCAGTGCTGGCACTTTTCATCTCTGAGCAATTGCTTGACGTTTGCAATTTCTCACCTGAGCTCTCTTTAGAGTGCGCGAGAGGATGAGCAGAAGATTAGGTGGCTAGAGAGGCCCAGAGCCCCAGTGTTCTTAGGGCTACAAAAGCGCTTCCAAGGAAGGGTGCTGGCTAGCAACAGCTTTCAGTGCTGGCACTTTTCATCTCTGAGCAATTGCTCGACGTTTGCAATTTCTCAGCTCGTGTCTACAAGACGGAAAGAGAAGGACCGTGACATTTGGTGGGTAGAGAAGCGCAAAGCCCCAGTGTTGCTGCGCCTGTGAAAGCGCTTCCAAGGAAGGGTGCTGGCTAGCAACAGCTTTCAGTGCTGGCACTTTTCATCTCTGAGCAATTGCTCGACGTTTGCAATTTCTCAGCTCGTGTCTACGAGACGGAAAGAGAAGGACCGTGACGTTTGGTGGGTAGAGAAGCGCAAAGCCCCAGTGTTGCTGCGCCTGTGAAAGCGCTTCCAAGGAAGGCTGCTGGCTAGCAACAGCTTTCAGTGCTGGCACTTTTCATCTCTGAGCAATTGCTCGACGTTTGCAATTTCTGAGCTCGTGTCTACGAGACTGAAAGAGAATGACTGTGACGTTTGGTGGGTAGAGAAGCGCAAAGCCCCAGTGTTGCAGCGCCTGTGAAAGCGCTTCCAAGGAAGGGGGCTGGCTAGCAACAGCTTTCAGTGCTGGCACTTTTCATCTCTGAGCAATTGCTCGACGTTTGCAATTTCTCAGCTCGTGTCTACGAGATGGAAAGAGAAGGACCGTGTCGTTTGGAAGCTAGAGAAGCGCAAAGCCCCAGTGTTGCTGCGCCTGTGAAAGCGCTTCCAAGGAAGGGTGCTGGCTAGCAACAGCTTTCAGTGCTGGCACTTTTCATCTCTGAGCAATTGCTCGACGTTTGCAATTTCTCAGCTCGTGTCTACGAGACGGAAAGAGAAGGACCGTGACGTTTGGTGGCTAGAGAAGCGCAAAGCCCCAGTGTTGCTGCGCCTGTGAAAGCGCTTCCAAGGAAGGGTGCTGGCTAGCAACAGCTTTCAGTGCTGGCACTTTTCATCTCTGAGCAATTGCTCGACGTTTGCAATTTCTCACCTGAGCTCTCTTTAGAGTGCGCGAGAGGAGGAGCAGAAGATGAGGTGGCTAGAGAAGCCCAGAGCCCCAGTGTTCTTAGGCCTACAAAAGCGCTTCCAAGGAAGGGTGCTGGCTAGCAACAGCTTTCAGTGCTGGCACTTTTCATCTCGGAGCAATTGCTCGACGTTTGCAATTTCTCAGCTCGTGTCTACAAGACAGAAAGAGAAGGACCGTGTCGTTTGGTGGGTAGAGAAGCGCAAAGCCCCAGTGTTACTGCGCCTGTGAAAGCGCTTCCAAGGAAGGGTGCTGGCTAGCAACAGCTTTCAGTGCTGGCACTTTTCATCTCTGAGCAATTGCTCGACGTTTGCAATTTCTCAGCTCGTGTCTACGAGACTGAAAGAGAATGAATGTGACGTTTGGTGGCTAGAGAAGCGCAAAGCCCCAGTGTTGCTGCGCCTGTGAAAGCGCTTCCAAGGAAGGGTGCCGGCTAGCAACAGCTTTCAGTGCTGGCACTTTTCATCTCTGAGCAATTGCTCGACGTTTGCAATTTCTCACCTGAGCTCTCTTTTAGAGTGCGCGAGAGGATGAGCAGAAGATTAGGTGGCTAGAGAAGGCCAGAGCCCCAGTGTTCTTAGGCCTACAAAAGCGCTTCCAAGGAAGGGGGCTGGCTAGCAACAGCTTTCAGTGCTGGCACTTTTCATCTCTGAGCAATTGCTCCACGTTTGCAATTTCTCAGCTCGTGTCTACAAGACGGAAAGAGAATGACCGTGACGTTTGGTGGCTAGAGAAGCGCAAAGCCCCAGTGTTGCTGCACCTGTGAAAGCGCTTCCAAGGAAGGGTGCTGGCTAGCAACAGCTTTCAGTGCTGGCACTTTTCATCTCTGAGCAATTGCTGGACGTTTGCAATTTCTCACCTGAGCTCTCTTTAGAGTGCGCGAGAGGATGAGCAGAAGATTAGGTGGCTAGAGAAGCCCAGAGCCCCAGTGTTCTTAGGCCTACAAAAGCGCTTCCAAGGAAGGGTGCTGGCTAGCAACAGCTTTCAGTGCTGGCACTTTTCCTCTCTGAGCAATTGCTCGACGTTTGCAATTTCTCAGCTCGTGTCTACAAGACGGAAAGAGAAGGACCGTGTCGTTTGGTGGGTAGAGAAGCGCAAAGCCCCAGTGTTGCTGCGCCTGTGAAAGCGCTTCCAAGGAAGGGTGCTGGCTAGCAACAGCTTTCAGTGCTGGCACTTTTCCTCTCTGAGCAATTGCTCGACGTTTGCAATTTCTCAGCTCGTGTCTACGAGACGGAAAGAGAAGGACCGTGACGTTTGGTGGCTAGAGAAGCGCAAAGCCCTAGTGTTGCTGCGCCTGTGAAAGCGCTTCCAAGGAAGGGTGCTGGCTAGCAACAGCTTTCAGTGCTGGCACTTTTCATCTCTGAGCAATTGCTCGACGTTTGCAATTTCTCACCTGAGCTCTCTTTAGAGTGCGCGAGAGGATGAGCAGAAGATGAGGTGGCTAGAGAAGCCCAGAGCCCCAGTGTGCTTAGGCCTACAAAAGCGCTTCCAAGGAAGGGTGCTGGCTAGCAACAGCTTTCAGTGCTGGCACTTTTCATCTCTGAGCAATTGCTCGACGTTTGCAATTTCTCAGCTCGTGTCTACGAGACGGAAAGAGAATGACCGTGACGTTTGGTGGCTAGAGAAGCGCAAACCCCAGTGTTGCTGCGCCTGTGAAAGCGCTTCCAAGGAAGGGTGCTGGCTAGCAACAGCTTTCAGTGCTGGCACTTTTCATCTCTGAGCAATTGCTTGACGTTTGCAATTTCTCACCAGAGCTCTCTTTAGAGTGCGCGAGAGGATGAGCAGAAGATTAGGTGGCTAGAGAAGCCCAGAGCCCCAGTGTTCTTAGGCCTACAAAAGCGCTTCCAAGGAAGGGTGCTGGCTAGCAACAGCTTTCAGTGCTGGCACTTTTCATCTCTGAGCAATTGCTCGACGTTTGCAATTTCTCAGCTCGTGTCTACGAGACGGAAAGAGAAGGACCGTGACGTTTGGTGGCTAGAGAAGCGCAAAGCCCCAGTGTTGCTGCGCCTGTGAAAGCGCTTCCAAGGAAGGGTGCTGGCTAGCAACAGCTTTCAGTGCTGGCACTTTTCATCTCTGAGCAATTGCTCGACGTTTGCAATTTCTCAGCTCGTGTCTACGAGACGGAAAGAGAATGACCGTGATGTTTGGTGGGTAGAGAAGCGCAAAGCCCCAGTGTTGCTGCGCCTGTGAAAGCGCTTCCAAGGAAGGGTGCCGGCTAGCAACAGCTTTCAGTGCTGGCACTTTTCATCTCTGAGCAATTGCTCGACGTTTGCAATTTCTCACCTGAGCTCTCTTTAGAGTGCGCGAGAGGATGAGCAGAAGATTAGGTGGCTAGAGAAGCCCAGAGCCCAAGTCTTCTTAGGCCTACAAAAGCGCTTCCAAGGAAGGGTGCTGGCTAGCAAGAGCTTTCAGTGCTGGCACTTTTCATCTCTGAGCAATTGCTCGACCCTTGCAATTTCTCAGCTCGTGTCTACAAGACGGAAAGAGAATGACCGTGACGTTTGGTGGGTAGAGAAGCGCAAAGCCCCAGTGTTGCTGCGCCTGTGAAAGCGCTTCCAAGGAAGGGTGCTGGCTAGCAAGAGCTTTCAGTGCTGGCACTTTTCATCTCTGAGCAATTGCTCGACGTTTGCAATTTCTCAGCTCGTGTCTACGTGATGGAAAGAGAATGACCGTGATGTTTGGTGGCTAGAGAAGCGCAAAGCCCCAGTGTTGCTGCGCCTGTGAAAGTGCTTCCAAGGAAGGGTGCTGGCTAGCAACAGCTTTCAGTGCTGGCACTTTTCATCTCTGAGCAATTGCTTGACGTTTGCAATTTCTCACCTGAGCTCTCTTTAGAGTGCGCGAGAGGATGAGCAGAAGATTAGGTGGCTAGAGAAGCCCAGAGCCCCAGTGTTCTTAGGGCTACAAAAGCGCTTCCAAGGAAGGGTGCTGGCTAGCAACAGCTTTCAGTGCTGGCACTTTTCATCTCTGAGCAATTGCTCGACGTTTGCAATTTCTCAGCTCGTGTCTACGAGACTGAAAGAGAATGACTGTGACGTTTGGTGGGTAGAGAAGCGCAAAGCCCCAGTGTTGCAGCGCCTGTGAAAGCGCTTCCAAGGAAGGGTGCTGGCTAGCAACAGCTTTCAGTGCTGGCACTTTTCATTTCTGAGCAATTGCTCGACGTTTGCAATTTCTCAGCTCGTGTCTACGAGATGGAAAGAGAAGGACCGTGTCGTTTGGAAGCTAGAGAAGCGCAAAGCCCCAGTGTTGCTGCGCCTGTGAAAGCGCTTCCAAGGAAGGGTGCTGGCTAGCAACAGCTTTCAGTGCTGGCACTTTTCATCTCTGAGCAATTGCTGGACGTTTGCAATTTCTCAGCTCGTGTCTACGAGACGGAAAGAGAAGGACCGTGACGTTTGGTGGCTAGAGAAGCGCAAAGCCCCAGTGTTGCTGCGCCTGTGAAAGCGCTTCCAAGGAAGGGTGCTGGCTAGCAACAGCTTTCAGTGCTGGCACTTTTCATCTCTGAGCAATTGCTCGACGTTTGCAATTTCTCACCTGAGCTCTCTTTAGAGTGCGCGACAGGAGGAGCAGAAGATGAGGTGGCTAGAGAAGCC
The DNA here is from genome assembly GCA_037962945.1 of Sarcoramphus papa. Lineage (NCBI taxonomy): Eukaryota > Metazoa > Chordata > Aves > Accipitriformes > Cathartidae > Sarcoramphus > Sarcoramphus papa. The sequence goes on from JBBMRM010000103.1 coordinate 759,921, forward strand.
CAGAGCCCCACTGTTCTTAGGCCTACAAAAGCGCTTCCAAGGAAGGGTGCTGGCTAGCAACAGCTTTCAGTGCTGGCACTTTTCATCTCGGAGCAATTGCTCGACGTTTGCAATTTCTCAGCTCGTGTCTACAAGACAGAAAGGGAAGGACCGTGTCGTTTGGTGGGTAGAGAAGCGCAAAGCCCCAGTGTTACTGCGCCTGTGAAAGCGCTTCCAAGGAAGGGTGCTGGCTAGCAAGAGCTTTCAGTGCTGGCACTTTTCATCTCTGAGCAATTGCTCGACGTTTGCAATTTCTCAGCTCGTGTCTACGAGACTGAAAGAGAATGACTGTGACGTTTGGTGGGTAGAGAAGCGCAAAGCCCCAGTGTTGCTGCGCCTGTGAAAGCGCTTCCAAGGAAGGGTGCCGGCTAGCAACAGCTTTCAGTGCTGGCACTTTTCATCTCTGAGCAATTGCTCGACGTTTGCAATTTCTCACCTGAGCTCTCTTTTAGAGTGCGCGAGAGGATGAGCACAAGATTAGGTGGCTAGAGAAGCCCAGAGCCCCAGTGTTCTTAGGCCTACAAAAGCGCTTCCAAGGAAGGGGGCTGGCTAGCAACAGCTTTCAGTGCTGGCACTTTTCATCTCTGAGCAATTGCTCGACGTTTGCAATTTCTCAGCTCGTGTCTACAAGACGGAAAGAGAATGACCGTGACGTTTGGTGGCTAGAGAAGCGCAAAGCCCCAGTGTTGCTGCACCTGTGAAAGCGCTTCCAAGGAAGGGTGCTGGCTAGCAAGAGCTTTCAGTGCTGGCACTTTTCATCTCTGAGCAATTGCTGGACGTTTGCAATTTCTCACCTGAGCTCTCTTTAGAGTGTGCGAGAGGATGAGCAGAAGATGAGGTGGCTAGAGAAGCCCAGAGCCCCAGTCTTCTTAGGCCTACAAAAGCGCTTCCAAGGAAGGGTGCTGGCTAGCAACAGCTTTCAGTGCTGGCACTTTTCATCTCTGAGCAATTGCTCGACGTTTGCAATTTCTCAGCTCGTGTCTACAAGACGGAAAGAGAAGGACCGTGTCGTTTGGTGGGTAGAGAAGCGCAAAGCCCCAGTGTTGCTGCGCCTGTGAAAGCGCTTCCAAGGAAGGGTGCTGGCTAGCAACAGCTTTCAGTGCTGGCACTTTTCCTCTCTGAGCAATTGCTCGGCGTTTGCAATTTCTCAGCTCGTGTCTACGAGACGGAAAGAGAAGGACCGTGACGTTTGGTGGCTAGAGAAGCGCAAAGCCCTAGTGTTGCTGCGCCTGTGAAAGCGCTTCCAAGGAAGGGTGCTGGCTAGCAACAGCTTTCAGTGCTGGCACTTTTCATCTCTGAGCAATTGCTCGACGTTTGCAATTTCTCACCTGAGCTCTCTTTAGAGTGCGCGAGAGGATGAGCAGAAGATGAGGTGGCTAGAGAAGCCCAGAGCCCCAGTGTGCTTAGGCCTACAAAAGCGCTTCCAAGGAAGGGTGCTGGCTAGCAACAGCTTTCAGTGCTGGCACTTTTCATCTCTGAGCAATTGCTCGACGTTTGCAATTTCTCAGCTCGTGTCTACGAGACGGAAAGAGAATGACCGTGACGTTTGGTGGCTAGAGAAGCGCAAACCCCAGTGTTGCTGCGCCTGTGAAAGCACTTCCAAGGAAGGGTGCTGGCTAGCAACAGCTTTCAGTGCTGGCACTTTTCATCTCTGAGCAATTGCTTGACGTTTGCAATTTCTCACCAGAGCTCTCTTTAGAGTGCGCGAGAGGATGAGCAGAAGATGAGGTGGCTAGAGACGCCCAGAGCCCCACTGTTCTTAGGCCTACAAAAGCGCTTCCAAGGAAGGGTGCTGGCTAGCAACAGCTTTCAGTGCTGGCACTTTTCATCTCTGAGCAATTGCTCGACGTTTGCAATTTCTCAGCTCGTGTCTACGAGACGGAAAGAGAAGGACCGTGACGTTTGGTGGCTAGAGAAGCGCAAAGCCCCAGTGTTACTGCGCCTGTGAAAGCGCTTCCAAGGAAGGGTGCTGGCTAGCAACAGCTTTCAGTGCTGGCACTTTTCATCTCTGAGCAATTGCTCGACGTTTGCAATTTCTCAGCTCGTGTCTACGAGACGGAAAGAGAAGGACCGTGACGTTTGGTGGGTAGAGAAGCGCAAAGCCCCAGTGTTGCTGCGCCTGTGAAAGCGCTTCCAAGGAAGGGTGCTGGCTAGCAACAGCTTTCAGTGCTGGCACTTTTCATCTCTGAGCAATTGCTCGACGTTTGCAATTTCTCACCTGAGCTCTCTTTAGAGTGCGCGAGAGGATGAGCAGAAGATGAGGTGGCTAGAGAAGCCCAGAGCCCCACTGTTCTTAGGCCTACAAAAGCGCTTCCAAGGAAGGGTGCTGGCTAGCAACAGCTTTCAGTGCTGGCACTTTTCATCTCTGAGCAATTGCTCGACCCTTGCAATTTCTCAGCTCGTGTCTACGAGACGGAAAGAGAAGGACCGTGACGTTTGGTGGCTAGAGAAGCGCAAAGCCCCAGTGTTGCTGCGCCTGTGAAAGCGCTTCCAAGGAAGGGTGCTGGCTAGCAACAGCTTTCAGTGCTGGCACTTTTCATCTCTGAGCAATTGCTTGACGTTTGCAATTTCTCAGCTCGTGTCTACGTGATGGAAAGAGAATGACCGTGACATTTGGTGGCTAGAGAAGCGCAAAGCCCCAGTGTTGCTGCACCTGTGAAAGTGCTTCCAAGGAAGGGTGCTGGCTAGCAACAGCTTTCAGTGCTGGCACTTTTCATCTCTGAGCAATTGCTCGACGTTTGCAATTTCTCACCTGAGCTCTCTTTAGAGTGCGCGAGAGGATGAGCAGAAGATTAGGTGGCTCGAGAGGCCCAGAGCCCCACTGTTCTTAGGCCTACAAAAGCGCTTCCAAGGAAGGGTGCTGGCTAGCAACAGCTTTCAGTGCTGGCACTTTTCATCTCTGAGCAATTGCTCGACGTTTGCAATTTCTCAGCTCGTGTCTACGAGACGGAAAGAGAAGAACCGTGACGTTTGGTGGGTAGAGAAGTGCAAAGCCCCAGTGTTGCTGCGCCTGTGAAAGCGCTTGGAAGGAAGGGTGCTGGCTAGCAACAGCTTTAGTGCTGGCACTTTTCATCTCTGAGCAATTGCTCGACGTTTGCAATTTCTCAGCTCGTGTCTACGAGACGGAAGGAGAAGGACCGTGACATTTGGTGGCTAGAGAAGCGCAAAGCCCCAGTGTTGCTGCGCCTGTGAAAGCGCTTCCAAGGAAGGGTGCTGGCTAGCAACAGCTTTCAGTGCTGGCACTTTTCATCTCTGAGCAATTGCTGGACATTTGCAATTTCTCACCTGAGCTCTCTTTAGAGTGCGCGAGAGGTTGAGCAGAAGATTAGGTGGCTAGAGAAGCCAGAGCCCCAGTGTTCTTAGGCCTACAAAAGCGCCTCCAAGGAAGGGTGCTGGCTAGCAAGAGCTTTCAGTGCTGGCACTTTTCATCTGTGAGCAATTGCTCGACGTTTACAATTTCTCACCTGAGCACTCTTTAGAGTGCGCGAGAGGATGAGCAGAAGTTTAGGTGGCTAGAGAAGCCCAGATCCCCACTGTTCTTAGGCCTACAAAAGCGCTTCCAAGGAAGGGGGCTGGCTAGCAACAGCTTTCAGTGCTGGCACTTTTCATCTCTGAGCAATTGCTCGACGTTTGCAATTTCTCAGCTCGTGTCTACGAGACGGAAAGAGAAGGACCGTGACGTTTGGTGGCTAGAGAAGCGCAAAGCCCCAGTGTTGCTGCGCCTGTGAAAGCGCTTCCAAGGAAGGGTGCTGGCTAGCAACAGCTTTCAGTGCTGGCACTTTTCATCTCTGAGCAATTGCTGGACATTTGCAATTTCTCACCTGAGCTCTCTTTAGAGTGTGCGAGAGGTTGAGCAGAAGATTAGGTGGCTAGAGAAGCCCAGAGCCCCAGTGTGCTTAGGCCTACAAAAGCGCTTCCAAGGAAGGGGGCTGGCTAGCAAGAGCTTTCAGTGCTGGCACTTTTCATCTGTGAACAATTGCTCGACGTTTGCAATTTCTCACCTGAGCACTCTTTAGAGTGCGCGAGAGGATGAGCAGAAGATTAGGTGGCTAGAGAAGCCCAGAGCCCCACTGTTCTTAGGCCTACAAAAGCGCTTCCAAGGAAGGGTGCTGGCTAGCAACAGCTTTCAGTGCTGGCACTTTTCATCTCTGAGCAATTGCTCCACGTTTGCAATTTCTCAGCTCGTGTCTACGAGACGGAAAGAGAAGGACCGTGACGTTTGGTGGCTAGAGAAGCGCAAAGCCCCAGTGTTGCTGCACCTGTGAAAGCGCTTCCAAGGAAGGGTGCTGGCTAGCAACAGCTTTCAGTGCTGGCACTTTTCATCTCTGAGCAATTGCTCGACGTTTGCAATTTCTCAGCTCGTGTCTACGAGAAGGAAAGAGAAGAACCGTGACGTTTGGTGGGTAGAGAAGTGCAAAGCCCCAGTGTTGCTGCGCCTGTGAAAGCGCTTCCAAGGAAGGGTGCTGGCTAGCAAGAGCTTTCAGTGCTGGCACTTTTCCTCTCTGAGCAATTGCTCGACGTTTGCAATTTCTCAGCTCGTGTCTACGAGACGGAAGGAGAAGGACCGTGACATTTGGTGGCTAGAGAAGCGCAAAACCCCAGTGTTGCTGCGCCTGTGAAAGCGCTTCCAAGGAAGGGTGCTGGCTAGCAACAGCTTTCAGTGCTGGCACTTTTCATCTCTGAGCAATTGCTCGACGTTTGCAATTTCTCACCTGAGCTCTCTTTAGAGTGCGCGAGAGGATGAGCAGAAGATTAGGTGGCTAGAGAAGCCCAGAGCCCCAGTGTTCTTAGGCCTACAAAAGCGCTTCCAAGGAAGGGTGCTGGCTAGCAACAGCTTTCAGTGCTGGCACTTTTCATCTCTGAGCAATTGCTCGACGTTTGCAATTTCTCAGCTCGTGTCTACGAGGCGGAAAGAGAAGGACCGTGACGTTTGGTGGGTAGAGAAGCGCAAAGCCCCAGTGTTGCTGCGCCTGTGAAAGCGCTTCCAAGGAAGGGTGCTGGCTAGCAACAGCTTTCAGTGCTGGCACTTTTCATCTCTGAGCAATTGCTCGACGTTTGCAATTTCTCAGCTCGTGTCTACGAGACGGAAAGAGAAGGACCGTGATGTTTGGTGGCTAGAGAAGCGCAAAGCCCCAGTGTTGCTGCGCCTGTGAAAGCGCTTCCAAGGAAGGGTGCTGGCTAGCAACAGCTTTCAGTGCTGGCACTTTTCATCTCTGAGCAATTGCTGGACATTTGCAATTTCTCACCTGAGCTCTCTTTAGAGTGCGCGAGAGGTTGAGCAGAAGATTAGGTGGCTAGAGAAGCCCAGAGCCCCACTGTTCTTAGGCCTACAAAAGCGCTTCCAAGGAAGGGTGCTGGCTAGCAACAGCTTTCAGTGCTGGCACTTTTCATCTCTGAGCAATTGCTCGACGTTTGCAATTTCTCAGCTCGTGTCTACGAGACAGAAGGAGAAGGACCGTGACGTTTGGTGGGTAGAGAAGCGCAAAGCCCCAGTGTTGCTGCGCCTGTGAAAGCGCTTCCAAGGAAGGGTGCTGGCTAGCAACAGCTTTCAGTGCTGGCACTTTTCATCTCTGAGCAATTGCTCGACGTTTGCAATTTCTCAGCTCGTGTCTACGAGACGGAAGGAGAAGGACGGTGACGTTTGGTGGCTAGAGAAGCGCAAAGCCCCAGTGTTGCTGCGCCTGTGAAAGCGCTTCCAAGGAAGGGTGCTGGCTAGCAACAGCTTTCAGTGCTGGCACTTTTCATCTCTGAGCAATTGCTGGACATTTGCAATTTCTCACCTGAGCTCTCTTTAGAGTGTGCCAGAGGATGAGCAGAAGATGAGGTGGCTAGAGAAGCCCAGAGCCCCAGTGTTCTTAGGCCTACAAAAGCGCTTCCAAGGAAGGGTGCTGGCTAGCAACAGCTTTCAGTGCTGGCACTTTTCATCTCTGAGCAATTGCTCCACGTTTGCAATTTCTCACCTGAGCACTCTTTAGAGTGCGCGAGAGGATGAGCAGAAGATTAGGTGGCTAGAGAAGCCCAGAGCCCCAGTGTTCTTAGGCCTACAAAAGCGCTTCCAAGGAAGGGTGCTGGCTAGCAACAGCTTTCAGTGCTGGCACTTTTCATCTCTGAGCAATTGCTCGACGTTTGCAATTTCTCAGCTCGTGTCTACGAGACGGAAAGAGAAGGACCGTGACGTTTGGTGGGTAGAGAAGCGCAAAGCCCCAGTGTTGCTGCACCTGTGAAAGCGCTTCCAAGGAAGGGTGCTGGCTAGCAACAGCTTTCAGTGCTGGCACTTTTCATCTCTGAGCAATTGCTCGACATTTGCAATTTCTCAGCTCGTGTCTACAAGACGGAAAGAGAAGGACCGTGACGTTTGGTGGGTAGAGAAGCGCAAAGCCCCAGTGTTGCTGCGCCTGTGAAAGCGCTTCCAAGGAAGGGGGCTGGCTAGCAACAGCTTTCAGTGCTGGCACTTTTCATCTCTGAGCAATTGCTCCACGTTTGCAATTTCTCAGCTCGTGTCTACGAGACGGAAAGAGAAGGACCGTGATGTTTGGTGGCTAGAGAAGCGCAAAGCCCCAGTGTTGCTGCGCCTGTGAAAGCGCTTCCAAGGAAGGGTGCTGGCTAGCAACAGCTTTCAGTGCTGGCACTTTTCATCTCTGAGCAATTGCTGGACATTTGCAATCTCTCACCTGAGCTCTCTTTAGAGTGCGCGAGAGGTTGAGCAGAAGATTAGGTGGCTAGAGAAGCCCAGAGCCCCAGTGTTCTTAGGCCTACAAAAGCGCTTCCAAGGAAGGGTGCTGGCTAGCAACAGCTTTCAGTGCTGGCACTTTTCATCTCTGAGCAATTGCTCGACGTTTGCAATTTCTCAGCTCGTGTCTACGAGACGGAAAGAGAAGGACCGTGACGTTTGGTGGGTAGAGAAGCGCAAAGCCCCAGTGTTGCTGCGCCTGTGAAAGCGCTTCCAAGGAAGGGTGCTGGCTAGCAACAGCTTTCAGTGCTGGCACTTTTCATCTCTGAGCAATTGCTCGACGTTTGCAATTTCTCAGCTCGTGTCTACGAGACGGAAGGAGAAGGACCGTGACGTTTGGTGGCTAGAGAAGCGCAAAGCCCCAGTGTTGCTGCGCCTGTGAAAGCGCTTCCAAGGAAGGGTGCTGGCTAGCAACAGCTTTCAGTGCTGGCACTTTTCATCTCTGAGCAATTGCTCGACGTTTGCAATTTCTCAGCTCGTGTCTACGAGACGGAAGGAGAAGTACCGTGACGTTTGGTGGCTAGAGAAGCGCAAAGCCCCAGTGTTGCTGCGCCTGTGAAAGCGCTTCCAAGGAAGGGTGCTGGCTAGCAACAGCTTTCAGTGCTGGCACTTTTCATCTCTGAGCAATTGCTGGACATTTGCAATTTCTCACCTGAGCTCTCTTTAGAGTGTGCGAGAGGATGAGCAGAAGATGAGGTGGCTAGAGAAGCCCAGAGCCCCACTGTTCTTAGGCCTACAAAAGCGCTTCCAAGGAAGGGTGCTGGCTAGCAAGAGCTTTCAGTGCTGGCACTTTTCATCTCTGAGCAATTGCTCGACGTTTGCAATTTCTCACCTGAGCACTCTTTAGAGTGCGCGAGAGGATGAGCAGAAGATTAGGTGGCTAGAGAAGCCCAGAGCCCCACTGTTCTTAGGCCTACAAAAGCGCTTCCAAGGAAGGGTGCTGGCTACCAACAGCTTTCAGTGCTGGCACTTTTCATCTCTGAGCAATTGCTCGACGTTTGCAATTTCTCAGCTCGTGTCTACGAGACGGAAAGAGAAGGACCGTGACGTTTGGTGGCTAGAGAAGCGCAAAGCCCCAGTGTTGCTGCACCTGTGAAAGCGCTTCCAAGGAAGGGTGCTGGCTAGCAACAGCTTTCAGTGCTGGCACTTTTCATCTCTGAGCAATTGCTCCACGTTTGCAATTTCTCAGCTCGTGTCTACGAGACGGAAAGAGAAGGACCGTGACGTTTGGTGGCTAGAGAAGCGCAAAGCCCCAGTGTTGCTGCGCCTGTGAAAGCGCTTGGAAGGAAGGGTGCTGGCTAGCAACAGCTTTCAGTGCTGGCACTTTTCATCTCTGAGCAATTGCTCGACATTTGCAATTTCTCACCTGAGCTCTCTTTAGAGTGTGCGAGAGGATGAGCAGAAGATGAGGTGGCTAGAGAAGCCCAGAGCCCCACTGTTCTTAGGCCTACAAAAGCGCTTCCAAGGAAGGGTGCTGGCTAGCAACAGCTTTCAGTGCTGGCACTTTTCATCTCTGAGCAATTGCTCGACGTTTGCAATTTCTCAGCTCGTGTCTACGAGACGGAAGGAGAAGTACCGTGACGTTTGGTGGCTAGAGAACCGCAAAGCCCCAGTGTTGCTGCGCCTGTGAAAGCGCTTCCAAGGAAGGGTGCTGGCTAGCAACAGCTTTCAGTGCTGGCACTTTTCATCTCTGAGCAATTGCTGGACATTTGCAATTTCTCACCTGAGCTCTCTTTAGAGTGTGCGAGAGGATGAGCAGAAGATGAGGTGGCTAGAGAAGCCCAGAGCCCCAGTGTTCTTAGGCCTACAAAAGCGCTTCCAAGGAAGGGTGCTGGCTAGCAACAGCTTTCAGTGCTGGCACTTTTCATCTCTGAGCAATTGCTCGACGTTTGCAATTTCTCACCTGAGCACTCTTTAGAGTGCGCGAGAGGATGAGCAGAAGATTAGGTGGCTAGAGAAGCCCAGAGCCCCAGTGTTCTTAAGCCTACAAAAGCGCTTCCAAGGAAGGGTGCTGGCTAGCAACAGCTTTCAGTGCTGGCACTTTTCATCTCTGAGCAATTGCTCGACGTTTGCAATTTCTCAGCTCGTGTCTAGGAGACGGAAAGAGAAGGACCGTGACGTTTGGTGGGTAGAGAAGCGCAAAGCCCCAGTGTTGCTGCACCTGTGAAAGCGCTTCCAAGGAAGGGTGCTGGCTAGCAACAGCTTTCAGTGCTGGCACTTTTCATCTCTGAGCAATTGCTCGACGTTTCCAATTTCTCAGCTCGTGTCTACGAGACGGAAAGAGAATGACCGTGACGTTTGGTGGGTAAAGTGCAAAGCCCCAGTGTTGCTGCGCCTGTGAAAGCGCTTGGAAGGAAGGGTGCTGGCTAGCAACAGCTTTCAGTGCTGGCACTTTTCCTCTCTGAGCAATTGCTCGACGTTTGCAATTTCTCAGCTCGTGTCTACGAGACGGAAGGAGAAGGACCGTGACGTTTGGTGGCTAGAGAAGCGCAAAGCCCCAGTGTTGCTGCGCCTGTGAAAGCGCTTCCAAGGAAGGGTGCTGGCTAGCAACAGCTTTCAGTGCTGGCACTTTTCATCTCTGAGCAATTGCTCGACGTTTGCAATTTCTCACCTGAGCTCTCTTTAGAGTGCGCGAGAGGATGAGCAGAAGATTAGGTGGCTAGAGAAGCCCAGAGCCCCACTGTTCTTAGGCCTACAAAAGCGCTTCCAAGGAAGGGTGCTGGCTAGCAACAGCTTTCAGTGCTGGCACTTTTCATCTCTGAGCAATTGCTCGACGTTTGCAATTTCTCAGCTCGTGTCTACGAGGCGGAAAGAGAAGGACAGTGACGTTTGGTGGGTAGAGAAGCGCAAAGCCCCAGTGTTGCTGCGCCTGTGAAAGCGCTTCCAAGGAAGGGTGCTGGCTAGCAACAGCTTTCAGTGCTGGCACTTTTCATCTCTGAGCAATTGCTCGACGTTTGCAATTTCTCAGCTCGTGTCTACGAGACGGAAAGAGAAGGACCGTGATGTTTGGTGGCTAGAGAAGCGCAAAGCCCCAGTGTTGCTGCGCCTGTGAAAGCGCTTCCAAGGAAGGGTGCTGGCTAGCAAGAGCTTTCAGTGCTGGCACTTTTCATCTCTGAGCAATTGCTGGACATTTGCAATTTCTCACCTGAGCTCTCTTTAGAGTGCGCGAGAGGTTGAGCAGAAGATTAGGTGGCTAGAGAAGCCCAGAGCCCCACTGTTCTTAGGCCTACAAAAGCGCTTCCAAGGAAGGGTGCTGGCTAGCAAGAGCTTTCAGTGCTGGCACTTTTCATCTCTGAGCAATTGCTCGACGTTTGCAATTTCTCAGCTCGTGTCTACGAGACGGAAGGAGAAGGACCGTGACGTTTGGTGGGTAGAGAAGCGCAAAGCCCCAGTGTTGCTGCGCCTGTGAAAGCGCTTCCAAGGAAGGGTGCTGGCTAGCAACAGCTTTCAGTGCTGGCACTTTTCATCTCTGAGCAATTGCTCGACGTTTGCAATTTCTCAGCTCGTGTCTACGAGACGGAAGGAGAAGGACCGTGACGTTTGGTGGCTAGAGAAGCGCAAAGCCCCAGTGTTGCTGCGCCTGTGAAAGCGCTTCCAAGGAAGGGTGCTGGCTAGCAACAGCTTTCAGTGCTGGCACTTTTCATCTCTGAGCAATTGCTGGACATTTGCAATTTCTCACCTGAGCTCTCTTTAGAGTGTGCGAGAGGATGAGCAGAAGATGAGGTGGCTAGAGAAGCCCAGAGCCCCAGTGTTCTTAGGCCTACAAAAGCGCTTCCAAGGAAGGGTGCTGGCTAGCAAGAGCTTTCAGTGCTGGCACTTTTCATCTCTGAGCAATTGCTCGACGTTTGCAATTTCTCACCTGAGCACTCTTTAGAGTGCGCGAGAGGATGAGCAGAAGATTAGGTGGCTAGAGAAGCCCAGAGCCCCAGTGTTCTTAGGCCTACAAAAGCGCTTCCAAGGAAGGGTGCTGGCTAGCAACAGCTTTCAGTGCTGGCACTTTTCATCTCTGAGCAATTGCTCGACGTTTGCAATTTCTCAGCTCGTGTCTACGAGACGGAAAGAGAAGGACCGTGACGTTTGGTGGGTAGAGAAGCGCAAAGCCCCAGTGTTGCTGCACCTGTGAAAGCGCTTCCAAGGAAGGGTGCTGGCTAGCAACAGCTTTCAGTGCTGGCACTTTTCATCTCTGAGCAATTGCTCGACGTTTGCAATTTCTCAGCTCGTGTCTACGAGACGGAAAGAGAAGGACAGTGACGTTTGGTGGGTAGAGAAGCGCAAAGCCCCAGTGTTGCTGCGCCTGTGAAAGCGCTTCCAAGGAAGGGTGCTGGCTAGCAACAGCTTTCAGTGCTGGCACTTTTCATCTCTGAGCAATTGCTCCACGTTTGCAATTTCTCAGCTCGTGTCTACGAGACGGAAAGAGAAGGACCGTGATGTTTGGTGGGTAGAGAAGCGCAAAGCCCCAGTGTTGCTGCGCCTGTGAAAGCGCTTCCAAGGAAGGGTGCTGGCTAGCAAGAGCTTTCAGTGCTGGCACTTTTCATCTCTGAGCAATTGCTGGACATTTGCAATCTCTCACCTGAGCTCTCTTTAGAGTGCGCGAGAGGATGAGCAGAAGATTAGGTGGCTAGAGAAGCCCAGAGCCCCAGTGTTCTTAGGCCTACAAAAGCGCTTCCAAGGAAGGGTGCTGGCTAGCAACAGCTTTCAGTGCTGGCACTTTTCATCTCTGAGCAATTGCTCGACGTTTGCAATTTCTCAGCTCGTGTCTACAAGACGGAAAGAGAAGGACCGTGACGTTTGGTGGCTAGAGAAGCGCAAAGCCCCAGTGTTGCTGCGCCTGTGAAAGCGCTTCCAAGGAAGGGTGCTGGCTAGCAACAGCTTTCAGTGCTGGCACTTTTCATCTCTGAGCAATTGCTCGACGTTTGCAATTTCTCAGCTCGTGTCTACGAGACGGAAGGAGAAGGACCGTGACGTTTGGTGGGTAGAGAAGCGCAAAGCCCCAGTGTTGCTGCGCCTGTGAAAGCGCTTCCAAGGAAGGGTGCTGGCTAGCAACAGCTTTCAGTGCTGGCACTTTTCCTCTCTGAGCAATTGCTCGACGTTTGCAATTTCTCAGCTCGTGTCTACGAGACGGAAGGAGAAGTACCGTGACGTTTGGTGGCTAGAGAAGCGCAAAGCCCCAGTGTTGCTGCGCCTGTGAAAGCGCTTCCAAGGAAGGGTGCTGGCTAGCAACAGCTTTCAGTGCTGGCACTTTTCATCTCTGAGCAATTGCTGGACATTTGCAATTTCTCACCTGAGCTCTCTTTAGAGTGTGCGAGAGGATGAGCAGAAGATGAGGTGGCTAGAGAAGCCCAGAGCCCCACTGTTCTTAGGCCTACAAAAGCGCTTCCAAGGAAGGGTGCTGGCTAGCAAGAGCTTTCAGTGCTGGCACTTTTCATCTCTGAGCAATTGCTCCACGTTTGCAATTTCTCACCTGAGCTCTCTTTAGAGTGCGCGAGAGGTTGAGCAGAAGATTAGGTGGCTAGAGAAGCCCAGAGCCCCACTGTTCTTAGGCCTACAAAAGCGCTTCCAAGGAAGGGTGCTGGCTAGCAACAGCTTTCAGTGCTGGCACTTTTCATCTCTGAGCAATTGCTCGACGTTTGCAATTTCTCAGCTCGTGTCTACGAGACTGAAAGAGAATGACTGTGACGTTTGGTGGCTAGAGAAGCGCAAAGCCCCAGTGTTGCTGCGCCTGTGAAAGCGCTTCCAAGGAAGGGTGCCGGCTAGCAACAGCTTTCAGTGCTGGCACTTTTCATCTCTGAGCAATTGCTCGACGTTTGCAATTTCTCAGCTCGTGTCTACGAGACGGAAAGAGAAGGACCGTGACGTTTGGTGCGTATAGAAGCGCAAAGCCCCAGTGTTGCTGCGCCTGTGAAAGCGCTTCCAAGGAAGGGTGCTGGCTAGCAAGAGCTTTCAGTGCTGGCACTTTTCATCTCTGAGCAATTGCTCGACGTTTGCAATTTCTCACCTGAGCTCTCTTTAGAGTGCGCGAGAGGATGAGCAGAAAATTAGGTGGCTAGAGAAGCCCAGAGCCCCACTGTTCTTAGGCCTACAAAAGCGCTTCCAAGGAAGGGTGCTGGCTACCAACAGCTTTCAGTGCTGGCACTTTTCATCTCTGAGCAATTGCTGGACATTTGCAATTTCTCAGCTCGTGTCTACGAGGCGGAAAGAGAAGGACAGTGACGTTTGGTGGGTAGAGAAGCGCAAAGCCCCAGTGTTGCTGCGCCTGTGAAAGCGCTTCCAAGGAAGGGTGCTGGCTAGCAACAGCTTTCAGTGCTGGCACTTTTCATCTCTGAGCAATTGCTCGACGTTTGCAATTTCTCAGCTCGTGTCTACGAGACGGAAAGAGAAGGACCGTGATGTTTGGTGGCTAGAGAAGCGCAAAGCCCCAGTGTTGCTGCGCCTGTGAAAGCGCTTCCAAGGAAGGGTGCTGGCTAGCAACAGCTTTCAGTGCTGGCACTTTTCATCTCTGAGCAATTGCTGGACATTTGCAATTTCTCACCTGAGCTCTCTTTAGAGTGCGCGAGAGGTTGAGCAGAAGATTAGGTGGCTAGAGAAGCCCAGAGCCCCACTGTTCTTAGGCCTACAAAAGCGCTTCCAAGGAAGGGTGCTGGCTAGCAACAGCTTTCAGTGCTGGCACTTTTCATCTCTGAGCAATTGCTCGACGTTTGCAATTTCTCAGCTCGTGTCTACGAGACGGAAGGAGAAGGACCGTGACGTTTGGTGGGTAGAGAAGCGCAAAGCCCCAGTGTTGCTGCGCCTGTGAAAGCGCTTCCAAGGAAGGGTGCTGGCTAGCAACAGCTTTCAGTGCTGGCACTTTTCATCTCTGAGCAATTGCTCGACGTTTGCAATTTCTCAGCTCGTGTCTACGAGACGGAAGGAGAAGGACGGTGACGTTTGGTGGCTAGAGAAGCGCAAAGCCCCAGTGTTGCTGCGCCTGTGAAAGCGCTTCCAAGGAAGGGTGCTGGCTAGCAACAGCTTTCAGTGCTGGCACTTTTCATCTCTGAGCAATTGCTGGACATTTGCAATTTCTCACCTGAGCTCTCTTTAGAGTGTGCGAGAGGATGAGCAGAAGATGAGGTGGCTAGAGAAGCCCAGAGCCCCAGTGTTCTTAGGCCTACAAAAGCGCTTCCAAGGAAGGGTGCTGGCTAGCAAGAGCTTTCAGTGCTGGCACTTTTCATCTCTGAGCAATTGCTCCACGTTTGCAATTTCTCACCTGAGCACTCTTTAGAGTGCGCGAGAGGATGAGCAGAAGATTAGGTGGCTAGAGAAGCCCAGAGCCCCACTGTTCTTAGGCCTACAAAAGCGCTTCCAAGGAAGGGTGCTGGCTAGCAACAGCTTTCAGTGCTGGCACTTTTCATCTCTGAGCAATTGCTCGACGTTTGCAATTTCTCAGCTCGTGTCTACGAGACAGAAAGAGAAGGACCGTGACGTTTGGTGGGTAGAGAAGCGCAAAGCCCCAGTGTTGCTGCGCCTGTGAAAGCGCTTCCAAGGAAGGGTGCTGGCTAGCAACAGCTTTCAGTGCTGGCACTTTTCATCTCTGAGCAATTGCTCGACGTTTGCAATTTCTCAGCTCGTGTCTACGAGACGGAAAGAGAAGAACCGTGACGTTTGGTGGGTAGAGAAGTGCAAAGCCCCAGTGTTGCTGCGCCTGTGAAAGCGCTTGGAAGGAAGGGTGCTGGCTAGCAACAGCTTTCAGTGCTGGCACTTTTCATCTCTGAGCAATTGCTCGACGTTTGCAATTTCTCAGCTCGTGTCTACGACACGGAAGGAGAAGGACCGTGACGTTTGGTGGCTAGAGAAGCGCAAAGCCCCAGTGTTGCTGCGCCTGTGAAAGCGCTTCCAAGGAAGGGTGCTGGCTAGCAACAGCTTTCAGTGCTGGCACTTTTCATCTCTGAGCAATTGCTCGACGTTTGCAATTTCTCACCTGAGCTCTCTTTAGAGTGCGCGAGAGGTTGAGCAGAAGATGAGGTGGCTAGAGAAGCCCAGAGCCCCACTGTTCTTAGGCCTACAAAAGCGCTTCCAAGGAAGGGTGCTGGCTAGCAACAGCTTTCAGTGCTGGCACTTTTCATCTCTGAGCAATTGCTCGACGTTTGCAATTTCTCAGCTCGTGTCTACGAGACGGAAAGAGAAGGACCGTGACGTTTGGTGGGTAGAGAAGCGCAAAGCCCCAGTGTTGCTGCGCCTGTGAAAGCGCTTCCAAGGAAGGGTGCTGGCTAGCAACAGCTTTCAGTGCTGGCACTTTTCATCTCTGAGCAATTGCTCGACGTTTGCAATTTCTCAGCTCGTGTCTACAAGACGGAAAGAGAAGGACCGTGACGTTTGGTGGGTAGAGAAGCGCAAAGCCCCAGTGTTGCTGCGCCTGTGAAAGCGCTTCCAAGGAAGGGGGCTGGCTAGCAACAGCTTTCAGTGCTGGCACTTTTCATCTCTGAGCAATTGCTCGACGTTTGCAATTTCTCAGCTCGTGTCTACGAGACGGAAAGAGAAGGACCGTGATGTTTGGTGGCTAGAGAAGCGCAAAGCCCCAGTGTTTCTGCGCCTGTGAAAGCGCTTCCAAGGAAGGGTGCTGGCTAGCAACAGCTTTCAGTGCTGGCACTTTTCATCTCTGAGCAATTGCTGGACATTTGCAATCTCTCACCTGAGCTCTCTTTAGAGTGCGCGAGAGGATGAGCAGAAGATGAGGTGGCTAGAGAAGCCCAGAGCCCCAGTGTTCTTAGGCCTACAAAAGCGCTTCCAAGGAAGGGTGCTGGCTAGCAACAGCTTTCAGTGCTGGCACTTTTCATCTCTGAGCAATTGCTCGACGTTTGCAATTTCTCAGCTCGTGTCTACAAGACGGAAAGAGAAGGACCGTGACGTTTGGTGGCTAGAGAAGCGCAAAGCCCCAGTGTTGCTGCGCCTGTGAAAGCGCTTCCAAGGAAGGGTGCTGGCTAGCAACAGCTTTCAGTGCTGGCACTTTTCCTCTCTGAGCAATTGCTCGACGTTTGCAATTTCTCAGCTCGTGTCTACGAGACGGAAGGAGAAGTACCGTGACGTTTGGTGGCTAGAGAAGCGCAAAGCCCCAGTGTTGCTGCGCCTGTGAAAGCGCTTCCAAGGAAGGGTGCTGGCTAGCAACAGCTTTCAGTGCTGGCACTTTTCATCTCTGAGCAATTGCTGGACATTTGCAATTTCTCACCTGAGCTCTCTTTAGAGTGTGCGAGAGGATGAGCAGAAGATGAGGTGGCTAGAGAAGCCCAGAGCCCCACTGTTCTTAGGCCTACAAAAGCGCTTCCAAGGAAGGGTGCTGGCTAGCAAGAGCTTTCAGTGCTGGCACTTTTCATCTCTGAGCAATTGCTGGACATTTGCAATTTCTCACCTGAGCTCTCTTTAGAGTGCGCGAGAGGTTGAGCAGAAGATTAGGTGGCTAGAGAAGCCCAGAGCCCCACTGTTCTTAGGCCTACAAAAGCGCTTCCAAGGAAGGGTGCTGGCTAGCAACAGCTTTCAGTGCTGGCACTTTTCATCTCTGAGCAATTGCTCGACGTTTGCAATTTCTCAGCTCGTGTCTACAAGACGGAAAGAGAAGGACCGTGACGTTTGGTGGCTAGAGAAGCGCAAAGCCCCAGTGTTGCTGCGCCTGTGAAAGCGCTTCCAAGGAAGGGTGCTGGCTAGCAACAGCTTTCAGTGCTGGCACTTTTCATCTCTGAGCAATTGCTCGACGTTTGCAATTTCTCAGCTCGTGTCTACGAGACGGAAGGAGAAGGACCGTGACGTTTGGTGGGTAGAGAAGCGCAAAGCCCCAGTGTTGCTGCGCCTGTGAAAGCGCTTCCAAGGAAGGGTGCTGGCTAGCAACAGCTTTCAGTGCTGGCACTTTTCCTCTCTGAGCAATTGCTCGACGTTTGCAATTTCTCAGCTCGTGTCTACGAGACGGAAGGAGAAGTACCGTGACGTTTGGTGGCTAGAGAAGCGCAAAGCCCCAGTGTTGCTGCGCCTGTGAAAGCGCTTCCAAGGAAGGGTGCTGGCTAGCAACAGCTTTCAGTGCTGGCACTTTTCATCTCTGAGCAATTGCTGGACATTTGCAATTTCTCACCTGAGCTCTCTTTAGAGTGTGCGAGAGGATGAGCAGAAGATGAGGTGGCTAGAGAAGCCCAGAGCCCCACTGTTCTTAGGCCTACAAAAGCGCTTCCAAGGAAGGGTGCTGGCTAGCAACAGCTTTCAGTGCTGGCACTTTTCATCTCTGAGCAATTGCTCGACGTTTGCAATTTCTCAGCTCGTGTCTACGAGACTGAAAGAGAATGAATGTGACGTTTGGTGGCTAGAGAAGCGCAAAGCCCCAGTGTTGCTGCGCCTGTGAAAGCGCTTCCAAGGAAGGGTGCCGGCTAGCAACAGCTTTCAGTGCTGGCACTTTTCATCTCTGAGCAATTGCTCGACGTTTGCAATTTCTCACCTGAGCTCTCTTTAGAGTGCGCGAGAGGTTGAGCAGAAGATTAGGTGGCTAGAGAAGCCCAGAGCCCCACTGTTCTTAGGCCTACAAAAGCGCTTCCAAGGAAGGGTGCTGGCTAGCAACAGCTTTCAGTGCTGGCACTTTTCATCTCTGAGCAATTGCTCGACGTTTGCAATTTCTCAGCTCGTGTCTACGAGACTGAAAGAGAATGAATGTGACGTTTGGTGGCTAGAGAAGCGCAAAGCCCCAGTGTTGCTGCGCCTGTGAAAGCGCTTCCAAGGAAGGGTGCCGGCTAGCAACAGCTTTCAGTGCTGGCACTTTTCATCTCTGAGCAATTGCTCGACGTTTGCAATTTCTCAGCTCGTGTCTACGAGACGGAAAGAGAAGGACCGTGACGTTTGGTGCGTATAGAAGCGCAAAGCCCCAGTGTTGCTGCGCCTGTGAAAGCGCTTCCAAGGAAGGGTGCTGGCTAGCAAGAGCTTTCAGTGCTGGCACTTTTCATCTCTGAGCAATTGCTCGACGTTTGCAATTTCTCACCTGAGCTCTCTTTAGAGTGCGCGAGAGGATGAGCAGAAAATTAGGTGGCTAGAGAAGCCCAGAGCCCCACTGTTCTTAGGCCTACAAAAGCGCTTCCAAGGAAGGGTGCTGGCTACCAACAGCTTTCAGTGCTGGCACTTTTCATCTCTGAGCAATTGCTGGACATTTGCAATTTCTCAGCTCGTGTCTACGAGGCGGAAAGAGAAGGACAGTGACGTTTGGTGGGTAGAGAAGCGCAAAGCCCCAGTGTTGCTGCGCCTGTGAAAGCGCTTCCAAGGAAGGGTGCTGGCTAGCAACAGCTTTCAGTGCTGGCACTTTTCATCTCTGAGCAATTGCTCGACGTTTGCAATTTCTCAGCTCGTGTCTACGAGACGGAAAGAGAAGGACCGTGATGTTTGGTGGCTAGAGAAGCGCAAAGCCCCAGTGTTGCTGCGCCTGTGAAAGCGCTTCCAAGGAAGGGTGCTGGCTAGCAACAGCTTTCAGTGCTGGCACTTTTCATCTCTGAGCAATTGCTGGACATTTGCAATTTCTCACCTGAGCTCTCTTTAGAGTGCGCGAGAGGTTGAGCAGAAGATTAGGTGGCTAGAGAAGCCCAGAGCCCCACTGTTCTTAGGCCTACAAAAGCGCTTCCAAGGAAGGGTGCTGGCTAGCAACAGCTTTCAGTGCTGGCACTTTTCATCTCTGAGCAATTGCTCGACGTTTGCAATTTCTCAGCTCGTGTCTACGAGACGGAAGGAGAAGGACCGTGACGTTTGGTGGGTAGAGAAGCGCAAAGCCCCAGTGTTGCTGCGCCTGTGAAAGCGCTTCCAAGGAAGGGTGCTGGCTAGCAACAGCTTTCAGTGCTGGCACTTTTCATCTCTGAGCAATTGCTCGACGTTTGCAATTTCTCAGCTCGTGTCTACGAGACGGAAGGAGAAGGACGGTGACGTTTGGTGGCTAGAGAAGCGCAAAGCCCCAGTGTTGCTGCGCCTGTGAAAGCGCTTCCAAGGAAGGGTGCTGGCTAGCAACAGCTTTCAGTGCTGGCACTTTTCATCTCTGAGCAATTGCTGGACATTTGCAATTTCTCACCTGAGCTCTCTTTAGAGTGTGCGAGAGGATGAGCAGAAGATGAGGTGGCTAGAGAAGCCCAGAGCCCCAGTGTTCTTAGGCCTACAAAAGCGCTTCCAAGGAAGGGTGCTGGCTAGCAACAGCTTTCAGTGCTGGCACTTTTCATCTCTGAGCAATTGCTCCACGTTTGCAATTTCTCACCTGAGCACTCTTTAGAGTGCGCGAGAGGATGAGCAGAAGATTAGGTGGCTAGAGAAGCCCAGAGCCCCACTGTTCTTAGGCCTACAAAAGCGCTTCCAAGGAAGGGTGCTGGCTAGCAACAGCTTTCAGTGCTGGCACTTTTCATCTCTGAGCAATTGCTCGACGTTTGCAATTTCTCAGCTCGTGTCTACGAGACGGAAAGAGAAGGACCGTGACGTTTGGTGGGTAGAGAAGCGCAAAGCCCCAGTGTTGCTGCGCCTGTGAAAGCGCTTCCAAGGAAGGGTGCTGGCTAGCAACAGCTTTCAGTGCTGGCACTTTTCATCTCTGAGCAATTGCTCCACGTTTGCAATCTCTCAGCTCGTGTCTACGAGACGGAAAGAGAAGAACCGTGACGTTTGGTGGGTAGAGAAGTGCAAAGCCCCAGTGTTGCTGCGCCTGTGAAAGCGCTTGGAAGGAAGGGTGCTGGCTAGCAACAGCTTTCAGTGCTGGCACTTTTCATCTCTGAGCAATTGCTCGACGTTTGCAATTTCTCAGCTCGTGTCTACGACACGGAAGGAGAAGGACCGTGACGTTTGGTGGCTAGAGAAGCGCAAAGCCCCAGTGTTGCTGCGCCTGTGAAAGCGCTTCCAAGGAAGGGTGCTGGCTAGCAACAGCTTTCAGTGCTGGCACTTTTCATCTCTGAGCAATTGCTCGACGTTTGCAATTTCTCACCTGAGCTCTCTTTAGAGTGCGCGAGAGGTTGAGCAGAAGATGAGGTGGCTAGAGAAGCCCAGAGCCCCACTGTTCTTAGGCCTACAAAAGCGCTTCCAAGGAAGGGTGCTGGCTAGCAACAGCTTTCAGTGCTGGCACTTTTCATCTCTGAGCAATTGCTCGACGTTTGCAATTTCTCAGCTCGTGTCTACGAGACGGAAAGAGAAGGACCGTGACGTTTGGTGGGTAGAGAAGCGCAAAGCCCCAGTGTTGCTGCGCCTGTGAAAGCGCTTCCAAGGAAGGGTGCTGGCTAGCAACAGCTTTCAGTGCTGGCACTTTTCATCTCTGAGCAATTGCTCGACGTTTGCAATTTCTCAGCTCGTGTCTACAAGACGGAAAGAGAAGGACCGTGACGTTTGGTGGCTAGAGAAGCGCAAAGCCCCAGTGTTGCTGCGCCTGTGAAAGCGCTTCCAAGGAAGGGGGCTGGCTAGCAACAGCTTTCAGTGCTGGCACTTTTCATCTCTGAGCAATTGCTCGACGTTTGCAATTTCTCAGCTCGTGTCTACGAGACGGAAAGAGAAGGACCGTGATGTTTGGTGGCTAGAGAAGCGCAAAGCCCCAGTGTTTCTGCGCCTGTGAAAGCGCTTCCAAGGAAGGGTGCTGGCTAGCAACAGCTTTCAGTGCTGGCACTTTTCATCTCTGAGCAATTGCTGGACATTTGCAATCTCTCACCTGAGCTCTCTTTAGAGTGCGCGAGAGGATGAGCAGAAGATGAGGTGGCTAGAGAAGCCCAGAGCCCCAGTGTTCTTAGGCCTACAAAAGCGCTTCCAAGGAAGGGTGCTGGCTAGCAACAGCTTTCAGTGCTGGCACTTTTCATCTCTGAGCAATTGCTCGACGTTTGCAATTTCTCAGCTCGTGTCTACAAGACGGAAAGAGAAGGACCGTGACGTTTGGTGGCTAGAGAAGCGCAAAGCCCCAGTGTTGCTGCGCCTGTGAAAGCGCTTCCAAGGAAGGGTGCTGGCTAGCAACAGCTTTCAGTGCTGGCACTTTTCCTCTCTGAGCAATTGCTCGACGTTTGCAATTTCTCAGCTCGTGTCTACGAGACGGAAGGAGAAGTACCGTGACGTTTGGTGGCTAGAGAAGCGCAAAGCCCCAGTGTTGCTGCGCCTGTGAAAGCGCTTCCAAGGAAGGGGGCTGGCTAGCAACAGCTTTCAGTGCTGGCACTTTTCATCTCTGAGCAATTGCTGGACATTTGCAATTTCTCACCTGAGCTCTCTTTAGAGTGTGCGAGAGGATGAGCAGAAGATTAGGTGGCTAGAGAAGCCCAGAGCCCCACTGTTCTTAGGCCTACAAAAGCGCTTCCAAGGAAGGGTGCTGGCTAGCAAGAGCTTTCAGTGCTGGCACTTTTCATCTCTGAGCAATTGCTGGACATTTGCAATTTCTCACCTGAGCTCTCTTTAGAGTGCGCGAGAGGTTGAGCAGAAGATTAGGTGGCTAGAGAAGCCCAGAGCCCCACTGTTCTTAGGCCTACAAAAGCGCTTCCAAGGAAGGGTGCTGGCTAGCAACAGCTTTCAGTGCTGGCACTTTTCATCTCTGAGCAATTGCTCGACGTTTGCAATTTCTCAGCTCGTGTCTACGAGGCGGAAAGAGAAGGACAGTGACGTTTGGTGGGTAGAGAAGCGCAAAGCCCCAGTGTTGCTGCGCCTGTGAAAGCGCTTCCAAGGAAGGGTGCTGGCTAGCAACAGCTTTCAGTGCTGGCACTTTTCATCTCTGAGCAATTGCTCGACGTTTGCAATTTCTCAGCTCGTGTCTACGAGACGGAAAGAGAAGGACCGTGATGTTTGGTGGCTAGAGAAGCGCAAAGCCCCAGTGTTGCTGCGCCTGTGAAAGCACTTCCAAGGAAGGGTGCTGGCTAGCAAGAGCTTTCAGTGCTGGCACTTTTCATCTCTGAGCAATTGCTGGACATTTGCAATTTCTCACCTGAGCTCTCTTTAGAGTGCGCGAGAGGTTGAGCAGAAGATTAGGTGGCTAGAGAAGCCCAGAGCCCCACTGTTCTTAGGCCTACAAAAGCGCTTCCAAGGAAGGGTGCTGGCTAGCAACAGCTTTCAGTGCTGGCACTTTTCATCTCTGAGCAATTGCTCGACGTTTGCAATTTCTCAGCTCGTGTCTACGAGACGGAAGGAGAAGGACCGTGACGTTTGGTGGGTAGAGAAGCGCAAAGCCCCAGTGTTGCTGCGCCTGTGAAAGCGCTTCCAAGGAAGGGTGCTGGCTAGCAACAGCTTTCAGTGCTGGCACTTTTCATCTCTGAGCAATTGCTGGACATTTGCAATTTCTCACCTGAGCTCTCTTTAGAGTGTGCGAGAGGATGAGCAGAAGATGAGGTGGCTAGAGAAGCCCAGAGCCCCAGTCTTCTTAGGCCTACAAAAGCGCTTCCAAGGAAGGGTGCTGGCTAGCAAGAGCTTTCAGTGCTGGCACTTTTCATCTCTGAGCAATTGCTCCACGTTTGCAATTTCTCACCTGAGCACTCTTTAGAGTGCGCGAGAGGATGAGCAGAAGATTAGGTGGCTAGAGAAGCCCAGAGCCCCACTGTTCTTAGGCCTACAAAAGCGCTTCCAAGGAAGGGTGCTGGCTAGCAACAGCTTTCAGTGCTGGCACTTTTCATCTCTGAGCAATTGCTCGACGTTTGCAATTTCTCAGCTCGTGTCTATGAGACGGAAAGAGAAGGACCGTGACGTTTGGTGGGTAGAGAAGCGCAAAGCCCCAGTGTTGCTGCACCTGTGAAAGCGCTTCCAAGGAAGGGTGCTGGCTAGCAACAGCTTTCAGTGCTGGCACTTTTCATCTCTGAGCAATTGCTCGACGTTTGCAATTTCTCAGCTCGTGTCTACGAGACGGAAAGAGAAGAACCGTGACGTTTGGTGGGTAGAGAAGTGCAAAGCCCCAGTGTTGCTGCGCCTGTGAAAGCGCTTGGAAGGAAGGGTGCTGGCTAGCAACAGCTTTCAGTGCTGGCACTTTTCATCTCTGAGCAATTGCTCGACGTTTGCAATTTCTCAGCTCGTGTCTACGAGACGGAAAGAGAAGGACCGTGACGTTTGGTGGCTAGAGAAGCGCAAAGCCCCAGTGTTGCTGCGCCTGTGAAAGCGCTTCCAAGGAAGGGTGCTGGCTAGCAACAGCTTTCAGTGCTGGCACTTTTCATCTCTGAGCAATTGCTCGACGTTTGCAATTTCTCACCTGAGCTCTCTTTAGAGTGCGCGAGAGGTTGAGCAGAAGATGAGGTGGCTAGAGAAGCCCTGAGCCCCACTGTTCTTAGGCCTACAAAAGCGCTTCCAAGGAAGGGTGCTGGCTAGCAACAGCTTTCAGTGCTGGCACTTTTCATCTCTGAGCAATTGCTCGACGTTTGCAATTTCTCAGCTCGTGTCTACGAGACGGAAAGAGAAGGACCGTGACGTTTGGTGGGTAGAGAAGCGCAAAGCCCCAGTGTTGCTGCGCCTGTGAAAGCGCTTCCAAGGAAGGGTGCTGGCTAGCAACAGCTTTCAGTGCTGGCACTTTTCATCTCTGAGCAATTGCTCGACGTTTGCAATTTCTCAGCTCGTGTCTACAAGACGGAAAGAGAAGGACCGTGACGTTTGGTGGGTAGAGAAGCGCAAAGCCCCAGTGTTGCTGCGCCTGTGAAAGCGCTTGGAAGGAAGGGTGCTGGCTAGCAACAGCTTTCAGTGCTGGCACTTTTCATCTCTGAGCAATTGCTCCACGTTTGCAATTTCTCAGCTCGTGTCTACGAGACGGAAAGAGAAGGACCGTGATGTTTGGTGGCTAGAGAAGCGCAAAGCCCCAGTGTTGCTGCGCCTGTGAAAGCGCTTCCAAGGAAGGGTGCTGGCTAGCAACAGCTTTCAGTGCTGGCACTTTTCATCTCTGAGCAATTGCTGGACATTTGCAATCTCTCACCTGAGCACTCTTTAGAGTGCGCGAGAGGATGAGCAGAAGATGAGGTGGCTAGAGAAGCCCAGAGCCCCAGTGTTCTTAGGCCTACAAAAGCGCTTCCAAGGAAGGGTGCTGGCTAGCAACAGCTTTCAGTGCTGGCACTTTTCATCTCTGAGCAATTGCTCGACGTTTGCAATTTCTCAGCTCGTGTCTACAAGACGGAAAGAGAAGGACCGTGACGTTTGGTGGCTAGAGAAGCGCAAAGCCCCAGTGTTGCTGCGCCTGTGAAAGCGCTTCCAAGGAAGGGTGCTGGCTAGCAACAGCTTTCAGTGCTGGCACTTTTCATCTCTGAGCAATTGCTCGACGTTTGCAATTTCTCAGCTCGTGTCTACGAGACGGAAGGAGAAGGACCGTGACGTTTGGTGGCTAGAGAAGCGCAAAGCCCCAGTGTTGCTGCGCCTGTGAAAGCGCTTCCAAGGAAGGGTGCTGGCTAGCAACAGCTTTCAGTGCTGGCACTTTTCCTCTCTGAGCAATTGCTCGACGTTTGCAATTTCTCAGCTCGTGTCTACGAGACGGAAGGAGA
The DNA here is from genome assembly GCA_037962945.1 of Sarcoramphus papa. Taxonomy (NCBI): domain Eukaryota; kingdom Metazoa; phylum Chordata; class Aves; order Accipitriformes; family Cathartidae; genus Sarcoramphus; species Sarcoramphus papa. The sequence continues at coordinate 784,107 of JBBMRM010000103.1, forward strand.
AGTACCGTGACGTTTGGTGGCTAGAGAAGCGCAAAGCCCCAGTGTTGCTGCGCCTGTGAAAGCGCTTCCAAGGAAGGGTGCTGGCTAGCAACAGCTTTCAGTGCTGGCACTTTTCATCTCTGAGCAATTGCTGGACATTTGCAATTTCTCACCTGAGCTCTCTTTAGAGTGTGCGAGAGGATGAGCAGAAGATGAGGTGGCTAGAGAAGCCCAGAGCCCCACTGTTCTTAGGCCTACAAAAGCGCTTCCAAGGAAGGGTGCTGGCTAGCAAGAGCTTTCAGTGCTGGCACTTTTCATCTGTGAGCAATTGCTCGACGTTTGCAATTTCTCACCTGAGCACTCTTTAGAGTGCGCGAGAGGATGAGCAGAAGATTAGGTGGCTAGAGAAGCCCAGAGCCCCAGTGTTCTTAGGCCTACAAAAGCGCTTCCAAGGAAGGGTGCTGGCTAGCAACAGCTTTCAGTGCTGGCACTTTTCATCTCTGAGCAATTGCTCGACGTTTGCAATTTCTCAGCTCGTGTCTACGAGACGGAAAGAGAAGGACCGTGACGTTTGGTGGCTAGAGAAGCGCAAAGCCCCAGTGTTGCTGCGCCTGTGAAAGCGCTTGGAAGGAAGGGTGCTGGCTAGCAACAGCTTTCAGTGCTGGCACTTTTCATCTCTGAGCAATTGCTCGACGTTTGCAATTTCTCAGCTCGTGTCTACGAGACGGAAAGAGAAGGACCGTGACGTTTGGTGGCTAGAGAAGCGCAAAGCCCCAGTGTTGCTGCGCCTGTGAAAGCGCTTGGAAGGAAGGGTGCTGGCTAGCAACAGCTTTCAGTGCTGGCACTTTTCATCTCTGAGCAATTGCTCGACGTTTGCAATTTCTCAGCTCGTGTCTACGAGACGGAAGGAGAAGGACCGTGACGTTTGGTGGCTAGAGAAGCGCAAAGCCCCAGTGTTGCTGCGCCTGTGAAAGCGCTTCCAAGGAAGGGTGCTGGCTAGCAACAGCTTTCAGTGCTGGCACTTTTCATCTCTGAGTAATTGCTGGACATTTGCAATTTCTCACCTGAGCTCTCTTTAGAGTGCGCGAGAGGATGAGCAGAAGATGAGGTGGCTAGAGAAGCCCAGAGCCCCAGTGTTCTTAGGCCTACAAAAGCGCTTCCAAGGAAGGGTGCTGGCTAGCAACAGCTTTCAGTGCTGGCACTTTTCATCTCTGAGCAATTGCTCGACGTTTGCAATTTCTCACCTGAGCTCTCTTTAGAGTGCGCGAGAGGATGAGCAGAAGATGAGGTGGCTAGAGAAGCCCAGAGCCCCACTGTTCTTAGGCCTACAAAAGCGCTTCCAAGGAAGGGTGCTGGCTAGCAAGAGCTTTCAGTGCTGGCACTTTTCATCTCTGAGCAATTGCTCGACGTTTGCAATTTCTCAGCTCGTGTCTACAAGACGGAAAGAGAAGGACCGTGACGTTTGGTGGCTAGAGAAGCGCAAAGCCCCAGTGTTGCTGCGCCTGTGAAAGCGCTTCCAAGGAAGGGTGCTGGCTAGCAACAGCTTTCAGTGCTGGCACTTTTCATCTCTGAGCAATTGCTCGACGTTTGCAATTTCTCAGCTCGTGTCTACGAGACGGAAAGAGAAGGACCGTGATGTTTGGTGGGTAGAGAAGCGCAAAGCCCCAGTGTTGCTGCGCCTGTGAAAGCGCTTCCAAGGAAGGGTGCTGGCTAGCAACAGCTTTCAGTGCTGGCACTTTTCATCTCTGAGCAATTGCTCAACGTTTGCAATTTCTCACCTGAGCTCTCTTTAGAGTGCGCGAGAGGTTGAGCAGAAGATTAGGTGGCTAGAGAAGCCCAGAGCCCCACTGTTCTTAGGCCTACAAAAGCGCTTCCAAGGAAGGGGGCTGGCTAGCAACAGCTTCCAGTGCTGGCACTTTTCATCTCTGAGCAATTGCTCGACGTTTGCAATTTCTCAGCTCGTGTCTACGAGACGGAAAGAGAAGGACCGTGACGTTTGGTGGGTAGAGAAGCGCAAAGCCCCAGTGTTGCAGCGCCTGTGAAAGCGCTTCCAAGGAAGGGTGCTGGCTAGCAAGAGCTTTCAGTGCTGGCACTTTTCATCTCTGAGCAATTGCTCGACGTTTGCAATTTCTCAGCTCGTGTCTACGAGACGGAAGGAGGACCGTGACGTTTGGTGGGTAGAGAAGCGCAAAGCCCCAGTGTTGCTGCGCCTGTGAAAGCGCTTCCAAGGAAGGGTGCTGGCTAGCAACAGCTTTCAGTGCTGGCACTTTTCATCTCTGAGCAATTGCTCGACGTTTGCAATTTCTCACCTGAGCTCTCTTTAGAGTGTGCGAGAGGATGAGCAGAAGATGAGGTGGCTAGAGAAGCCCAGAGCCCCAGTGTTCTTAGGCCTACAAAAGCGCTTCCAAGGAAGGGTGCTGGCTAGCAAGAGCTTTCAGTGCTGGCACTTTTCATCTCTGAGCAATTGCTCGACGTTTGCAATTTCTCACCTGAGCACTCTTTAGAGTGCGCGAGAGGATGAGCAGAAGATTAGGTGGCTAGAGAAGCCCAGAGCCCCAGTGTTCTTAGGCCTACAAAAGCGCTTCCAAGGAAGGGGGCTGGCTAGCAACAGCTTTCAGTGCTGGCACTTTTCATCTCTGAGCAATTGCTCGACGTTTGCAATTTCTCAGCTCGTGTCTACGAGACGGAAAGAGAAGGACCGTGACGTTTGGTGGGTAGAGAAGCGCAAAGCCCCAGTGTTGCTGCACCTGTGAAAGCGCTTCCAAGGAAGGGTGCTGGCTAGCAACAGCTTTCAGTGCTGGCACTTTTCATCTCTGAGCAATTGCTCGACGTTTCCAATTTCTCAGCTCGTGTCTACGAGACGGAAAGAGAAGAACCGTGACCTTTGGTGGGTAAAGTGCAAAGCCCCAGTGTTGCTGCGCCTGTGAAAGCGCTTCCAAGGAAGGGTGCTGGCTAGCAACAGCTTTCAGTGCTGGCACTTTTCCTCTCTGAGCAATTGCTCGACGTTTGCAATTTCTCAGCTCGTGTCTACGAGACGGAAGGAGAAGGACCGTGACGTTTGGTGGCTAGAGAAGCGCAAAGCCCCAGTGTTGCTGCGCCTGTGAAAGCGCTTCCAAGGAAGGGTGCTGGCTAGCAACAGCTTTCAGTGCTGGCACTTTTCATCTCTGAGCAATTGCTCCACGTTTGCAATTTCTCACCTGAGCTCTCTTTAGAGTGCGCGAGAGGTTGAGCAGAAGATTAGGTGGCTAGAGAAGCCCAGAGCCCCAGTCTTCTTAGGCCTACAAAAGCGCTTCCAAGGAAGGGTGCTGGCTAGCAACAGCTTTCAGTGCTGGCACTTTTCATCTCTGAGCAATTGCTCGACGTTTGCAATTTCTCAGCTCGTGTCTACGAGACGGAAAGAGAAGGACCGTGACGTTTGGTGGCTAGAGAAGCGCAAAGCCCCAGTGTTGCTGCGCCTGTGAAAGCGCTTCCAAGGAAGGGTGCTGGCTAGCAACAGCTTTCAGTGCTGGCACTTTTCATCTCTGAGCAATTGCTCGACGTTTGCAATTTCTCAGCTCGTGTCTACGAGACGGAAGGAGAAGGACCGTAACGTTTGGTGGGTAGAGAAGCGCAAAGCCCCAGTGTTGCTGCGCCTGTGAACGCGCTTCCAAGGAAGGGTGCTGGCTAGCAACAGCTTTCAGTGCTGGCACTTTTCATCTCTGAGCAATTGCTCGACGTTTGCAATTTCTCAGCTCGTGTCTACGAGACTGAAAGAGAATGAATGTGACGTTTGGTGGCTAGAGAAGCGCAAAGCCCCAGTGTTGCTGCGCCTGTGAAAGCGCTTCCAAGGAAGGGTGCTGGCTAGCAACAGCTTTCAGTGCTGGCACTTTTCATCTCTGAGCAATTGCTGGACATCTGCAATTTCTCACCTGAGCTCTCTTTAGAGTGTGCGAGAGGATGAGCAGAAGATGAGGTGGCTAGAGAAGCCCAGAGCCCCAGTGTTCTTAGGCCTACAAAAGCGCTTCCAAGGAAGGGTGCTGGCTAGCAAGAGCTTTCAGTGCTGGCACTTTTCATCTCTGAGCAATTGCTCGACGTTTGCAATTTCTCACCTGAGCGCTCTTTAGAGTGCGCGAGAGGATGAGCAGAAGATTAGGTGGCTAGAGAAGCCCAGAGCCCCACTGTTCTTAGGCCTACAAAAGCGCTTCCAAGGAAGGGTGCTGGCTAGCAAGAGCTTTCAGTGCTGGCACTTTTCATCTCTGAGCAATTGCTCGACGTTTGCAATTTCTCAGCTCGTGTCTACGAGACGGAAAGAGAAGGACCGTGACGTTTGGTGGGTAGAGAAGCGCAAAGCCCCAGTGTTGCTGCACCTGTGAAAGCGCTTCCAAGGAAGGGTGCTGGCTAGCAACAGCTTTCAGTGCTGGCACTTTTCATCTCTGAGCAATTGCTCGACGTTTGCAATTTCTCAGCTCGTGTCTAGGAGACGGAAAGAGAAGGACCGTGACGTTTGGTGGGTAAAGTGCAAAGCCCCAGTGTTGCTGCGCCTGTGAAAGCGCTTGGAAGAAAGGGTGCTGGCTAGCAACAGCTTTCAGTGCTGGCACTTTTCCTCTCTGAGCAATTGCTCGACGTTTGCAATTTCTCAGCTCGTGTCTACGAGACGGAAGGAGAAGGACCGTGACGTTTGGTGGCTAGAGAAGCGCAAAGCCCCAGTGTTGCTGCGCCTGTGAAAGCGCTTCCAAGGAAGGGTGCTGGCTAGCAACAGCTTTCAGTGCTGGCACTTTTCATCTCTGAGCAATTGCTGGACATTTGCAATTTCTCACCTGAGCTCTCTTTAGAGTGTGCGAGAGGATGAGCAGAAGATTAGGTGGCTAGAGAAGCCCAGAGCCCCAGTGTTCTTAGGCCTACAAAAGCGCTTCCAAGGAAGTGTGCTGGCTAGCAAGAGCTTTCAGTGCTGGCACTTTTCATCTCTGAGCAATTGCTCGACGTTTGCAATTTCTCACCTGAGCACTCTTTAGAGTGCGCGAGAGGATGAGCAGAAGATTAGGTGGCTAGAGAAGCCCAGAGCCCCAGTGTTCTTAGGCCTACAAAAGCGCTTCCAAGGAAGGGTGCTGGCTAGCAACAGCTTTCAGTGCTGGCACTTTTCATCTCTGAGCAATTGCTCGACGTTTGCAATTTCTCAGCTCGTGTCTACGAGACGGAAAGAGAAGGACCGTGACGTTTGGTGGGTAGAGAAGCGCAAAGCCCCAGTGTTGCTGCGCCTGTGAAAGCGCTTCCAAGGAAGGGTGCTGGCTAGCAACAGCTTTCAGTGCTGGCACTTTTCATCTCTGAGCAATTGCTCGACGTTTGCAATTTCTCAGCTCGTGTCTACGAGACGGAAGGAGAAGGACCGTGACGTTTGGTGGCTAGAGAAGCGCAAAGCCCCCGTGTTGCTGCGCCTGTGAAAGCGCTTCCAAGGAAGGGTGCTGGCTAGCAACAGCTTTCAGTGCTGGCACTTTTCATCTGTGAGCAATTGCTGGACATTTGCAATTTCTCACCTGAGCTCTCTTTAGAGTGTGCGAGAGGATGAGCAGAAGATTAGGTGGCTAGAGAAGCCCAGAGCCCCAGTGTGCTTAGGCCTACAAAAGCGCTTCCAAGGAAGGGTGCTGGCTAGCAACAGCTTTCAGTGCTGGCACTTTTCATCTCTGAGCAATTGCTCGACGTTTGCAATTTCTCACCTGAGCTCTCTTTAGAGTGCGCGAGAGGATGAGCAGAAGATGAGGTGGCTAGAGAAGCCCAGATCCCCACTGTTCTTAGGCCTACAAAAGCGCTTCCAAGGAAGGGGGCTGGCTAGCAACAGCTTTCAGTGCTGGCACTTTTCATCTCTGAGCAATTGCTCGACGTTTGCAATTTCTCAGCTCGTGTCTACGAGACGGAAGGAGAAGGACCGTGACGTTTGGTGGGTAGAGAAGCGCAAAGCCCCAGTGTTGCTGCGCCTGTGAAAGCGCTTCCAAGGAAGGGTGCTGGCTAGCAACAGCTTTCAGTGCTGGCACTTTTCATCTCTGAGCAATTGCTCGACGTTTGCAATTTCTCAGCTCGTGTCTACGAGACGGAAAGAGAAGGACCGTGATGTTTGGTGGCTAGAGAAGTGCAAAGCCCCAGTGTTGCTGCGCCTGTGAAAGCGCTTCCAAGGAAGGGTGCTGGCTAGCAACAGCTTTCAGTGCTGGCACTTTTCATCTCTGAGCAATTGCTCAACGTTTGCAATTTCTCACCTGAGCTCTCTTTAGAGTGCGCGAGAGGATGAGCAGAAGATTAGGTGGCTAGAGAAGCCCAGAGCCCCAGTGTGCTTAGGCCTACAAAAGCGCTTCCAAGGAAGTGTGCTGGCTAGCAACAGCTTTCAGTGCTGGCACTTTTCATCTCTGAGCAATTGCTCGACGTTTGCAATTTCTCAGCTCGTGTCTACGAGACGGAAAGAGAATGACCGTGACGTTTGGTGGGTAGAGAAGCGCAAAGCCCCAGTGTTGCTGCACCTGTGAAAGCGCTTCCAAGGAAGGGTGCTGGCTAGCAAGAGCTTTCAGTGCTGGCACTTTTCATCTCTGAGCAATTGCTCGACGTTTGCAATTTCTCAGCTCGTGTCTACGAGACGGAAGGAGAAGGACCGTGACGTTTGGTGGCTAGAGAAGCGCAAAGCCCCAGTGTTGCTGCGCCTGTGAAAGCGCTTCCAAGGAAGGGTGCTGGCTAGCAACAGCTTTCAGTGCTGGCACTTTTCATCTCTGAGCAATTGCTCGACGTTTGCAATTTCTCAGCTCGTTTCTACGAGACGGAAAGAGAAGGACCGTGACGTTTGGTGGGTAGAGAAGCGCAAAGCCCCAGTGTTGCTGCGCCTGTGAAAGCGCTTCCAAGGAAGGGTGCTGGCTAGCAAGAGCTTTCAGTGCTGGCACTTTTCATCTCTGAGCAATTGCTCGACGTTTGCAATTTCTCACCTGAGCTGTCTTTAGAGTGCGCGAGAGGATGAGCAGAAGATTAGGTGGCTAGAGAAGCCCAGAGCCCCACTGTTCTTAGGCCTACAAAAGCGCTTCCAAGGAAGGGTGCTGGCTAGCAACAGCTTTCAGTGCTGGCACTTTTCATCTCTGAGCAATTGCTCGACGTTTGCAATTTCTCAGCTCGTGTCTATGAGACGGAAAGAGAAGGACCGTGACGTTTGGTGGGTAGAGAAGCGCAAAGCCCCAGTGTTGCTGCGCCTGTGAAAGCGCTTCCAAGGAAGGGTGCTGGCTAGCAACAGCTTTCAGTGCTGGCACTTTTCATCTCTGAGCAATTGCTGGACATTTGCAATTTCTCACCTGAGCTCTCTTTAGAGTGTGCGAGAGGATGAGCAGAAGATGAGGTGGCTAGAGAAGCCCAGAGCCCCAGTGTTCTTAGGCCTACAAAAGCGCTTCCAAGGAAGGGTGCTGGCTAGCAAGAGCTTTCAGTGCTGGCACTTTTCATCTCTGAGCAATTGCTCGACGTTTGCAATTTCTCAGCTCGTGTCTACGAGACGGAAAGAGAAGGACCGTGACGTTTGGTGGCTAGAGAAGCGCAAAGCCCCAGTGTTGCTGCACCTGTGAAAGCGCTTCCAAGGAAGGGTGCTGGCTAGCAACAGCTTTCAGTGCTGGCACTTTTCATCTCTGAGCAATTGCTCCACGTTTGCAATTTCTCAGCTCGTGTCTACGAGACGGAAAGAGAAGGACCGTGACGTTTGGTGGCTAGAGAAGCGCAAAGCCCCAGTGTTGCTGCACCTGTGAAAGCGCTTCCAAGGAAGGGTGCTGGCTAGCAACAGCTTTCAGTGCTGGCACTTTTCATCCCTGAGCAATTGCTCGACGTTTGCAATTTCTCAGCTCGTGTCTACGAGACGGAAGGAGAAGGACCGTGACATTTGGTGGGTAGAGAAGCGCAAAGCCCCAGTGTTGCTGCGCCTGTGAAAGCGCTTCCAAGGAAGGCTGCTGGCTAGCAAGAGCTTTCAGTGCTGGCACTTTTCATCTCTGAGCAATTGCTGGACATTTGCAATTTCTCACCTGAGCTCTCTTTAGAGTGTGCGAGAGGATGAGCAGAAGATGAGGTGGCTAGAGAAGCCCAGAGCCCCAGTCTTCTTAGGCCTACAAAAGCGCTTCCAAGGAAGGGTGCTGGCTAGCAAGAGCTTTCAGTGCTGGCACTTTTCATCTCTGAGCAATTGCTCGACGTTTGCAATTTCTCACCTGAGCTCTCTTTAGAGTGCGCGAGAGGATGAGCAGAAGATGAGGTGGCTAGAGAAGCCCAGAGCCCCACTGTTCTTAGGCCTACAAAAGCGCTTCCAAGGAAGGGTGCTGGCTAGCAACAGCTTTCAGTGCTGGCACTTTTCATCTCTGAGCAATTGCTCGACGTTTGCAATTTCTCAGCTCGTGTCTACAAGACGGAAAGAGAAGGACCGTGACGTTTGGTGGCTAGAGAAGCGCAAAGCCCCAGTGTTGCTGCACCTGTGAAAGCGCTTCCAAGGAAGGGTGCTGGCTAGCAAGAGCTTTCAGTGCTGGCACTTTTCATCTCTGAGCAATTGCTCGACGTTTGCAATTTCTCAGCTCGTGTCTACGAGACTGAAAGAGAATGACTGTGACGTTTGGTGGCTAGAGAAGCGCAAAGCCCCAGTGTTGCTGCGCCTGTGAAAGCGCTTCCAAGGAAGGGTGCTGGCTAGCAACAGCTTTCAGTGCTGGCACTTTTCATCTCTGAGCAATTGCTCGACGTTTGCAATTTCTCAGCTCGTGTCTAGGAGACGGAAAGAGAAGGACCGTGACGTTTGGTGGCTAGAGAAGCGCAAAGCCCCAGTGTTGCTGCGCCTGTGAAAGCGCTTCCAAGGAAGGGTGCTGGCTAGCAACAGCTTTCAGTGCTGGCACTTTTCATCTCTGAGCAATTGCTCCACGTTTGCAATTTCTCACCTGAGCTCTCTTTAGAGTGCGCGAGAGGATGAGCAGAAGATGAGGTGGCTAGAGAAGCCCAGAGCCCCAGTGTTCTTAGGCCTACAAAAGCGCTTCCAAGGAAGGGTGCTGGCTAGCAACAGCTTTCAGTGCTGGCACTTTTCATCTCTGAGCAATTGCTCGACGTTTGCAATTTCTCAGCTCGTGTCTACGAGACGGAAAGAGAAGGACCGTGACGTTTGGTGGCTAGAGAAGCGCAAACCCCAGTGTTGCTGCGCCTGTGAAAGCGCTTCCAAGGAAGGGGGCTGGCTAGCAAGAGCTTTCAGTGCTGGCACTTTTCATCTCTGAGCAATTGCTGGACGTTTGCAATTTCTCACCTGAGCTCTCTTTAGAGTGCGCGAGAGGATGAGCAGAAGATTAGGTGGCTAGAGAAGCCCAGAGCCCCAGTGTGCTTAGGCCTACAAAAGCGCTTCCAAGGAAGGGTGCTGGCTAGCAACAGCTTTCAGTGCTGGCACTTTTCATCTCTGAGCAATTGCTCGACGTTTGCAATTTCTCAGCTCGTGTCTACGAGACTGAAAGAGAATGACTGTGACGTTTGGTGGCTAGAGAAGCGCAAACCCCAGTGTTGCTGCGCCTGTGAAAGCGCTTCCAAGGAAGGGTGCTGGCTAGCAACAGCTTTCAGTGCTGGCACTTTTCATCTCTGAGCAATTGCTCAACGTTTGCAATTTCTCAGCTCGTGTCTACGAGACGGAAAGAGAAGGACAGTGACGTTTGGTGGGTAGAGAAGCGCAAAGCCCCAGTGTTGCTGCGCCTGTGAAAGCGCTTCCAAGGAAGGGTGCTGGCTAGCAACAGCTTTCAGTGCTGGCACTTTTCATCTCTGAGCAATTGCTCGACGTTTGCAATTTCTCAGCTCGTGTCTACGAGACGAAAAGAGAAGGACCGTGACTTTTGGTGGGTAGAGAAGCGCAAAGCCCCAGTGTTGCTGCGCCTGTGAAAGTGCTTCCAAGGAAGGGTGCTGGCTAGCAACAGCTTTCAGTGCTGGCACTTTTCATCTCGGAGCAATTGCTCGACGTTTGCAATTTCTCACCTGAGCTCTCTTTAGAGTGCGCGAGAGGATGAGCAGAAGATGAGGTGGCTAGAGAAGCCCAGAGCCCCAGTGTTCTTAGGCCTACAAAAGCGCTTCCAAGGAAGGGGGCTGGCTAGCAACAGCTTTCAGTGCTGGCACTTTTCATCTCTGAGCAATTGCTCGACGTTTGCAATTTCTCAGCTCGTGTCTACGAGACGGAAAGAGAAGAACCGTGACGTTTGGTGGGTAGAGAAGTGCAAAGCCCCAGTGTTGCTGCGCCTGTGAAAGCGCTTCCAAGGAAGGGTGCTGGCTAGCAACAGCTTTCAGTGCTGGCACTTTTCATCTCTGAGCAATTGCTCAACGTTTGCAATTTCTCAGCTCGTGTCTACGAGACGGAAAGAGAAGGACCGTGACGTTTGGTGGCTAGAGAAGCGCAAAGCCCCAGTGTTGCTGCGCCTGTGAAAGCGCTTCCAAGGAAGGGTGCTGGCTAGCAACAGCTTTCAGTGCTGGCACTTTTCATCTCTGAGCAATTGCTGGACATTTGCAATTTCTCACCTGAGCTCTCTTTAGAGTGTGCGAGAGGATGAGCAGAAGATGAGGTGGCTAGAGAAGCCCAGAGCCCCAGTGTTCTTAGGCCTACAAAAGCGCTTCCAAGGAAGGGGGCTGGCTAGCAACAGCTTTCAGTGCTGGCACTTTTCATCTACTAGCAATTGCTCGACGTTTGCAATTTCTCACCTGAGCTCTCTTTAGAGTGCGCGAGAGGATGAGCACAAAATTAGGTGGCTAGAGAAGCCCAGAGCCCCACTGTTCTTAGGCCTACAAAAGCGCTTCCAAGGAAGGGTGCTGGCTAGCAACAGCTTTCAGTGCTGGCACTTTTCATCTCTGAGCAATTGCTCGACGTTTGCAATTTCTCAGCTCGTGTCTACGAGACGGAAAGAGAAGGACCGTGACGTTTGGTGGGTAGAGAAGCGCAAAGCCCCAGTGTTGCTGCGCCTGTGAAAGCGCTTCCAAGGAAGGGTGCTGGCTAGCAACAGCTTTCAGTGCTGGCACTTTTCATCTCTGAGCAATTGCTCGACGTTTGCAATTTCTCAGCTCGTGTCTAGGAGACGGAAAGAGAATGACTGTGACGTTTGGTGGCTAGAGAAGCGCAAAGCCCCAGTGTTGCTGCGCCTGTGAAAGCGCTTCCAAGGAAGGGTGCTGGCTAGCAAGAGCTTTCAGTGCTGGCACTTTTCACCTCTGAGCAATTGCTCGACGTTTGCAATTTCTCAGCTCGTGTCTAGGAGACGGAAAGAGAAGGACCGTGACTTTTGGTGGGTAGAGAAGCCCAGAGCCCCAGTGTTGCTGCGCCTGTGAAAGCGCTTCCAAGGAAGGGTGCTGGCTAGCAAGAGCTTTCAGTGCTGGCACTTTTCATCTCTGAGCAATTGCTGGACGTTTGCAATTTCTCACCTGAGCTCTCTTTAGAGTGCGCGAGAGGATGAGCAGAAGATGAGGTGGCTAGAGAAGCCCAGAGCCCCAGTGCTCTTAGGCCTACAAAAGCGCTTCCAAGGAAGGGTGCTGGCTAGCAAGAGCTTTCAGTGCTGGCACTTTTCATCTCTGAGCAATTGCTCGACGTTTGCAATTTCTCAGCTCGTGTCTACGAGACGGAAAGAGAAGGACCGTGACGTTTGGTGGCTAGAGAAGCGCAAACCCCAGTGTTGCTGCGCCTGTGAAAGCGCTTCCAAGGAAGGGTGCTGGCTAGCAACAGCTTTCAGTGCTGGCACTTTTCATCTCTGAGCAATTGCTCGACGTTTGCAATTTCTCAGCTCGTGTCTACGAGACGGAAAGAGAAGGACCGTGATGTTTGGTGGGTAGAGAAGCGCAAAGCCCCAGTGTTGCTGTGCCTGTGAAAGCGCTTCCAAGGAAGGGTGCTGGCTAGCAACAGCTTTCAGTGCTGCCACTTTTCATCTCTGAGCAATTGCTCGACGTTTGCAATTTCTCAGCTCGTGTCTACGAGACGGAAAGAGAAGGACCGTGATTTTTGGTGGCTAGAGAAGCGCAAAGCCCCAGTGTTGCTGCGCCTGTGAAAGCGCTTCCAAGGAAGGGTGCTGGCTAGCAACAGCTTTCAGTGCTGGCACTTTTCATCTCTGAGCAATTGCTGTACATTTGCAATTTCTCACCTGAGCTCTCTTTAGAGTGCGCGAGAGGATGAGCAGAAGATGAGGTGGCTAGAGAAGCCCAGAGCCCCAGTGTTCTTAGGCCTACAAAAGCGCTTCCAAGGAAGGGGGCTGGCTAGCAACAGCTTTCAGTGCTGGCACTTTTCATCTCTGAGCAATTGCTCGACGTTTGCAATTTCTCAGCTCGTGTCTACGAGACGGAAGGAGAAGGACCGTGACGTTTGGTGGCTAGAGAAGCGCAAAGCCCCACTGTTACTGCGCCTGTGAAAGCGCTTCCAAGGAAGGGTGCTGGCTAGCAACAGCTTTCAGTGCTGGCACTTTTCATCTCTGAGCAATTGCTCGACGTTTGTAATTTCTCACCTGAGCACTCTTTAGAGTGCGCGAGAGGATGAGCAGAAGATGAGGTGGCTAGAGAAGCCCAGAGCCCCAGTGTTCTTAGGCCTACAAAAGCGCTTCCAAGGAAGGGTGCTGGCTAGCAACAGCTTTCAGTGCTGGCACTTTTCATCTCTGAGCAATTGCTCGACGTTTGCAATTTCTCAGCTCGTGTCTACGAGACGGAAAGAGAAGGACCGTGACGTTTGGTGGGTAGAGAAGCGCAAAGCCCCAGTGTTGCTGCGCCTGTGAAAGCGCTTGCAAGGAAGGGTGCTGGCTAGCAACAGCTTTCAGTGCTGGCACTTTTCATCTCTGAGCAATTGCTCGACGTTTGCAATTTCTCAGCTCGTGTCTACGAGACGGAAAGAGAAGGACCGTGACGTTTGGTGGCTAGAGAAGCGCAAAGCCCCAGTGTTGCTGCGCCTGTGAAAGCGCTTCCAAGGAAGGGTGCTGGCTAGCAACAGCTTTCAGTGCTGGCACTTTTCATCTCTGAGCAATTGCTCGACGTTTGCAATTTCTCAGCTCGTGTCTACGAGACGGAAAGAGAAGGACCGTGACGCTTGGTGGCTAGAGAAGCGCAAAGCCCCAGTGTTGCTGCGCCTGTGAAAGCGCTTCCAAGGAAGGGGGCTGGCTAGCAAGAGCTTTCAGTGCTGGCACTTTTCATCTCTGAGCAATTGTTCGACATTTGCAATTTCTCACCTGAGCTCTCTTTAGAGTGCGCGAGAGGATGAGCAGAAGATTAGGTGGCTAGAGAAGCCCAGAGCCCCAGTGTTCATAGGCCTACAAAAGCGCTTCCAAGGAAGGGGGCTGGCTAGCAACAGCTTTCAGTGCTGGCACTTTTCATCTCTGAGCAATTGCTCGACGTTTGCAATTTCTCAGCTCGTGTCTACGAGACGGAAGGAGAAGGACCGTGACGTTTGGTGGGTAGAGAAGCGCAAAGCCCCAGTGTTGCTGCGCCTGTGAAAGCGCTTCCAAGGAAGGGTGCTGGCTAGCAACAGCTTTCAGTGCTGGCACTTTTCATCTCTGAGCAATTGCTGGACATTTGCAATTTCTCACCTGAGCTCTCTTTAGAGTGTGCGAGAGGATGAGCAGAAGATGAGGTGGCTAGAGAAGCCCAGAGCCCCAGTGTTCTTAGGCCTACAAAAGCGCTTCCAAGGAAGGGTGCTGGCTAGCAACAGCTTTCAGTGCTGGCACTTTTCATCTCTGAGCAATTGCTCCACGTTTGCAATTTCTCACCTGAGCTCTCTTTAGAGTGCGCGAGAGGATGAGCAGAAGATGAGGTGGCTAGAGAAGCCCAGAGCCCCAGTGTTCTTAGGCCTACAAAAGCGCTTCCAAGGAAGGGTGCTGGCTAGCAACAGCTTTCAGTGCTGGCACTTTTCATCTCTGAGCAATTGCTCGACGTTTGCAATTTCTCAGCTCGTGTCTACGAGACGGAAAGAGAAGGACCGTGACGTTTGGTGGGTAGAGAAGCGCAAAGCCCCAGTGTTGCTGCGGCTGTGAAAGCGCTTCCAAGGAAGGGTGCTGGCTAGCAACAGCTTTCAGTGCTGGCACTTTTCATCTCTGAGCAATTGCTCGACGTTTGCAATTTCTCAGCTCGTGTCTACGAGATGGAAAGAGAAGGACCGTGACGTTTGGTGGCTAGAGAAGCGCAAAGCCCCAGTGTTGCTGCGCCTGTGAAAGCGCTTCCAAGGAAGGGTGCTGGCTAGCAAGAGCTTTCAGTGCTGGCACTTTTCATCTCTGAGCAATTGCTCGACGTTTGCAATTTCTCAGCTCGTTTCTACGAGACGGAAAGAGAAGGACCGTGACGTTTGGTGGGTAGAGAAGCGCAAAGCCCCAGTGTTGCTGCGCCTGTGAAAGCGCTTCCAAGGAAGGGTGCTGGCTAGCAAGAGCTTTCAGTGCTGGCACTTTTCATCTCTGAGCAATTGCTGGACGTTTGCAATTTCTCACCTGAGCTCTCTTTAGAGTGCGCGAGAGGATGAGCAGAAGATTAGGTGGCTAGAGAAGCCCAGAGACCCAGTGTTCTTAGGCCTACAAAAGCGCTTCCAAGGAAGGGTGCTGGCTAGCAACAGCTTTCAGTGCTGGCACTTTTCATCTCTGAGCAATTGCTCGACGTTTGCAATTTCTCAGCTCGTGTCTACAAGACGGAAAGAGAATGACAGTGACGTTTGGTGGCTAGAGAAGCGCAAAGCCCCAGTGTTGCTGCGCCTGTGAAAGCGCTTCCAAGGAAGGGTGCTGGCTAGCAAGAGCTTTCAGTGCTGGCACTTTTCATCTCTGAGCAATTGCTCGACGTTTGCAATTTCTCAGCTCGTGTCTACGAGACGGAAGGAGAAGGACCGTGACATTTGGTGGCTAGAGAAGCGCAAAGCCCCAGTGTTGCTGCGCCTGTGAAAGCGCTTCCAAGGAAGGGTGCTGGCTAGCAACAGCTTTCAGTGCTGGCACTTTTCATCTCTGAGCAATTGCTGGACATTTGCATTTTCTCACCTGAGCTCTCTTTAGAGTGTGCGAGAGGATGAGCAGAAGATTAGGTGGCTAGAGAAGCCCAGAGCCCCAGTGTTCTTAGGCCTACAAAAGCGCTTCCAAGGAAGGGTGTTGGCTAGCAACAGCTTTCAGTGCTGGCACTTTTCATCTCTGAGCAATTGCTCGACGTTTGCAATTTCTCAACTCGTGTCTACAAGACGGAAAGAGAAGGACCGTGACGTTTGGTGGGTAGAGAAGTGCAAAGCCCCAGTGTTGCTGCGCCTGTGAAAGCGCTTCCAAGGAAGGGTGCTGGCTAGCAACAGCTTTCAGTGCTGGCACTTTTCATCTCTGAGCAATTGCTCCACGTTTGCAATTTCTCAGCTCGTGTCTACGAGACGGAAAGAGAAGGACCGTGATGTTTGGTGGCTAGAGAAGCGCAAAGCCCCAGTGTTGCTGCGCCTGTGAAAGCGCTTCCAAGGAAGGGTGCTGGCTAGCAACAGCTTTCAGTGCTGGCACTTTTCATCTCTGAGCAATTGCTGGACATTTGCAATTTCTCACCTGAGCTCTCTTTAGAGTGCGCGAGAGGATGAGCAGAAGATGAGGTGGCTAGAGAAGCCCAGAGCCCCAGTGTTCTTAGGCCTACAAAAGCGCTTCCAAGGAAGGGGGCTGGCTAGCAACAGCTTTCAGTGCTGGCACTTTTCATCTCTGAGCAATTGCTCGACGTTTGCAATTTCTCAGCTCGTGTCTACGAGACGGAAAGAGAAGGACCGTGAGGTTTGGTGGGTAGAGAAGCGCAAAGCCCCAGTGTTGCTGCGCCTGTGAAAGCGCTTCCAAGGAAGGGTGCTGGCTAGCAACAGCTTTCAGTGCTGGCACTTTTCATCTCTGAGCAATTGCTCGACGTTTGCAATTTCTCAGCTCGTGTCTACGAGACGGAAGGAGAAGGACCGTGACGTTTGGTGGCTAGAGAAGCGCAAAGCCCCAGTGTTGCTGCGCCTGTGAAAGCGCTTCCAAGGAAGGGTGCTGGCTAGCAACAGCTTTCAGTGCTGGCACTTTTCATCTCTGAGCAATTGCTGGACATTTGCAATTTCTCACCTGAGCTCTCTTTAGAGTGTGCGAGAGGATGAGCAGAAGATGAGGTGGCTAGAGAAGCCCAGAGCCCAAGTCTTCTTAGGCCTACAAAAGCGCTTCCAAGGAAGGGTGCTGGCTAGCAACAGCTTTCAGTGCTGGCACTTTTCAGCTCTGAGCAATTGCTCGACGTTTGCAATTTCTCACCTGAGCTCTCTTTAGAGTGCGCGAGAGGATGAGCACAAAATTAGGTGGCTAGAGAAGCCCAGAGCCCCAGTGTTCTTAGGCCTACAAAAGCGCTTCCAAGGAAGGCTGCTGGCTAGCAACAGCTTTCAGTGCTGGCACTTTTCATCTCTGAGCAATTGCTCGACGTTTGCAATTTCTCAGCTCGTGTCTACGAGACGGAAAGAGAAGGACCGTGACGTTTGGTGCGTATAGAAGCGCAAAGCCCCAGTGTTGCTGCGCCTGTGAAAGCGCTTCCAAGGAAGGGTGCTGGCTAGCAACAGCTTTCAGTGCTGGCACTTTTCATCTCTGAGCAATTGCTCGACGTTTGCAATTTCTCAGCTCGTGTCTACGAGACTGAAAGAGAATGACTGTGACGTTTGGTGGCTAGAGAAGCGCAAAGCCCCAGTGTTGCTGCGCCTGTGAAAGCGCTTCCAAGGAAGGGTGCTGGCTAGCAACAGCTTTCAGTGCTGGCACTTTTCACCTCTGAGCAATTGCTCGACGTTTGCAATTTCTCAGCTCGTGTCTAGGAGACGGAAAGAGAAGGACCGTGACTTTTGGTGGGTAGAGAAGCCCAGAGCCCCAGTGTTGCTGCGCCTGTGAAAGCGCTTCCAAGGAAGGGTGCTGGCTAGCAACAGCTTTCAGTGCTGGCACTTTTCATCTCTGAGCAATTGCTCGACGTTTGCAATTTCTCACCTGAGCTCTCTTTAGAGTGCGCGAGAGGATGAGCAGAAGATTAGGTGGCTAGAGAAGCCCAGAGCCCCAGTGCTCTTAGGCCTACAAAAGCGCTTCCAAGGAAGGGTGCTGGCTAGCAACAGCTTTCAGTGCTGGCACTTTTCATCTCTGAGCAATTGCTCGACGTTTGCAATTTCTCAGCTCGTGTCTACGAGACGGAAAGAGAAGGACCGTGACGTTTGGTGGCTAGAGAAGCGCAAACCCCAGTGTTGCTGCGCCTGTGAAAGCGCTTCCAAGGAAGGGTGCTGGCTAGCAAGAGCTTTCAGTGCTGGCACTTTTCATCTCTGAGCAATTGCTCGACGTTTGCAATTTCTCACCTGAGCTCTCTTTTAGAGTGCGCGAGAGGATGAGCAGAAGATTAGGTGGCTAGAGAAGCCCAGAGCCCCAGTGTTCTTAGGCCTACAAAAGCGCTTCCAAGGAAGGGTGCTGGCTAGCAACAGCTTTCAGTGCTGGCACTTTTCATCTCTGAGCAATTGCTCGACGTTTGCAATTTCTCAGCTCGTGTCTACGAGACGGAAAGAGAAGGACCGTGACGTTTGGTGGCTAGAGAAGCGCAAAGCCCCAGTGTTGCTGCGCCTGTGAAAGCGCTTCCAAGGAAGGGTGCTGGCTAGCAAGAGCTTTCAGTGCTGGCACTTTTCATCTCTGAGCAATCGCTCGACGTTTGCAATTTCTCAGCTCGTGTCTACGAGATGGAAAGAGAAGGACCGTGACGTTTGGTGGGTAGAGAAGCGCAAAGCCCCAGTGTTGCTGCGCCTGTGAAAGCGCTTCCA
Organism: Sarcoramphus papa; assembly: GCA_037962945.1. Taxonomy (NCBI): domain Eukaryota; kingdom Metazoa; phylum Chordata; class Aves; order Accipitriformes; family Cathartidae; genus Sarcoramphus; species Sarcoramphus papa. The sequence continues at coordinate 801,799 of JBBMRM010000103.1, forward strand.
AGGAAGGGTGCTGGCTAGCAAGAGCTTTCAGTGCTGGCACTTTTCAGCTCTGAGCAATTGCTCGACGTTTGCAATTTCTCACCTGAGCTCTCTTTAGAGTGCGCGAGAGGATGAGCAGAAGATTAGGTGGCTAGAGAAGCCCAGAGCCCCAGTGTGCTTAGGCCTACAAAAGCGCTTCCAAGGAAGGGTGCTGGCTAGCAAGAGCTTTCAGTGCTGGCACTTTTCATCTCTGAGCAATTGCTCGACGTTTGCAATTTCTCACCTGAGCTCTCTTTAGAGTGCGCGAGAGGATGAGCAGAAGATTAGGTGGCTAGAGAAGCCCAGAGCCCCAGTGTTCTTAGGCCTACAAAAGCGCTTCCAAGGAAGGGTGCTGGCTAGCAACAGCTTTCAGTGCTGGCACTTTTCATCTCTGAGCAATTGCTCGACGTTTGCAATTTCTCAGCTCGTGTCTATGAGACGGAAAGAGAAGGACCGTGACGTTTGGTGGGTAGAGAAGTGCAAAGCCCCAGTGTTGCTGCGCCTGTGAAAGCGCTTCCAAGGAAGGGTGCTGGCTAGCAACAGCTTTCAGTGCTGGCACTTTTCATCTCTGAGCAATTGCTCGACGTTTGCAATTTCTCAGCTCGTGTCTACGAGACGGAAGGAGAAGGACCGTGACGTTTGGTGGCTAGAGAAGCGCAAAGGCCCAGTGTTGCTGCGCCTGTGAAAGCGCTTCCAAGGAAGGGTGCTGGCTAGCAACAGCTTTCAGTGCTGGCACTTTTCATCTCTGAGCAATTGCTGGACATTTGCAATTTCTCACCTGAGCTCTCTTTAGAGTGTGCGAGAGGATGAGCAGAAGATTAGGTGGCTAGAGAAGCCCAGAGCCCAAGTCTTCTTAGGCCTACAAAAGCGCTTCCAAGGAAGGGTGCTGGCTAGCAACAGCTTTCAGTGCTGGCACTTTTCATCTCTGAGCAATTGCTCGACGTTTGCAATTTCTCACCTGAGCTCTCTTTAGAGTGTGCGAGAGGATGAGCAGAAGATGAGGTGGCTAGAGAAGCCCAGATCCCCAGTGTTCTTAGGCCTACAAAAGCGCTTCCAAGGAAGGCTGCTGGCTAGCAACAGCTTTCAGTGCTGGCACTTTTCATCTCTGAGCAATTGCTCGACGTTTGCAATTTCTCAGCTCGTGTCTACGAGATGGAAAGAGAAGGACCGTGATGTTTGGTGGGTAGAGAAGCGCAAAGCCCCAGTGTTGCTGCACCTGTGAAAGCGCTTCCAAGGAAGGGTGCTGGCTAGCAACAGCTTTCAGTGCTGGCACTTTTCATCTCTGAGCAATTGCTCGACGTTTGCAATTTCTCAGCTCGTGTCTACAAGACGGAAAGAGAAGGACCGTGACGTTTGGTGGCTAGAGAAGCGCAAAGCCCCAGTGTTGCTGCGCCTGTGAAAGCGCTTCCAAGGAAGGGTGCTGGCTAGCAACAGCTTTCAGTGCTGGCACTTTTCATCTCTGAGCAATTGCTGTACATTTGCAATTTCTCACCTGAGCTCTCTTTAGAGTGCGCGAGAGGATGAGCAGAAGATGAGGTGGCTAGAGAAGCCCAGAGCCCCAGTGTTCTTAGGCCTACAAAAGCGCTTCCAAGGAAGGGGGCTGGCTAGCAACAGCTTTCAGTGCTGGCACTTTTCATCTCTCAGCAATTGCTCGACGTTTGCAATTTCTCAGCTCGTGTCTACGAGACGGAAAGAGAAGGACCGTGATGTTTGGTGGCTAGAGAAGCGCAAAGCCCCAGTGTTGCTGCGCCTGTGAAAGCGCTTCCAAGGAAGGGTGCTGGCTAGCAACAGCTTTCAGTGCTGGCACTTTTCATCTCTGAGCAATTGCTGGGCATTTGCAATTTCTCACCTGAGCTCTCTTTAGAGTGCGCGAGAGGTTGAGCAGAAGATTAGGTGGCTAGAGAAGCCCAGAGCCCCAGTGTTCTTAGGCCTACAAAAGCGCTTCCAAGGAAGGGGGCTGGCTAGCAACAGCTTTCAGTGCTGGCACTTTTCATCTCTGAGCAATTGCTCGACGTTTGCAATTTCTCAGCTCGTGTCTACGAGACGGAAAGAGAAGGACCGTGACGTTTGGTGGGTAGAGAAGCGCAAAGCCCCAGTGTTGCTGCGCCTGTGAAAGCGCTTCCAAGGAAGGGTGCTGGCTAGCAACAGCTTTCAGTGCTGGCACTTTTCATCTCTGAGCAATTGCTCGACGTTTGCAATTTCTCAGCTCGTGTCTACGAGACGGAAGGAGAAGGACCGTGACGTTTGGTGGCTAGAGAAGCGCAAAGCCCCAGTGTTGCTGCGCCTGTGAAAGCGCTTCCAAGGAAGGGTGCTGGCTAGCAACAGCTTTCAGTGCTGGCACTTTTCATCTCTGAGCAATTGCTGGACATTTGCAATTTCTCACCTGAGCTCTCTTTAGAGTGTGCGAGAGGATGAGCAGAAGATGAGGTGGCTAGAGAAGCCCAGAGCCCAAGTCTTCTTAGGCCTACAAAAGCGCTTCCAAGGAAGGGTGCTGGCTAGCAACAGCTTTCAGTGCTGGCACTTTTCATCTCTGAGCAATTGCTCGACGTTTGTAATTTCTCACCTGAGCTCTCTTTAGAGTGCGCGGGAGGATGAGCAGAAGATTAGGTGGCTAGAGAAGCCCAGAGCCCCCCTGTTCTTAGGCCTACAAAAGCGCTTCCAAGGAAGGGTGCTGGCTAGCAACAGCTTTCAGTGCTGGCACTTTTCATCTCTGAGCAATTGCTCCACGTTTGCAATTTCTCAGCTCGTGTCTACGAGACGGAAAGAGAAGGACCGTGACGTTTGGTGGGTAGAGAAGCACAAAGCCCCAGTGTTGCTGCGCCTGTGAAAGCGCTTCCAAGGAAGGGTGCTGGCTAGCAACAGCTTTCAGTGCTGGCACTTTTCATCTCTGAGCAATTGCTCGACGTTTGCAATTTCTCAGCTCGTGTCTACGAGACTGAAAGAGAAGGACCGTGACGTTTGGTGGCTAGAGAAGCGCAAAGCCCCAGTGTTGCTGCGCCTGTGAAAGCGCTTCCAAGGAAGGGTGCTGGCTAGCAACAGCTTTCAGTGCTGGCACTTTTCACCTCTGAGCAATTGCTCGACGTTTGCAATTTCTCAGCTCGTGTCTAGGAGACGGAAAGAGAAGGACCGTGACTTTTGGTGGGTAGAGAAGCCCAGAGCCCCAGTGTTGCTGCGCCTGTGAAAGCGCTTCCAAGGAAGGGTGCTGGCTAGCAACAGCTTTCAGTGCTGGCACTTTTCATCTCTGAGCAATTGCTCGACGTTTGCAATTTCTCACCTGAGCTCTCTTTAGAGTGCGCGAGAGGATGAGCAGAAGATTAGGTGGCTAGAGAAGCCCAGAGCCCCAGTGCTCTTAGGCCTACAAAAGCGCTTCCAAGGAAGGGTGCTGGCTAGCAACAGCTTTCAGTGCTGGCACTTTTCATCTCTGAGCAATTGCTCGACGTTTGCAATTTCTCAGCTCGTGTCTACGAGACGGAAAGAGAAGGACCGTGACGTTTGGTGGCTAGAGAAGCGCAAACCCCAGTGTTGCTGCGCCTGTGAAAGCGCTTCCAAGGAAGGGTGCTGGCTAGCAAGAGCTTTCAGTGCTGGCACTTTTCATCTCTGAGCAATTGCTCGACGTTTGCAATTTCTCACCTGAGCTCTCTTTTAGAGTGCGCGAGAGGATGAGCAGAAGATGAGGTGGCTAGAGAAGCCCAGAGCCCCACTGTTCTTAGGCCTACAAAAGCGCTTCCAAGGAACGGTGCTGGCTAGCAACAGCTTTCAGTGCTGGCACTTTTCATCTCTGAGCAATTGCTCGACGTTTGCAATTTCTCAGCTCGTGCCTACGAGACGGAAAGAGAAGGACCGTGACGTTTGGTGGCTAGAGAAGCGCAAAGCCCCAGTGTTGCTGCGCCTGTGAAAGCGCTTCCAAGGAAGGGTGCTGGCTAGCAACAGCTTTCAGTGCTGGCACTTTTCATCTCTGAGCAATTGCTCGACGTTTGCAATTTCTCAGCTCGTGTCTACGAGATGGAAAGAGAAGGACCGTGACGTTTGGTGGCTAGAGAAGCGCAAAGCCCCAGTGTTGCTGCGCCTGTGAAAGCGCTTCCAAGGAAGGGTGCTGGCTAGCAAGAGCTTTCAGTGCTGGCACTTTTCATCTCTGAGCAATTGCTCGACGTTTGCAATTTCTCACCTGAGCTCTCTTTAGAGTGCGCGAGAGGATGAGCAGAAGATTAGGTGGCTAGAGAAGCCCAGAGCCCCAGTGTGCTTAGGCCTACAAAAGCGCTTCCAAGGAAGGGTGCTGGCTAGCAAGAGCTTTCAGTGCTGGCACTTTTCATCTCTGAGCAATTGCTGGACGTTTGCAATTTCTCACCTGAGCTCTCTTTATAGTGCGCGAGAGGATGAGCAGAAGATTAGGTGGCTAGAGAAGCCCAGAGCCCCAGTGTTCTTAGGCCTACAAAAGCGCTTCCAAGGAAGGGTGCTGGCTAGCAACAGCTTTCAGTGCTGGCACTTTTCATCTCTGAGCAATTGCTCGACGTTTGCAATTTCTCAGCTCGTGTCTATGAGACGGAAAGAGAAGGACCGTGACGTTTGGTGGGTAGAGAAGTGCAAAGCCCCAGTGTTGCTGCGCCTGTGAAAGCGCTTCCAAGGAAGGGTGCTGGCTAGCAACAGCTTTCAGTGCTGGCACTTTTCATCCCTGAGCAATTGCTCGACGTTTGCAATTTCTCAGCTCGTGTCTACGAGACGGAAAGAGAAGGACCGTGACGTTTGGTGGCTAGAGAAGCGCAAAGCCCCAGTGTTGCTGCGCCTGTGAAAGCGCTTCCAAGGAAGGGTGCTGGCTAGCAACAGCTTTCAGTGCTGGCACTTTTCATCTCTGAGCAATTGCTGGACATTTGCAATTTCTCACCTGAGCTCTCTTTAGAGTGTGCGAGAGGATGAGCAGAAGATGAGGTGGCTAGAGAAGCCCAGAGCCCAAGTCTTCTTAGGCCTACAAAAGCGCTTCCAAGGAAGGGTGCTGGCTAGCAACAGCTTTCAGTGCTGGCACTTTTCATCTCTGAGCAATTGCTCCACGTTTGCAATTTCTCACCTGAGCTCTCTTTAGAGTGCGCGAGAGGATGAGCAGAAGATTAGGTGGCTAGAGAAGCCCAGAGCCCCAGTGTTCTTAGGCCTACAAAAGCGCTTCCAAGGAAGGGGGCTGGCTAGCAACAGCTTTCAGTGCTGGCACTTTTCATCTCTGAGCAATTGCTCGACGTTTGCAATTTCTCAGCTCGTGTCTACGAGACGGAAAGAGAATGACCGTGACGTTTGGTGGCTAGAGAAGCGCAAAGCCCCAGTGTTGCTGCGCCTGTGAAAGCGCTTGCAAGGAAGGGTGCTGGCTAGCAACAGCTTTCAGTGCTGGCACTTTTCATCTCGGAGCAATTGCTCGACGTTTGTAATTTCTCACCTGAGCACTCTTTAGAGTGCGCGAGAGGATGAGCAGAAGATTAGGTGGCTAGAGAAGCCCAGAGCCCCAGTGTTCTTAGGCCTACAAAAGCGCTTCCAAGGAAGGGTGCTGGCTAGCAAGAGCTTTCAGTGCTGGCACTTTTCATCTCTGAGCAATTGCTGGACGTTTGCAATTTCTCAGCTCGTGTCTACGAGACGGAAAGAGAAGGACCGTGACGTTTGGTGGCTAGAGAAGCGCAAAGCCCCAGTGTTGCTGCGCCTGTGAAAGCGCTTCCAAGGAAGGGTGCTGGCTAGCAACAGCTTTCAGTGCTGGCACTTTTCATCTCTGAGCAATTGCTCGACGTTTGCAATTTCTCAGCTCGTGTCTACGAGACGGAAAGAGAAGGACCGTGACGTTTGGTGGCTAGAGAAGCGCAAAGCCCCAGTGTTGCTGCGCCTGTGAAAGCGCTTCCAAGGAAGGGTGCTGGCTAGCAACAGCTTTCAGTGCTGGCACTTTTCATCTCTGAGCAATTGCTCGACGTTTGCAATTTCTCAGCTCGTGTCTACGAGACGGAAAGAGAAGGACTGTGACGCTTGGTGGCTAGAGAAGCGCAAAGCCCCAGTGTTGCTGCGCCTGTGAAAGCGCTTCCAAGGAAGGGGGCTGGCTAGCAAGAGCTTTCAGTGCTGGCACTTTTCATCTCTGAGCAATTGTTCGACATTTGCAATTTCTCACCTGAGCTCTCTTTAGATTGCGCGAGAGGATGAGCAGAAGATTAGGTGGCTAGAGAAGCCCAGAGCCCCACTGTTCTTAGGCCTACAAAAGCGCTTCCAAGGAAGGGTGCTGGCTAGCAACAGCTTTCAGTGCTGGCACTTTTCATCTCCGAGCAATTGCTCGACGTTTGCAATTTCTCAGCTCGTGTCTACGAGACGGAAGGAGAAGGACCGTGACGTTTGGTGGCTAGAGAAGCGCAAAGCCCCAGTGTTGCTGCGCCTGTGAAAGCGCTTCCAAGGAAGGGTGCTGGCTAGCAACAGCTTTCAGTGCTGGCACTTTTCATCTCTGAGCAATTGCTGGACATTTGCAATTTCTCACCTGAGCTCTCTTTAGAGTGTGCGAGAGGATGAGCAGAAGATGAGGTGGCTAGAGAAGCCCAGAGCCCCACTGTTCTTAGGCCTACAAAAGCGCTTCCAAGGAAGGGTGCTGGCTAGCAACAGCTTTCAGTGCTGGCACTTTTCATCTCTGAGCAATTGCTCGACGTTTGCAATTTCTCAGCTCGTGTCTACGAGACGGAAAGAGAAGGACCGTGACGTTTGGTGGGTAGAGAAGCGCAAAGCCCCAGTGTTGCTGCACCTGTGAAAGCGCTTCCAAGGAAGGGTGCTGGCTAGCAACAGCTTTCAGTGCTGGCACTTTTCATCTCTGAGCAATTGCTCGACGTTTGCAATTTCTCAGCTCGTGTCTACAAGACGGAAAGAGAAGGACCGTGACGTTTGGTGGCTAGAGAAGCGCAAAGCCCCAGTGTTGCTGCACCTGTGAAAGCGCTTCCAAGGAAGGGTGCTGGCTAGCAACAGCTTTCAGTGCTGGCACTTTTCATCTCTGAGCAATTGCTCGACGTTTGCAATTTCTCAGCTCGTTTCTACGAGACGGAAAGAGAAGGACCGTGACGTTTGGTGGCTAGAGAAGCGCAAAGCCCCAGTGTTGCTGCGCCTGTGAAAGCGCTTCCAAGGAAGGGTGCTGGCTAGCAAGAGCTTTCAGTGCTGGCACTTTTCATCTCTGAGCAATTGCTGGACGTTTGCAATTTCTCACCTGAGCTCTCTTTAGAGTGCGCGAGAGGATGAGCAGAAGATTAGGTGGCTAGAGAAGCCCAGAGCCCCAGTGTTCTTAGGCCTACAAAAGCGCTTCCAAGGAAGGGTGCTGGCTAGCAACAGCTTTCAGTGCTGGCACTTTTCATCTCTGAGCAATTGCTCGACGTTTGCAATTTCTCAGCTCGTGTCTACAAGACGGAAAGAGAATGACAGTGACGTTTGGTGGCTAGAGAAGCGCAAAGCCCCAGTGTTGCTGCGCCTGTGAAAGCGCTTCCAAGGAAGGGTGCTGGCTAGCAAGAGCTTTCAGTGCTGGCACTTTTCCTCTCTGAGCAATTGCTCGACGTTTGCAATTTCTCAGCTCGTGTCTACGAGACGGAAGGAGAAGGACCGTGATGTTTGGTGGCTAGAGAAGCGCAAAGCCCCAGTGTTGCTGCGCCTGTGAAAGCGCTTCCAAGGAAGGGTGCTGGCTAGCAACAGCTTTCAGTGCTGGCACTTTTCATCTCTGAGCAATTGCTCGACGTTTGCATTTTCTCACCTGAGCTCTCTTTAGAGTGTGCGAGAGGATGAGCAGAAGATTAGGTGGCTAGAGAAGCCCAGAGCCCCAGTGTTCTTAGGCCTACAAAAGCGCTTCCAAGGAAGGGTGCTGGCTAGCAACAGCTTTCAGTGCTGGCACTTTTCATCTCTGAGCAATTGCTGGACGTTTGCAATTTCTCACCTGAGCTCTCTTTAGAGTGCGCGAGAGGATGAGCAGAAGATTAGGTGGCTAGAGAAGCCCAGAGCCCCAGTGTTCTTAGGCCTACAAAAGCGCTTCCAAGGAAGGGTGCTGGCTAGCAACAGCTTTCAGTGCTGGCACTTTTCATCTCTGAGCAATTGCTCGACGTTTGCAATTTCTCAGCTCGTGTCTACAAGACGGAAAGAGAAGGACCGTGACGTTTGGTGGGTAGAGAAGCGCAAAGCCCCAGTGTTGCTGCGCCTGTGAAAGCGCTTCCAAGGAAGGGTGCTGGCTAGCAAGAGCTTTCAGTGCTGGCACTTTTCATCTCTGAGCAATTGCTGGACATTTGCAATTTCTCACCTGAGCTCTCTTTAGAGTGTGCGAGAGGATGAGCAGAAGATTAGGTGGCTAGAGAAGTCCAGAGCCCCAGTGTTCTTAGGCCTACAAAAGCGCTTCCAAGGAAGGGTGCTGGCTAGCAACAGCTTTCAGTGCTGGCACTTTTCATCTCTGAGCAATTGCTCGACGTTTGCAATTTCTCAGCTCGTGTCTACGAGACGGAAAGAGAAGGACCGTGACGTTTGGTGGGTAGAGAAGCGCAAAGCCCCAGTGTTGCTGCACCTGTGAAAGCGCTTCCAAGGAAGGGTGCTGGCTAGCAACAGCTTTCAGTGCTGGCACTTTTCATCTCTGAGCAATTGCTCGACGTTTGCAATTTCTCAGCTCGTTTCTACGAGACGGAAAGAGAAGGACCGTGACGTTTGGTGGCTAGAGAAGCGCAAAGCCCCAGTGTTGCTGCGCCTGTGAAAGCGCTTCCAAGGAAGGGTGCTGGCTAGCAACAGCTTTCAGTGCTGGCACTTTTTATCTCTGAGCAATTGCTGGACGTTTGCAATTTCTCACCTGAGCTCTCTTTAGAGTGCGCGAGAGGATGAGCAGAAGATGAGGTGGCTAGAGAAGCCCAGAGCCCCAGTGTTCTTAGGCCTACAAAAGCGCTTCCAAGGAAGGGTGCTGGCTAGCAACAGCTTTCAGTGCTGGCACTTTTCATCTCTGAGCAATTGCTCGACGTTTGCAATTTCTCAGCTCGTGTCTACGAGACGGAAAGAAAATGACAGTGACGTTTGGTGGGTAGAGAAGCGCAAAGCCCCAGTGTTGCTGCGCCTGTGAAAGCGCTTCCAAGGAAGGGTGCTGGCTAGCAACAGCTTTCAGTGCTGGCACTTTTCATCTCTGAGCAATTGCTCGACGTTTGCAATTTCTCAGCTCGTGTCTACGAGATGGAAAGAGAAGGACCGTGATGTTTGGTGGCTAGAGAAGCGCAAAGCCCCAGTGTTGCTGCGCCTGTGAAAGTGCTTCCAAGGAAGGGTGCTGGCTAGCAAGAGCTTTCAGTGCTGGCACTTTTCATCTCTGAGCAATTGCTCGACGTTTGCAATTTCTCACCTGAGCTCTCTTTAGAGTGCGCGAGAGGATGAGCAGAAGATGAGGTGGCTAGAGAAGCCCAGAGCCCCAGTGTTCTTAGGCCTACAAAAGCGCTTCCAAGGAAGGGTGCTGGCTAGCAACAGCTTTCAGTGCTGGCACTTTTCATCTCTGAGCAATTGCTCGACGTTTGCAATTTCTCAGCTCGTGTCTATGAGACGGAAGGAGAAGGACCGTGACGTTTGGTGGGTAGAGAAGCGCAAAGCCCCAGTGTTGCTGCGCCTGTGAAAGCGCTTCCAAGGAAGGGTGCTGGCTAGCAACAGCTTTCAGTGCTGGCACTTTTCATCTCTGAGCAATTGCTGGACATTTGCAATTTCTCACCTGAGCTCTCTTTAGAGTGTGCGAGAGGATGAGCAGAAGATGAGGTGGCTAGAGAAGCCCAGAGCCCCAGTGTTCTTAGGCCTACAAAAGCGCTTCCAAGGAAGGGTGCTGGCTAGCAAGAGCTTTCAGTGCTGGCACTTTTCATCTCTGAGCAATTGCTCGACGTTTGCAATTTCTCACCTGAGCACTCTTTAGAGTGAGCGAGAGGATGAGCAGAAGATTAGGTGGCTAGAGAAGCCCAGAGCCCCAGTGTTCTTAGGCCTACAAAAGCGCTTCCAAGGAAGGGTGCTGGCTAGCAACAGCTTTCAGTGCTGGCACTTTTCATCTCTGAGCAATTGCTGGACGTTTGCAATTTCTCAGCTCGTGTCTACGAGACGGAAAGAGAAGGACCGTGACGTTTGGTGGGTAGAGAAGCGCAAAGCCCCAGTGTTGCTGCACCTGTGAAAGCGCTTCCAAGGAAGGGTGCTGGCTAGCAACAGCTTTCAGTGCTGGCACTTTTCATCCCTGAGCAATTGCTCGACGTTTGCAATTTCTCAGCTCGTGTCTACGAGACGGAAAGAGAAGGACCGTGACGTTTGGTGGCTAGAGAAGCGCAAAGCCCCAGTGTTGCTGCGCCTGTTAAAGCGCTTCCAAGGAAGGGTGCTGGCTAGCAAGAGCTTTCAGTGCTGGCACTTTTCATCTCTGAGCAATTGCTCGACGTTTGCAATTTCTCACCTGAGCTCTCTTTAGAGTGCGCGAGAGGATGAGCAGAAGATTAGGTGGCTAGAGAAGCCCAGAGCCCCAGTGTTCTTAGGCCTACAAAAGCGCTTCCAAGGAAGGGGGCTGGCTAGCAACAGCTTTCAGTGCTGGCACTTTTCATCTCTGAGCAATTGCTCGACGTTTGCAATTTCTCAGCTCGTGTCTACGAGACGGAAAGAGAAGGACCGTGACGTTTGGTGGCTAGAGAAGCGCAAAGCCCCAGTGTTGCTGCGCCTGTGAAAGCGCTTGCAAGGAAGGGTGCTGGCTAGCAACAGCTTTCAGTGCTGGCACTTTTCATCTCTGAGCAATTGCTCGACGTTTGTAATTTCTCACCTGAGCACTCTTTAGAGTGCGCGAGAGGATGAGCAGAAGATTAGGTGGCTAGAGAAGCCCAGAGCCCCAGTGTTCTTAGGCCTACAAAAGCGCTTCCAAGGAAGGGTGCTGGCTAGCAAGAGCTTTCAGTGCTGGCACTTTTCATCTCTGAGCAATTGCTCGACGTTTGCAATTTCTCAGCTCGTGTCTACGAGACGGAAAGAGAAGGACCGTGACGTTTGGTGGCTAGAGAAGCGCAAAGCCCCAGTGTTGCTGCGCCTGTGAAAGCGCTTCCAAGGAAGGGTGCTGGCTAGCAAGAGCTTTCAGTGCTGGCACTTTTCATCTCTGAGCAATTGCTCGACGTTTGCAATTTCTCAGCTCGTGTCTACGAGACGGAAAGAGAAGGACCGTGACGTTTGGTGGCTAGAGAAGCGCAAAGCCCCAGTGTTGCTGCGCCTGTGAAAGCGCTTCCAAGGAAGGGTGCTGGCTAGCAACAGCTTTCAGTGCTGGCACTTTTCATCTCTGAGCAATTGCTCGACGTTTGCAATTTCTCAGCTCGTGTCTACGAGACGGAAAGAGAAGGACCGTGACGCTTGGTGGCTAGAGAAGCGCAAAGCCCCAGTGTTGCTGCGCCTGTGAAAGCGCTTCCAAGGAAGGGGGCTGGCTAGCAAGAGCTTTCAGTGCTGGCACTTTTCATCTCTGAGCAATTGTTCGACATTTGCAATTTCTCACCTGAGCTCTCTTTAGAGTGCGCGAGAGGATGAGCAGAAGATTAGGTGGCTAGAGAAGCCCAGAGCCCCACTGTTCTTAGGCCTACAAAAGCGCTTCCAAGGAAGGGTGCTGGCTAGCAACAGCTTTCAGTGCTGGCACTTTTCATCTCCGAGCAATTGCTCGACGTTTGCAATTTCTCAGCTCGTGTCTACGAGACGGAAGGAGAAGGACCGTGACGTTTGGTGGCTAGAGAAGCGCAAAGCCCCAGTGTTGCTGCGCCTGTGAAAGCGCTTCCAAGGAAGGGTGCTGGCTAGCAACAGCTTTCAGTGCTGGCACTTTTCATCTCTGAGCAATTGCTGGACATTTGCAATTTCTCACCTGAGCTCTCTTTAGAGTGTGCGAGAGGATGAGCAGAAGATGAGGTGGCTAGAGAAGCCCAGAGCCCCAGTGTTCTTAGGCCTACAAAAGCGCTTCCAAGGAAGGGTGCTGGCTAGCAACAGCTTTCAGTGCTGGCACTTTTCATCTCTGAGCAATTGCTCGACGTTTGCAATTTCTCAGCTCGTGTCTACGAGACGGAAAGAGAAGGACCGTGACGTTTGGTGGGTAGAGAAGCGCAAAGCCCCAGTGTTGCTGCACCTGTGAAAGCGCTTCCAAGGAAGGGTGCTGGCTAGCAACAGCTTTCAGTGCTGGCACTTTTCATCTCTGAGCAATTGCTCGACGTTTGCAATTTCTCAGCTCGTGTCTACAAGACGGAAAGAGAAGGACCGTGACGTTTGGTGGCTAGAGAAGCGCAAAGCCCCAGTGTTGCTGCACCTGTGAAAGCGCTTCCAAGGAAGGGTGCTGGCTAGCAACAGCTTTCAGTGCTGGCACTTTTCATCTCTGAGCAATTGCTCGACGTTTGCAATTTCTCAGCTCGTTTCTACGAGATGGAAAGAGAAGGACCGTGACGTTTGGTGGCTAGAGAAGCGCAAAGCCCCAGTGTTGCTGCGCCTGTGAAAGCGCTTCCAAGGAAGGGTGCTGGCTAGCAAGAGCTTTCAGTGCTGGCACTTTTCATCTCTGAGCAATTGCTGGACGTTTGCAATTTCTCACCTGAGCTCTCTTTAGAGTGCGCGAGAGGATGAGCAGAAGATTAGGTGGCTAGAGAAGCCCAGAGCCCCAGTGTTCTTAGGCCTACAAAAGCGCTTCCAAGGAAGGGTGCTGGCTAGCAACAGCTTTCAGTGCTGGCACTTTTCATCTCTGAGCAATTGCTCGACGTTTGCAATTTCTCAGCTCGTGTCTATGAGACGGAAGGAGAAGGACCGTGACGTTTGGTGGGTAGAGAAGCGCAAAGCCCCAGTGTTGCTGCGCCTGTGAAAGCGCTTCCAAGGAAGGGTGCTGGCTAGCAACAGCTTTCAGTGCTGGCACTTTTCCTCTCTGAGCAATTGCTCGACGTTTGCAATTTCTCAGCTCGTGTCTACGAGACGGAAGGAGAAGGACCGTGATGTTTGGTGGCTAGAGAAGCGCAAAGCCCCAGTGTTGCTGCGCCTGTGAAAGCGCTTCCAAGGAAGGGTGCTGGCTAGCAACAGCTTTCAGTGCTGGCACTTTTCATCTCTGAGCAATTGCTCGACGTTTGCATTTTCTCACCTGAGCTCTCTTTAGAGTGTGCGAGAGGATGAGCAGAAGATTAGGTGGCTAGAGAAGCCCAGAGCCCCAGTGTTCTTAGGCCTACAAAAGCGCTTCCAAGGAAGGGTGCTGGCTAGCAAGAGCTTTCAGTGCTGGCACTTTTCATCTCTGAGCAATTGCTGGACGTTTGCAATTTCTCACCTGAGCTCTCTTTAGAGTGCGCGAGAGGATGAGCAGAAGATGAGGTGGCTAGAGAAGCCCAGAGCCCCAGTGTTCTTAGGCCTACAAAAGCGCTTCCAAGGAAGGGTGCTGGCTAGCAACAGCTTTCAGTGCTGGCACTTTTCATCTCTGAGCAATTGCTCGACGTTTGCAATTTCTCAGCTCGTGTCTACAAGACGGAAAGAGAAGGACCGTGACGTTTGGTGGGTAGAGAAGCGCAAAGCCCCAGTGTTGCTGCGCCTGTGAAAGCGCTTCCAAGGAAGGGTGCTGGCTAGCAAGAGCTTTCAGTGCTGGCACTTTTCATCTCTGAGCAATTGCTGGACATTTGCAATTTCTCACCTGAGCTCTCTTTAGAGTGTGCGAGAGGATGAGCAGAAGATTAGGTGGCTAGAGAAGTCCAGAGCCCCAGTGTTCTTAGGCCTACAAAAGCGCTTCCAAGGAAGGGTGCTGGCTAGCAACAGCTTTCAGTGCTGGCACTTTTCATCTCTGAGCAATTGCTCGACGTTTGCAATTTCTCAGCTCGTGTCTACGAGACGGAAAGAGAAGGACCGTGACGTTTGGTGGGTAGAGAAGCGCAAAGCCCCAGTGTTGCTGCACCTGTGAAAGCGCTTCCAAGGAAGGGTGCTGGCTAGCAACAGCTTTCAGTGCTGGCACTTTTCATCTCTGAGCAATTGCTCGACGTTTGCAATTTCTCAGCTCGTTTCTACGAGACGGAAAGAGAAGGACCGTGACGTTTGGTGGCTAGAGAAGCGCAAAGCCCCAGTGTTGCTGCGCCTGTGAAAGCGCTTCCAAGGAAGGGTGCTGGCTAGCAACAGCTTTCAGTGCTGGCACTTTTTATCTCTGAGCAATTGCTGGACGTTTGCAATTTCTCACCTGAGCTCTCTTTAGAGTGCGCGAGAGGATGAGCAGAAGATGAGGTGGCTAGAGAAGCCCAGAGCCCCAGTGTTCTTAGGCCTACAAAAGCGCTTCCAAGGAAGGGTGCTGGCTAGCAAGAGCTTTCAGTGCTGGCACTTTTCATCTCTGAGCAATTGCTCGACGTTTGCAATTTCTCAGCTCGTGTCTACGAGACGGAAAGAAAATGACAGTGACGTTTGGTGGGTAGAGAAGCGCAAAGCCCCAGTGTTGCTGCGCCTGTGAAAGCGCTTCCAAGGAAGGGTGCTGGCTAGCAACAGCTTTCAGTGCTGGCACTTTTCATCTCTGAGCAATTGCTCGACGTTTGCAATTTCTCAGCTCGTGTCTACGAGACGGAAAGAGAAGGACCGTGACGTTTGGTGGGTAGAGAAGCGCAAAGCCCCAGTGTTGCTGCACCTGTGAAAGCGCTTCCAAGGAAGGGTGCTGGCTAGCAACAGCTTTCAGTGCTGGCACTTTTCATCTCTGAGCAATTGCTCGACGTTTGCAATTTCTCAGCTCGTTTCTACGAGACGGAAAGAGAAGGACCGTGACGTTTGGTGGCTAGAGAAGCGCAAAGCCCCAGTGTTGCTGCACCTGTGAAAGCGCTTCCAAGGAAGGGTGCTGGCTAGCAACAGCTTTCAGTGCTGGCACTTTTCATCCCTGAGCAATTGCTCGACGTTTGCAATTTCTCAGCTCGTGTCTACGAGACGGAAAGAGAAGGACCGTGACGTTTGGTGGCTAGAGAAGCGCAAAGCCCCAGTGTTGCTGCGCCTGTGAAAGCGCTTCCAAGGAAGGGTGCTGGCTAGCAAGAGCTTTCAGTGCTGGCACTTTTCATCTCTGAGCAATTGCTGGACGTTTGCAATTTCTCACCTGAGCTCTCTTTAGAGTGCGCGAGAGGATGAGCAGAAGATTAGGTGGCTAGAGAAGCCCAGAGCCCCAGTGTTCTTAGGCCTACAAAAGCGCTTCCAAGGAAGGGTGCTGGCTAGCAACAGCTTTCAGTGCTGGCACTTTTCATCTCTGAGCAATTGCTCGACGTTTGCAATTTCTCAGCTCGTGTCTACGAGACGGAAAGAGAAGGACCGTGACGTTTGGTGGGTAGAGAAGCGCAAAGCCCCAGTGTTGCTGCGCCTGTGAAAGCGCTTCCAAGGAAGGGTGCTGGCTAGCAACAGCTTTCAGTGCTGGCACTTTTCATCTCTGAGCAATTGCTCGACGTTTGCAATTTCTCACCTGAGCTCTCTTTAGAGTGCGCGAGAGGATGAGCAGAAGATGAGGTGGCTAGAGAAGCCCAGAGCCCCAGTGTTCTTAGGCCTACAAAAGCGCTTCCAAGGAAGGGTGCTGGCTAGCAACAGCTTTCAGTGCTGGCACTTTTCATCTCTGAGCAATTGCTCGACGTTTGCAATTTCTCAGCTCGTGTCTACAAGACGGAAAGAGAAGGACCGTGACGTTTGGTGGGTAGAGAAGCGCAAAGCCCCAGTGTTGCTGCGCCTGTGAAAGCGCTTGCAAGGAAGGGTGCTGGCTAGCAACAGCTTTCAGTGCTGGCACTTTTCATCTCTGAGCAATTGCTCGACGTTTGCAATTTCTCAGCTCGTGTCTACGAGACGGAAAGAGAAGGACCGTGATGTTTGGTGGCTAGAGAAGCGCAAAGCCCCAGTGTTGCTGCGCCTGTGAAAGCGCTTCCAAGGAAGGGTGCTGGCTAGCAACAGCTTTCAGTGCTGGCACTTTTCATCTCTGAGCAATTGCTGTACATTTGCAATTTCTCACCTGAGCTCTCTTTAGAGTGCGCGAGAGGTTGAGCAGAAGATGAGGTGGCTAGAGAAGCCCAGAGCCCCACTGTTCTTAGGCCTACAAAAGCGCTTCCAAGGAAGGGGGCTGGCTAGCAAGAGCTTTCAGTGCTGGCACTTTTCATCTCTGAGCAATTGCTCGACGTTTGCAATCTCTCAGCTCGTGTCTACGAGACGGAAAGAGAAGGACCGTGACGTTTGGTGGGTAGAGAAGCGCAAAGCCCCAGTGTTGCTGCGCCTGTGAAAGCGCTTCCAAGGAAGGGTGCTGGCTAGCAACAGCTTTCAGTGCTGGCACTTTTCATCTCTGAGCAATTGCTCGACGTTTGCAATTTCTCAGCTCGTTTCTACGAGACGGAAAGAGAAGGACCGTGACGTTTGGTGGCTAGAGAAGCGCAAAGCCCCAGTGTTGCTGCGCCTGTGAAAGCGCTTCCAAGGAAGGGTGCTGGCTAGCAACAGCTTTCAGTGCTGGCACTTTTCATCTCTGAGCAATTGCTGGACGTTTGCAATTTCTCACCTGAGCTCTCTTTAGAGTGCGCGAGAGGATGAGCAGAAGATTAGGTGGCTAGAGAAGCCCAGAGCCCCACTGTTCTTAGGCCTACAAAAGCGCTTCCAAGGAAGGGTGCTGGCTAGCAACAGCTTTCAGTGCTGGCACTTTTCATCTCTGAGCAATTGCTCGACGTTTGCAATTTCTCAGCTCGTGTCTACAAGACGGAAAGAGAATGACAGTGACGTTTGGTGGGTAGAGAAGCGCAAAGCCCCAGTGTTGCTGCGCCTGTGAAAGCGCTTCCAAGGAAGGGTGCTGGCTAGCAACAGCTTTCAGTGCTGGCACTTTTCATCTCTGAGCAATTGCTCGACGTTTGCAATTTCTCAGCTCGTGTCTACGAGACTGAAAGAGAATGACTGTGACGTTTGGTGGCTAGAGAAGCGCAAAGCCCCAGTGTTGCTGCGCCTGTGAAAGCGCTTCCAAGGAAGGGTGCTGGCTAGCAACAGCTTTCAGTGCTGGCACTTTTCATCTCTGAGCAATTGCTCGACGTTTGCAATTTCTCAGCTCGTGTCTACGAGACGGAAAGAGAAGGACCGTGACGTTTGGTGGCTAGAGAAGCGCAAAGCCCCAGTGTTGCTGCGCCTGTGAAAGCGCTTCCAAGGAAGGCTGCTGGCTAGCAAGAGCTTTCAGTGCTGGCACTTTTCATCTCTGAGCAATTGCTCGACGTTTGCAATTTCTCACCTGAGCTCTCTTTAGAGTGCGCGAGAGGATGAGCAGAAGATTAGGTGGCTAGAGAAGCCCAGAGTCCCACTGTTCTTAGGCCTACAAAAGCGCTTCCAAGGAAGGGTGCTGGCTAGCAACAGCTTTCAGTGCTGGCACTTTTCATCTCGGAGCAATTGCTCGACGTTTGCAATTTCTCAGCTCGTGTCTACGAGACGGAAAGAGAAGGACCGTGACGTTTGGTGGGTAGAGAAGCGCAAACCCCAGTGTTGCTGCGCCTGTGAAAGCGCTTGCAAGGAAGGGTGCTGGCTAGCAACAGCTTTCAGTGCTGGCACTTTTCATCTCTGAGCAATTGCTGGACATTTGCAATTTCTCACCTGAGCTCTCTTTTAGAGTGCGCGAGAGGTTGAGCAGAAGATTAGGTGGCTAGAGAAGCCCAGAGCCCCACTGTTCTTAGGCCTACAAAAGCGCTTCCAAGGAAGGGTGCTGGCTAGCAACAGCTTTCAGTGCTGGCACTTTTCATCTCTGAGCAATTGCTCCACGTTTGCAATTTCTCAGCTCGTGTCTACGAGACGGAAAGAGAATGACTGTGACGTTTGGTGGCTAGAGAAGCGCAAACCCCAGTGTTGCTGCGCCTGTGAAAGCGCTTCCAAGGAAGGGTGCTGGCTAGCAACAGCTTTCAGTGCTGGCACTTTTCATCTCTGAGCAATTGCTCGACGTTTGCAATTTCTCAGCTCGTGTCTACGAGATGGAAAGAGAAGGACCGTGACGTTTGGTGGGTAGAGAAGCGCAAAGCCCCAGTGTTGCTGCGCCTGTGAAAGCGCTTCCAAGGAAGGGTGCTGGCTAGCAACAGCTTTCAGTGCTGGCACTTTTCATCTCTGAGCAATTGCTCGACGTTTGCAATTTCTCACCTGAGCTCTCTTTAGAGTGTGCGAGAGGATGAGCAGAAGATTAGGTGGCTAGAGAAGCCCAGAGCCCCAGTGTGCTTAGGCCTACAAAAGCGCTTCCAAGGAAGGGTGCTGGCTAGCAACAGCTTTCAGTGCTGGCACTTTTCATCTCTGAGCAATTGCTCAACGTTTGCAATTTCTCACCTGAGCTCTCTTTAGAGTGCGCGAGAGGATGAGCAGAAGATTAGGTGGCTAGAGAGGCCCAGAGCCCCAGTGTTCTTAGGCCTACAAAAGCGCTTCCAAGGAAGGGTGCTGGCTAGCAACAGCTTTCAGTGCTGGCACTTTTCATCTCTGAGCAATTGCTCCACGTTTGCAATTTCTCAGCTCGTGTCTACGAGACGGAAAGAGAAGGACCGTGACGTTTGGTGGGTAGAGAAGCGCAAAGCCCCAGTGTTGCTGCGCCTGTGAAAGCGCTTCCAAGGAAGGGTGCTGGCTAGCAACAGCTTTCAGTGCTGGCACTTTTCATCCCTGAGCAATTGCTCGACGTTTGCAATTTCTCAGCTCGTGTCTACGAGACGAAAAGAGAAGGACCGTGACGTTTGGTGGGTAGAGAAGCGCAAAGCCCCAGTGTTGCTGCGCCTGTGAAAGCGCTTCCAAGGAAGGGTGCTGGCTAGCAACAGCTTTCAGTGCTGGCACTTTTCATCTCTGAGCAATTGCTCGACGTTTGTAATTTCTCACCTGAGCTCTCTTTAGAGTGCGCGAGAGGATGAGCAGAAGATGAGGTGGCTAGAGAAGCCCAGAGCCCCAGTGTTCTTAGGCCTACAAAAGCGCTTCCAAGGAAGGGGGCTGGCTAGCAACAGCTTTCAGTGCTGGCACTTTTCATCTCTGAGCAATTGCTCGACGTTTGCAATTTCTCAGCTCGTGTCTACGAGACGGAAAGAGAAGAACCGTGACGTTTGGTGGGTAGAGAAGCGCAAAGCCCCAGTGTTGCTGCGCCTGTGAAAGCGCTTCCAAGGAAGGGTGCTGGCTAGCAACAGCTTTCAGTGCTGGCACTTTTCATCTCTGAGCAATTGCTCCACGTTTGCAATTTCTCAGCTCGTGTCTACGAGACGGAAAGAGAAGGACCGTGACGTTTGGTGGCTAGAGAAGCGCAAAGCCCCAGTGTTGCTGCGCCTGTGAAAGCGCTTCCAAGGAAGGGTGCTGGCTAGCAAGAGCTTTCAGTGCTGGCACTTTTCATCTCTGAGCAATTGCTCGACGTTTGCAATTTCTCACCTGAGCTCTCTTTAGAGTGTGCGAGATGATGAGCAGAAGATGAGGTGGCTAGAGAAGCCCAGAGCCCCAGTGTTCTTAGGCCTACAAAAGCGCTTCCAAGGAAGGGTGCTGGCTAGCAAGAGCTTTCAGTGCTGGCACTTTTCATCTCTGAGCAATTGCTGGACGTTTGCAATTTCTCACCTGAGCTCTCTTTAGAGTGCGCGCGAGGATGAGCAGAAGATGCGGTGGCTAGAGAATCCCAGAGCCCCAGTGTTCTTAGGCCTACAAAAGCGCTTCCAAGGAAGGGTGCTGGCTAGCAACAGCTTTCAGTGCTGGCACTTTTCATCTCTGAGCAATTGCTCGACGTTTGCAATTTCTCAGCTCGTGTCTACGAGACGGAAAGAGAAGGACCGTGACGTTTGGTGGCTAGAGAAGCGCAAAGCCCCAGTGTTGCTGCGCCTGTGAAAGCGCTTCCAAGGAAGGGTGCTGGCTAGCAACAGCTTTCAGTGCTGGCACTTTTCATCTCTGAGCAATTGCTCCACGTTTGCAATTTCTCAGCTCGTGTCTACGAGACTGAAAGAGAATGACTGTGACGTTTGGTGGGTAGAGAAGCGCAAAGCCCCAGTGTTGCTGCGCCTGTGAAAGCGCTTCCAAGGAAGGGTGCTGGCTAGCAACAGCTTTCAGTGCTGGCACTTTTCACCTCTGAGCAATTGCTCGACGTTTGCAGTTTCTCAGCTCGTGTCTACGAGACGGAAAGAGAAGGACCGTGACGTTTGGTGGCTAGAGAAGCGCAAACCCCAGTGTTGCTGCGCCTGTGAAAGCGCTTCCAAGGAAGGGTGCTGGCTAGCAAGAGCTTTCAGTGCTGGCACTTTTCATCTCTGAGCAATTGCTCCACGTTTGCAATTTCTCACCTGAGCTCTCTTTTAGAGTGCGCGAGAGGATGAGCAGAAGATGAGGTGGCTAGAGAAGCCCAGAGCCCCACTGTTCTTAGGCCTACAAAAGCGCTTCCAAGGAACGGTGCTGGCTAGCAACAGCTTTCAGTGCTGGCACTTTTCATCTCTGAGCAATTGCTCGACGTTTGCAATTTCTCAGCTCGTGTCTACGAGACGGAAAGAGAAGGACCGTGTCGTTTGGTGGCTAGAGAAGCGCAAAGCCCCAGTGTTGCTGCGCCTGTGAAAGCGCTTCCAAGGAAGGGTGCTGGCTAGCAACAGCTTTCAGTGCTGGCACTTTTCATCTCTGAGCAATTGCTCGATGTTTGCAATTTCTCAGCTCGTGTCTACGAGATGGAAAGAGAAGGACCGTGACGTTTGGTGGCTAGAGAAGCGCAAAGCCCCAGTGTTGCTGCGCCTGTGAAAGCGCTTCCAAGGAAGGGTGCTGGCTAGCAACAGCTTTCAGTGCTGGCACTTTTCATCTCTGAGCAATTGCTCGACGTTTGCAATTTCTCACCTGAGCTCTCTTTAGAGTGCGCGAGAGGATGAGCAGAAGATGAGGTGGCTAGAGAAGCCCAGAGCCCCAGTGTGCTTAGGCCTACAAAAGCGCTTCCAAGGAAGGGTGCTGGCTAGCAAGAGCTTTCAGTGCTGGCACTTTTCATCTCTGAGCAATTGCTCAACGTTTGCAATTTCTCACCTGAGCTCTCTTTAGAGTGCGCGAGAGGATGAGCAGAAGATTAGGTGGCTAGAGAAGCCCAGAGCCCCAGTGTTCTTAGGCCTACAAAAGCGCTTCCAAGGAAGGGTGCTGGCTAGCAACAGCTTTCAGTGCTGGCACTTTTCATCTCTGAGCAATTGCTCGACGTTTGCAATTTCTCAGCTCGTGTCTACGAGACGGAAAGAGAAGAACCGTGACGTTTGGTGGGTAGAGAAGTGCAAAGCCCCAGTGTTGCTGCGCCTGTGAAAGCGCTTCCAAGGAAGGGTGCTGGCTAGCAACAGCTTTCAGTGCTGGCACTTTTCCTCTCTGAGCAATTGCTCGACGTTTGCAATTTCTCAGCTCGTGTCTACGAGACGGAAAGAGAAGGACCGTGACGTTTGGTGGCTAGAGAAGCGCAAAGCCCCAGTGTTGCTGCGCCTGTGAAAGCGCTTCCAAGGAAGGGTGCTGGCTAGCAACAGCTTTCAGTGCTGGCACTTTTCATCTCTGAGCAATTGCTGGACATTTGCAATTTCTCACCTGAGCTCTCTTTAGAGTGTGCGAGAGGATGAGCAGAAGATTAGGTGGCTAGAGAAGCCCAGAGCCCCAGTCTTCTTAGGCCTACAAAAGCGCTTCCAAGGAAGGGTGCTGGCTAGCAAGAGCTTTCAGTGCTGGCACTTTTCATCTCTGAGCAATTGCTCGACGTTTGCAATTTCTCACCTGAGCACTCTTTAGAGTGCGCGAGAGGATGAGCAGAAGATTAGGTGGCTAGAGAAGCCCAGAGCCCCAGTGTTCTTAGGCCTACAAAAGCGCTTCCAAGGAAGGGTGCTGGCTAGCAACAGCTTTCAGTGCTGGCACTTTTCCTCTCTGAGCAATTGCTCGACGTTTGCAATTTCTCAGCTCGTGTCTACGAGACGGAAAGAGAATGACCGTGACGTTTGGTGGCTAGAGAAGCGCAAAGCCCCAGTGTTGCTGTGCCTGTGAAAGCGCTTCCAAGGAAGGGTGCTGGCTAGCAACAGCTTTCAGTGCTGGCACTTTTCATCTCGGAGCAATTGCTCGACGTTTGCAATTTCTCAGCTCGTGTCTACGAGACGGAAAGAGAAGGACCGTGACGTTTGGTGGCTAGAGAAGCGCAAAGCCCCAGTGTTGCTGCGCCTGTGAAAGCGCTTCCAAGGAAGGGTGCTGGCTAGCAACAGCTTTCAGTGCTGGCACTTTTCATCTCTGAGCAATTGCTGTACATTTGCAATTTCTCACCTGAGCTCTCTTTAGAGTGCGCGGGAGGATGAGCAGAAGATGAGGTGGCTAGAGAAGCCCAGAGCCCCAGTGTTCTTAGGCCTACAAAAGCGCTTCCAAGGAAGGGTGCTGGCTAGCAACAGCTTTCAGTGCTGGCACTTTTCATCTCTGAGCAATTGCTCGACGTTTGCAATTTCTCAGCTCGTGTCTACGAGACGGAAAGAGAAGGACCGTGACGTTTGGTGGCTAGAGAAGCGCAAAGCCCCAGTGTTGCTGCGCCTGTGAAAGCGCTTGCAAGGAAGGGTGCTGGCTAGCAACAGCTTTCAGTGCTGGCACTTTTCATCTCTGAGCAATTGCTCGACGTTTGCAATTTCTCACCTGAGCACTCTTTAGAGTGCGCGAGAGGATGAGCAGAAGATTAGGTGGCTAGAGAAGCCCAGAGCCCCAGTGTTCTTAGGCCTACAAAAGCGCTTCCAAGGAAGGGTGCTGGCTAGCAAGAGCTTTCAGTGCTGGCACTTTTCATCTCTGAGCAATTGCTCGACGTTTGCAATTTCTCAGCTCGTGTCTACGAGACGGAAAGAGAAGGACCGTGACGTTTGGTGGCTAGAGAAGCGCAAAGCCCCAGTGTTGCTGCGCCTGTGAAAGCGCTTCCAAGGAAGGGTGCTGGCTAGCAACAGCTTTCAGTGCTGGCACTTTTCATCTCTGAGCAATTGCTCGACGTTTGCAATTTCTCAGCTCGTGTCTACGAGACGGAAAGAGAATGACCGTGACGTTTGGTGGCTAGAGAAACGCAAAGCCCCAGTGTTGCTGCGCCTGTGAAAGCGCTTCCAAGGAAGGGTGCTGGCTAGCAACAGCTTTCAGTGCTGGCACTTTTCATCTCTGAGCAATTGCTCCACGTTTGCAATTTCTCACCTGAGCACTCTTTAGAGTGCGCGAGAGGATGAGCAGAAGATTAGGTGGCTAGAGAAGCCCAGAGCCCCAGTGTTCTTAGGCCTACAAAAGCGCTTCCAAGGAAGGGGGCTGGCTAGCAAGAGCTTTCAGTGCTGGCACTTTTCATCTCTGAGCAATTGCTCGACGTTTGCAATTTCTCAGCTCGTGTCTACGAGACGGAAAGAGAATAACCGTGACGTTTGGTGGCTAGAGAAGCGCAAAGCCCCAGTGTTGCTGCGCCTGTGAAAGCGCTTCCAAGGAAGGGTGCTGGCTAGCAAGAGCTTTCAGTGCTGGCACTTTTCATCTCTGAGCATTTGCTCAACATTTGCAATTTCTCACCTGAGCTCTCTTTAGAGTGCGAGACAGGATGAGCAGAAGATTAGGTGGCTAGAGAAGCCCAGAGTCCCAGTGTGCTTAGGCCTACAAAAGCGCTTCCAAGGAAGGGTGCTGGCTAGCAACAGCTTTCAGTGCTGGCACTTTTCATCTCTGAGCAATTGCTCGACGTTTGCAATTTCTCAGCTCGTGTCTACGAGACGGAAAGAGAATGACAGTGACGTTTGGTGGGTAGAGAAGCGCAAAGCCCCAGTGTTGCTGCGCCTGTGAAAGCGCTTCCAGGGAAGGGTGCTGGCTAGCAACAGCTTTCAGTGCTGGCACTTTTCATCTCTGAGCAATTGCTCGACGTTTGCAATTTCCCAGCTCGTGTCTACGAGACGGAAAGAGAAGGACCGTGACGTTTGGTGGGTAGAGAAGCGCAAAGCCCCAGTGTTGCTGCGCCTGTGAAAGTGCTTCCAAGGAAGGGTGCTGGCTAGCAACAGCTTTCAGTGCTGGCACTTTTCATCTCTGAGCAATTGCTCGACGTTTGTAATTTCTCACCTGAGCTCTCTTTAGAGTGCGCGGGAGGATGAGCAGAAGATTAGGTGGCTAGAGAAGCCCAGAGCCCCACTGTTCTTAGGCCTACAAAAGCGCTTCCAAGGAAGGCTGCTGGCTAGCAACAGCTTTCAGTGCTGGCACTTTTCATCTCTGAGCAATTGCTCGACGTTTGCAATTTCTCAGCTCGTGTCTACGAGACGGAAAGAGAATGACCGTGACGTTTGGTGGCTAGAGAAGCGCAAAGCCCCAGTGTTGCTGCGCCTGTGAAAGCGCTTCCAAGGAAGGGTGCTGGCTAGCAACAGCTTTCAGTGCTGGCACTTTTCATCTCTGAGCAATTGCTCGACGTTTGCAATTTCTCAGCTCGTGTCTACGAGACGGAAAGAGAATGACCGTGACGTTTGGTGGGTAGAGAAGCGCAAAGCCCCAGTGTTGCTGCGCCTGTGAAAGCGCTTCCAAGGAAGGGTGCTGGCTAGCAACAGCTTTCAGTGCTGGCACTTTTCATCTCTGAGCAATTGCTCGACGTTTGCAATTTCTCAGCTCGTGTCTAGGAGATGGAAAGAGAAGGACCGTGACGTTTGGTGGGTAGAGAAGCGCAAAGCCCCAGTGTTACTGCGCCTGTGAAAGCGCTTCCAAGGAAGGGTGCTGGCTAGCAACAGCTTTCAGTGCTGGCACTTTTCCTCTCTGAGCAATTGCTCGACGTTTGCAATTTCTCAGCTCGTGTCTATGAGACGGAAAGAGAAGGACCGTGACGTTTGGTGGCTAGAGAAGCGCAAAGCCCCAGTGTTGCTGCGCCTGTGAAAGCGCTTCCAAGGAAGGGTGCCGGCTAGCAACAGCTTTCAGTGCTGGCACTTTTCATCTCTGAGCAATTGCTGGACATTTGCAATTTCTCACCTGAGCTCTCTTTTAGAGTGCGCGAGAGGATGAGCAGAAGATTAGGTGGCTAGAGAAGCCCAGAGCCCCAGTGTTCTTAGGCCTACAAAAGCACTTCCAAGGAAGGGTGCTGGCTAGCAAGAGCTTTCAGTGCTGGCACTTTTCATCTCTGAGCAATTGCTCGACGTTTGCAATTTCTCAGCTCGTGTCTACAAGACGGAAAGAGAAGGACCGTGACGTTTGGTGGGTAGAGAAGCGCAAAGCCCCAGTGTTGCTGCGCCTGTGAAAGCGCTTCCAAGGAAGGGTGCTGGCTAGCAACAGCTTTCAGTGCTGGCACTTTTCATCTCTGAGCAATTGCTGGACGTTTGCAATTTCTCACCTGAGCTCTCTTTAGAGTGCGCGAGAGGATGAGCAGAAGATTAGGTGGCTAGAGAGGCCCAGAGCCCCACTGTTCTTAGGGCTACAAAAGCGCTTCCAAGGAAGGGTGCTGGCTAGCAACAGCTTTCAGTGCTGGCACTTTTCATCTCTGAGCAATTGCTCCACGTTTGCAATTTCTCAGCTCGTGTCTACGAGACGGAAAGAGAATGACCGTGACGTTTGGTGGGTAGAGAAGCGCAAAGCCCCAGTGTTGCTGCGCCTGTGAAAGCGCTTCCAAGGAAGGGTCCTGGCTAGCAAGAGCTTTCAGTGCTGGCACTTTTCATCTCTGAGCAATTGCTCCACGTTTGCAATTTCTCACCTGAGCTCTCTTTTAGAGTGCGCGAGAGGATGAGCAGAAGATTAGGTGGCTAGAGAAGCCCAGAGCCCCAGTGTTCTTAGGCCTACAAAAGCGCTTCCAAGGAAGGGTGCTGGCTAGCAAGAGCTTTCAGTGCTGGCACTTTTCATCTCTGAGCAATTGGTCCACGTTTGCAATTTCTCAGCTCGTGTCTACGAGACGGAAAGAGAAGGACCGTGACGTTTGGTGGCTAGAGAAGCCCAGAGCCCCAGTGTTCTTAGGCCTACAAAAGCGCTTCCAAGGAAGGGTGCTGGCTAGCAACAGCTTTCAGTGCTGGCACTTTTCATCTCTGAGCAATTGCTCGACGTTTGCAATTTCTCAGCTCGTGTCTACGAGACGGAAAGAGAAGGACCGTGACGTTTGGTGGCTAGAGAAGCGCAAAGCCCCAGTGTTGCTGCGCCTGTTAAAGCGCTTCCAAGGAAGGGTGCTGGCTAGCAACAGCTTTCAGTGCTGGCACTTTTCATCTCTGAGCAATTGGTCCACGTTTGCAATTTCTCACCTGAGCTCTCTTTTAGAGTGCGCGAGAGGATGAGCAGAAGATTAGGTGGCTAGAGAAGCCCAGAGCCCCAGTGTGCTTAGGCCTACAAAAGCGCTTCCAAGGAAGGGTGCTGGCTAGCAACAGCTTTCAGTGCTGGCACTTTTCATCTCTGAGCAATTGCTCGACGTCTGCAATTTCTCAGCTCGTGTCTACAAGACGGAAAGAGAAGGACCGTGACGTTTGGTGGCTAGAGAAGCGCAAAGCCCCAGTGTTGCTGCGCCTGTGAAAGCGCTTCCAAGGAAGGGTGCTGGCTAGCAACAGCTTTCAGTGCTGGCACTTTTCATCTCTGAGCAATTGCTCCACGTTTGCAATTTCTCAGCTCGTGTCTACGAGATGGAAAGAGAAGGACCGTGACGTTTGGTGGCTAGAGAAGCGCAAAGCCCCAGTGTTGCTGCGCCTGTGAAAGCGCTTCCAAGGAAGGGTGCTGGCTAGCAACAGCTTTCAGTGCTGGCACTTTTCATCTCTGAGCAATTGCTCGACGTTTGCAATTTCTCACCTGAGCTCTCTTTAGAGTGCGCGAGAGGATGAGCAGAAGATTAGGTGGCTAGAGAAGCCCAGAGCCCCAGTGTGCTTAGGCCTACAAAAGCGCTTCCAAGGAAGGGTGCTGGCTAGCAACAGCTTTCAGTGCTGGCACTTTTCATCTCGGAGCAATTGCTCGACGTTTGCAATTTCTCACCTGAGCACTCTTTAGAGTGCGCGAGAGGATGAGCAGAAGATTAGGTGGCTAGAGAAGCCCAGAGCCCCAGTGTTCTTAGGCCTACAAAAGCGCTTCCAAGGAAGGGTGCTGGCTAGCAAGAGCTTTCAGTGCTGGCACTTTTCATCTCTGAGCAATTGCTCGACGTTTGCAATTTCTCAGCTCGTGTCTACGAGACGGAAAGAGAAGGACCGTGACGTTTGGTGGCTAGAGAAGCGCAAAGCCCCAGTGTTACTGCGCCTGTGAAAGCGCTTCCAAGGAAGGGTGCTGGCTAGCAACAGCTTTCAGTGCTGGCACTTTTCATCTCTGAGCAATTGCTCGACGTTTGCAATTTCTCAGCTCGTGTCTACGAGACGGAAAGAGAAGGACCGTGATGTTTGGTGGCTAGAGAAGCGCAAAGCCCCAGTGTTGCTGTGCCTGTGAAAGCGCTTCCAAGGAAGGGTGCTGGCTAGCAACAGCTTTCAGTGCTGCCACTTTTCATCTCTGAGCAATTGCTCGACGTTTGCAATTTCTCAGCTCGTGTCTACAAGACGGAAAGAGAAGGACCGTGACGTTTGGTGGCTAGAGAAGCGCAAAGCCCCAGTGTTGCTGCGCCTGTGAAAGCGCTTCCAAGGAAGGGTGCTGGCTAGCAACAGCTTTCAGTGCTGGCACTTTTCATCTCTGAGCAATTGCTCGACGTTTGCAATTTCTCAGCTCGTGTCTACGAGACTGAAAGAGAATGACTGTGACGTTTGGTGGCTAGAGAAGCGCAAAGCCCCAGTGTTGCTGCGCCTGTGAAAGCGCTTCCAAGGAAGGGTGCTGGCTAGCAACAGCTTTCAGTGCTGGCACTTTTCACCTCTGAGCAATTGCTCGACGTTTGCAGTTTCTCAGCTCGTGTCTACGAGACGGAAAGAGAAGGACCGTGACGTTTGGTGGCTAGAGAAGCGCAAACCCCAGTGTTGCTGCGCCTGTGAAAGCGCTTCCAAGGAAGGGTGCTGGCTAGCAACAGCTTTCAGTGCTGGCACTTTTCATCTCTGAGCAATTGCTCCACGTTTGCAATTTCTCACCTGAGCTCTCTTTTAGAGTGCGCGAGAGGATGAGCAGAAGATGAGGTGGCTAGAGAAGCCCAGAGCCCCACTGTTCTTAGGCCTACAAAAGCGCTTCCAAGGAACGGTGCTGGCTAGCAACAGCTTTCAGTGCTGGCACTTTTCATCTCTGAGCAATTGCTCGACGTTTGCAATTTCTCAGCTCGTGTCTACGAGACGGAAAGAGAAGGACCGTGTCGTTTGGTGGCTAGAGAAGCGCAAAGCCCCAGTGTTGCTGCGCCTGTGAAAGCGCTTCCAAGGAAGGGTGCTGGCTAGCAACAGCTTTCAGTGCTGGCACTTTTCATCTCTGAGCAATTGCTCGACGTTTGCAATTTCTCAGCTCGTGTCTACGAGATGGAAAGCGAAGGACCGTGACGTTTGGTGGCTAGAGAAGCGCAAAGCCCCAGTGTTGCTGCGCCTGTGAAAGCGCTTCCAAGGAAGGGTGCTGGCTAGCAACAGCTTTCAGTGCTGGCACTTTTCATCTCTGAGCAATTGCTCGACGTTTGCAATTTCTCACCTGAGCTCTCTTTAGAGTGCGCGAGAGGATGAGCAGAAGATTAGGTGGCTAGAGAAGCCCAGAGCCCCAGTGTGCTTAGGCCTACAAAAGCGCTTCCAAGGAAGGGTGCTGGCTAGCAACAGCTTTCAGTGCTGGCACTTTTCATCTCTGAGCAATTGCTCAACGTTTGCAATTTCTCACCTGAGCTCTCTTTAGAGTGCGCGAGAGGATGAGCAGAAGATTAGGTGGCTAGAGAAGCCCAGAGCCCCAGTGTTCTTAGGCCTACAAAAGCGCTTCCAAGGAAGGGTGCTGGCTAGCAACAGCTTTCAGTGCTGGCACTTTTCATCTCTGAGCAATTGCTCGACGTTTGCAATTTCTCAGCTCGTGTCTACGAGACGGAAAGAGAAGAACCGTGACGTTTGGTGGCTAGAGAAGTGCAAAGCCCCAGTGTTGCTGCGCCTGTGAAAGCGCTTCCAAGGAAGGGTGCTGGCTAGCAACAGCTTTCAGTGCTGGCACTTTTCCTCTCTGAGCAATTGCTCGACGTTTGCAATTTCTCAGCTCGTGTCTACGAGACGGAAAGAGAAGGACCGTGACGTTTGGTGGCTAGAGAAGCGCAAAGCCCCAGTGTTGCTGCGCCTGTGAAAGCGCTTCCAAGGAAGGGTGCTGGCTAGCAACAGCTTTCAGTGCTGGCACTTTTCATCTCTGAGCAATTGCTGGACATTTGCAATTTCTCACCTGAGCTCTCTTTAGAGTGTGCGAGAGGATGAGCAGAAGATTAGGTGGCTAGAGAAGCCCAGAGCCCAAGTCTTCTTAGGCCTACAAAAGCGCTTCCAAGGAAGGGTGCTGGCTAGCAAGAGCTTTCAGTGCTGGCACTTTTCATCTCTGAGCAATTGCTCGACGTTTGCAATTTCTCACCTGAGCACTCTTTAGAGTGCGCGAGAGGATGAGCAGAAGATTAGGTGGCTAGAGAAGCCCAGAGCCCCAGTGTTCTTAGGCCTACAAAAGCGCTTCCAAGGAAGGGTGCTGGCTAGCAACAGCTTTCAGTGCTGGCACTTTTCCTCTCTGAGCAATTGCTCGACGTTTGCAATTTCTCAGCTCGTGTCTACGAGACGGAAAGAGAAGGACCGTGATGTTTGGTGGCTAGAGAAGCGCAAAGCCCCAGTGTTGCTGTGCCTGTGAAAGCGCTTCCAAGGAAGGGTGCTGGCTAGCAACAGCTTTCAGTGCTGGCACTTTTCATCTCTGAGCAATTGCTCGACGTTTGCAATTTCTCAGCTCGTGTCTACGAGACGGAAAGAGAATGACCGTGACGTTGGGTGCGTATAGAAGCGCAAAGCCCCAGTGTTGCTGCGCCTGTGAAAGCGCTTCCAAGGAAGGGTGCTGGCTAGCAACAGCTTTCAGTGCTGGCACTTTTCATCTCTGAGCAATTGCTGTACATTTGCAATTTCTCACCTGAGCTCTCTTTAGAGTGTGCGAGAGGATGAGCAGAAGATGAGGTGGCTAGAGAAGCCCAGAGCCCCAGTGTTCTTAGGCCTACAAAAGCGCTTCCAAGGAAGGGTGCTGGCTAGCAACAGCTTTCAGTGCTGGCACTTTTCATCTCTGAGCAATTGCTCCACGTTTGCAATTTCTCAGCTCGTGTCTACGAGACGGAAAGAGAAGGACCGTGACGTTTGGTGGCTAGAGAAGCGCAAAGCCCCACTGTTACTGCGCCTGTGAAAGCGCTTGCAAGGAAGGGTGCTGGCTAGCAACAGCTTTCAGTGCTGGCACTTTTCATCTCTGAGCAATTGCTCGACGTTTGCAATTTCTCAGCTCGTGTCTACGAGACGGAAAGAGAATGACCGTGACGTTTGGTGGCTAGAGAAACGCAAAGCCCCAGTGTTGCTGCGCCTGTGAAAGCGCTTCCAAGGAAGGGTGCTGGCTAGCAACAGCTTTCAGTGCTGGCACTTTTCATCTCTGAGCAATTGCTGGACATTTGCAATTTCTCACCTGAGCTCTCTTTAGAGTGTGCGAGAGGATGAGCAGAAGATTAGGTGGCTAGAGAAGCGCAAAGCCCCAGTGTTGCTGCGCCTGTGAAAGCGCTTCCAAGGAAGGGTGCTGGCTAGCAACAGCTTTCAGTGCTGGCACTTTTCATCTCTGAGCAATTGCTCCACGTTTGCAATTTCTCACCTGAGCACTCTTTAGAGTGCGCGAGAGGATGAGCAGAAGATTAGGTGGCTAGAGAAGCCCAGAGCCCCAGTGTTCTTAGGCCTACAAAAGCGCTTCCAAGGAAGGGTGCTGGCTAGCAAGAGCTTTCAGTGCTGGCACTTTTCATCTCTGAGCAATTGCTCGACGTTTGCAATTTCTCAGCTCGTGTCTACGAGACGGAAAGAGAATAACCGTGACGTTTGGTGGCTAGAGAAGCGCAAAGCCCCAGTGTTGCTGCGCCTGTGAAAGCGCTTCCAAGGAAGGGTGCTGGCTAGCAAGAGCTTTCAGTGCTGGCACTTTTCATCTCTGAGCATTTGCTCAACATTTGCAATTTCTCACCTGAGCTCTCTTTAGAGTGCGCGAGAGGATGAGCAGAAGATTAGGTGGCTAGAGAAGCCCAGAGCCCCAGTGTGCTTAGGCCTACAAAAGCGCTTCCAAGGAAGGGTGCTGGCTAGCAACAGCTTTCAGTGCTGGCACTTTTCATCTCTGAGCAATTGCTCGACGTTTGCAATTTCTCAGCTCGTGTCTACGAGACGGAAAGAGAATGACCGTGACGTTTGGTGGCTAGAGAAGCGCAAAGCCCCAGTGTTACTGCGCCTGTGAAAGCGCTTCCAAGGAAGGGTGCTGGCTAGCAACAGCTTTCAGTGCTGGCACTTTTCATCTCTGAGCAATTGCTCGACGTTTGCAATTTCTCAGCTCGTGTCTACGAGATGGAAAGAGAAGGACCGTGACGTTTGGTGGGTAGAGAAGCGCAAAGCCCCAGTGTTGCTGCGCCTGTGAAAGCGCTTCCAAGGAAGGGTGCTGGCTAGCAACAGCTTTCAGTGCTGGCACTTTTCATCTCTGAGCAATTGCTCGACGTTTGTAATTTCTCACCTGAGCTCTCTTTAGAGTGCGCGGGAGGATGAGCAGAAGATTAGGTGGCTAGAGAAGCCCAGAGCCCCACTGTTCTTAGGCCTACAAAAGCGCTTCCAAGGAAGGGTGCTGGCTAGCAACAGCTTTCAGTGCTGGCACTTTTCATCTCTGAGCAATTGCTCCACGTTTGCAATTTCTCAGCTCGTGTCTACGAGACGGAAAGAGAATGACCGTGACGTTTGGTGGCTAGAGAAGCGCAAAGCCCCAGTGTTGCTGCGCCTGTGAAAGCGCTTCCAAGGAAGGGTGCTGGCTAGCAACAGCTTTCAGTGCTGGCACTTTTCATCTCTGAGCAATTGGTCCACGTTTGCAATTTCTCAGCTCGTGTCTACGAGATGGAAAGAGAAGGACCGTGACGTTTGGTGGCTAGAGAAGCGCAAAGCCCCAGTGTTGCTGCGCCTGTGAAAGCGCTTCCAAGGAAGGGTGCTGGCTAGCAACAGCTTTCAGTGCTGGCACTTTTCATCTCTGAGCAATTGCTGGACATTTGCAATTTCTCACCTGAGCTCTCTTTAGAGTGTGCGAGAGGATGAGCAGAAGATTAGGTGGCTAGAGAAGGCCAGAGCCCCAGTGTTCTTAGGCCTACAAAAGCGCTTCCAAGGAAGGGTGCTGGCTAGCAACAGCTTTCAGTGCTGGCACTTTTCATCTCGGAGCAATTGCTCGACGTTTGCAATTTCTCACCTGAGCACTCTTTAGAGTGCGCGAGAGGATGAGCAGAAGATTAGGTGGCTAGAGAAGCCCAGAGCCCCAGTGTTCTTAGGCCTACAAAAGCGCTTCCAAGGAAGGGTGCTGGCTAGCAAGAGCTTTCAGTGCTGGCACTTTTCATCTCTGAGCAATTGCTCCACGTTTGCAATTTCTCAGCTCGTGTCTACGAGACGGAAAGAGAAGGACCGTGACGTTTGGTGGCTAGAGAAGCGCAAAGCCCCAGTGTTGCTGCGCCTGTGAAAGCGCTTCCAAGGAAGGGTGCTGGCTAGCAACAGCTTTCAGTGCTGGCACTTTTCATCTCTGAGCAATTGCTCCACGTTTGCAATTTCTCACCTGAGCACTCTTTAGAGTGCGCGAGAGGATGAGCAGAAGATTAGGTGGCTAGAGAAGCCCAGAGCCCCAGTGTTCTTAGGCCTACAAAAGCGCTTCCAAGGAAGGGTGCTGGCTAGCAAGAGCTTTCAGTGCTGGCACTTTTCATCTCTGAGCAATTGCTCGACGTTTGCAATTTCTCAGCTCGTGTCTACGAGACGGAAAGAGAATAACCGTGACGTTTGGTGGCTAGAGAAGCGCAAAGCCCCAGTGTTGCTGCGCCTGTGAAAGCGCTTCCAAGGAAGGGTGCTGGCTAGCAAGAGCTTTCAGTGCTGGCACTTTTCATCTCTGAGCATTTGCTCAACATTTGCAATTTCTCACCTGAGCTCTCTTTAGAGTGCGCGAGAGGATGAGCAGAAGATTAGGTGGCTAGAGAAGCCCAGAGCCCCAGTGTGCTTAGGCCTACAAAAGCGCTTCCAAGGAAGGGTGCTGGCTAGCAACAGCTTTCAGTGCTGGCACTTTTCATCTCTGAGCAATTGCTCGACGTTTGCAATTTCTCAGCTCGTGTCTACGAGACGGAAAGAGAATGACCGTGACGTTTGGTGGCTAGAGAAGCGCAAAGCCCCAGTGTTACTGCGCCTGTGAAAGCGCTTCCAAGGAAGGGTGCTGGCTAGCAACAGCTTTCAGTGCTGGCACTTTTCATCTCTGAGCAATTGCTCGACGTTTGCAATTTCTCAGCTCGTGTCTACGAGATGGAAAGAGAAGGACCGTGACGTTTGGTGGGTAGAGAAGCGCAAAGCCCCAGTGTTGCTGCGCCTGTGAAAGCGCTTCCAAGGAAGGGTGCTGGCTAGCAACAGCTTTCAGTGCTGGCACTTTTCATCTCTGAGCAATTGCTCGACGTTTGTAATTTCTCACCTGAGCTCTCTTTAGAGTGCGCGGGAGGATGAGCAGAAGATTAGGTGGCTAGAGAAGCCCAGAGCCCCACTGTTCTTAGGCCTACAAAAGCGCTTCCAAGGAAGGGTGCTGGCTAGCAACAGCTTTCAGTGCTGGCACTTTTCATCTCTGAGCAATTGCTCCACGTTTGCAATTTCTCAGCTCGTGTCTACGAGACGGAAAGAGAATGACCGTGACGTTTGGTGGCTAGAGAAGCGCAAAGCCCCAGTGTTGCTGCGCCTGTGAAAGCGCTTCCAAGGAAGGGTGCTGGCTAGCAACAGCTTTCAGTGCTGGCACTTTTCATCTCTGAGCAATTGGTCCACGTTTGCAATTTCTCAGCTCGTGTCTACGAGATGGAAAGAGAAGGACCGTGACGTTTGGTGGCTAGAGAAGCGCAAAGCCCCAGTGTTGCTGCGCCTGTGAAAGCGCTTCCAAGGAAGGGTGCTGGCTAGCAACAGCTTTCAGTGCTGGCACTTTTCATCTCTGAGCAATTGCTGGACATTTGCAATTTCTCACCTGAGCTCTCTTTAGAGTGTGCGAGAGGATGAGCAGAAGATTAGGTGGCTAGAGAAGGCCAGAGCCCCAGTGTTCTTAGGCCTACAAAAGCGCTTCCAAGG
The DNA here is from genome assembly GCA_037962945.1 of Sarcoramphus papa. Taxonomy (NCBI): domain Eukaryota; kingdom Metazoa; phylum Chordata; class Aves; order Accipitriformes; family Cathartidae; genus Sarcoramphus; species Sarcoramphus papa. Next base: position 835,842 of record JBBMRM010000103.1, read on the forward strand.
AAGGGTGCTGGCTAGCAACAGCTTTCAGTGCTGGCACTTTTCATCTCGGAGCAATTGCTCGACGTTTGCAATTTCTCACCTGAGCACTCTTTAGAGTGCGCGAGAGGATGAGCAGAAGATTAGGTGGCTAGAGAAGCCCAGAGCCCCAGTGTTCTTAGGCCTACAAAAGCGCTTCCAAGGAAGGGTGCTGGCTAGCAAGAGCTTTCAGTGCTGGCACTTTTCATCTCTGAGCAATTGCTCCACGTTTGCAATTTCTCAGCTCGTGTCTACGAGACGGAAAGAGAAGGACCGTGACGTTTGGTGGCTAGAGAAGCGCAAAGCCCCAGTGTTGCTGCGCCTGTGAAAGCGCTTCCAAGGAAGGGTGCTGGCTAGCAACAGCTTTCAGTGCTGGCACTTTTCATCTCTGAGCAATTGCTCGACGTTTGCAATTTCTCAGCTCGTGTCTACGAGACGGAAAGAGAAGGACCGTGATGTTTGGTGGCTAGAGAAGCGCAAAGCCCCAGTGTTGCTGTGCCTGTGAAAGCGCTTCCAAGGAAGGGTGCTGGCTAGCAACAGCTTTCAGTGCTGGCACTTTTCATCTCTGAGCAATTGCTCGACGTTTGCAATTTCTCAGCTCGTGTCTACAAGACGGAAAGAGAAGGACCGTGACGTTTGGTGGCTAGAGAAGCGCAAAGCCCCAGTGTTGCTGCGCCTGTGAAAGCGCTTCCAAGGAAGGGTGCTGGCTAGCAACAGCTTTCAGTGCTGGCACTTTTCATCTCTGAGCAATTGCTCGACGTTTGCAATTTCTCACCTGAGCTCTCTTTAGAGTGCGCGAGAGGATGAGCAGAAGATGAGGTGGCTAGAGAAGCCCAGAGCCCCAGTGTTCTTAGGCCTACAAAAGCGCTTCCAAGGAAGGGTGCTGGCTAGCAACAGCTTTCAGTGCTGGCACTTTTCATCTCTGAGCAATTGCTCGACGTTTGCAATTTCTCAGCTCGTGTCTACGAGACGGAAAGAGAAGGACCGTGACGTTTGGTGGCTAGAGAAGCGCAAAGCCCCAGTGTTGCTGCGCCTGTGAAAGCGCTTCCAAGGAAGGGTGCTGGCTAGCAACAGCTTTCAGTGCTGGCACTTTTCATCTCTGAGCAATTGCTCGACGTTTGCAATTTCTCACCTGAGCACTCTTTAGAGTGTGCGAGAGGATGAGCAGAAGATGAGGTGGCTAGAGAAGCCCAGAGCCCCACTGTTCTTAGGCCTACAAAAGCGCTTCCAAGGAAGGGTGCTGGCTAGCAACAGCTTTCAGTGCTGGCACTTTTCATCTCTGAGCAATTGCTCGACGTTTGCAATTTCTCAGCTCGTGTCTACGAGACGGAAAGAGAATGACAGTGACGTTTGGTGGGTAGAGAAGCGCAAAGCCCCAGTGTTACTGCGCCTGTGAAAGCGCTTCCAAGGAAGGGTGCTGGCTAGCAACAGCTTTCAGTGCTGGCACTTTTCATCTCTGAGCAATTGCTCGACGTTTGCAATTTCTCAGCTCGTGTCTACGAGATGGAAAGAGAAGGACCGTGACGTTTGGTGGCTAGAGAAGCGCAAAGCCCCAGTGTTGCTGCGCCTGTGAAAGTGCTTCCAAGGAAGGGTGCTGGCTAGCAACAGCTTTCAGTGCTGGCACTTTTCATCTCTGAGCAATTGCTCGACGTTTGCAATTTCTCACCTGAGCTCTCTTCAGAGTGCGCGGGAGGATGAGCAGAAGATGAGGTGGCTAGAGAAGCCCAGAGCCCCACTGTTCTTAGGCCTACAAAAGCGCTTCCAAGGAAGGGTGCTGGCTAGCAAGAGCTTTCAGTGCTGGCACTTTTCATCTCTGAGCAATTGCTCGACGTTTGCAATTTCTCAGCTCGTGTCTACGAGACGGAAAGAGAAGGACCGTGACGTTTGGTGGCTAGAGAAGCGCAAAGCCCCAGTGTTGCTGCGCCTGTGAAAGCGCTTCCAGGGAAGGGTGCTGGCTAGCAACAGCTTTCAGTGCTGGCACTTTTCATCTCTGAGCAATTGCTCGACGTTTGCAATTTCTCAGCTCGTGTCTACGAGACGGAAAGAGAATGACCGTGACGTTTGGTGGCTAGAGAAGCGCAAAGCCCCAGTGTTGCTGCGCCTGTGAAAGCGCTTCCAAGGAAGGGTGCTGGCTAGCAAGAGCTTTCAGTGCTGGCACTTTTCATCTCTGAGCAATTGCTCGACGTTTGCAATTTCTCAGTTCGTGTCTAGGAGACGGAAAGAGAAGGACCGTGACGTTTGGTGGCTAGAGAAGCGCAAAGCCCCAGTGTTGCTGCGCCTGTGAAAGCGCTTCCAAGGAAGGGTGCTGGCTAGCAACAGCTTTCAGTGCTGGCACTTTTCATCTCTGAGCAATTGCTCGACGTTTGCAATTTCTCACCTGAGCTCTCTTTAGAGTGCGCGAGAGGATGAGCAGAAGATTAGGTGGCTAGAGAAGCCCAGAGCCCCAGTCTTCTTAGGCCTACAAAAGCGCTTCCAAGGAAGGGTGCTGGCTAGCAACAGCTTTCAGTGCTGGCACTTTTCATCTCTGAGCAATTGCTCGACGTTTGCAATTTCTCAGCTCGTGTCTAGGAGACGGAAAGAGAAGGACCGTGATGTTTGGTGGCTAGAGAAGCGCAAACCCCAGTGTTGCTGCGCCTGTGAAAGCGCTTCCAAGGAAGGGTGCTGGCTAGCAACAGCTTTCAGTGCTGGCACTTTTCATCTCGGAGCAATTGCTCCACGTTTGCAATTTCTCACCTGAGCTCTCTTTAGAGTGCGCGAGAGGATGAGCAGAAGATGAGGTGGCTAGAGAAGCCCAGAGCCCCAGTGTTCTTAGGCCTACAAAAGCGCTTCCAAGGAAGGGTGCTGGCTAGCAACAGCTTTCAGTGCTCGCACTTCTCATCTCTGAGCAATTGCTCGACGTTTGCAATTTCTCAGCTCGTGTCTACGAGACGGAAAGAGAAGGACCGTGACGTTTGGTGGGTAGAGAAGCGCAAAGCCCCAGTGTTGCTGCGCCTGTGAAAGCGCTTCCAAGGAAGGGTGCCGGCTAGCAACAGCTTTCAGTGCTGGCACTTTTCATCTCTGAGCAATTGCTGGACATTTGCAATTTCTCACCTGAGCTCTCTTTTAGAGTGCGCGAGAGGATGAGCAGAAGATTAGGTGGCTAGAGAAGCCCAGAGCCCCACTGTTCTTAGGCCTACAAAAGCGCTTCCGAGGAAGGGTGCTGGCTAGCAACAGCTTTCAGTGCTGGCACTTTTCATCTCTGAGCAATTGCTCCACGTTTGCAATTTCTCAGCTCGTGTCTACGAGACGGAAAGAGAAGGACCGTGACGTTTGGTGGCTAGAGAAGCGCAAAGCCCCAGTGTTGCTGCGCCTGTGAAAGTGCTTCCAAGGAAGGGTGCTGGCTAGCAACAGCTTTCAGTGCTGGCACTTTTCATCTCTGAGCAATTGCTTGACGTTTGCAATTTCTCACCTGAGCTCTCTTTAGAGTGCGCGAGAGGATGAGCAGAAGATTAGGTGGCTAGAGAGGCCCAGAGCCCCAGTGTTCTTAGGCCTACAAAAGCGCTTCCAAGGAAGGGGGCTGGCTAGCAAGAGCTTTCAGTGCTGGCACTTTTCATCTCTGAGCAATTGCTCAACGTTTGCAATTTCTCAGCTCGTGTCTACGAGACGGAAAGAGAAGAACCGTGACGTTTGGTGGGTAGAGAAGCGCAAAGCCCCAGTGTTGCTGCGCCTGTGAAAGCGCTTCCAAGGAAGGGTGCTGGCTAGCAAGAGCTTTCAGTGCTGGCACTTTTCATCTCTGAGCAATTGCTGGACATTTGCAATTTCTCACCTGAGCTCTCTTTTAGAGTGCGCGAGAGGATGAGCAGAAGATTAGGTGGCTAGAGAAGCCCAGAGCCCCAGTGTTCTTAGGCCTACAAAAGCGCTTCCAAGGAAGGGTGCTGGCTAGCAACAGCTTTCAGTGCTGGCACTTTTCATCTCTGAGCAATTGCTCGACGTTTGCAATTTCTCAGCTCGTGTCTACGAGACGGAAAGAGAAGGACCGTGACGTTTGGTGGCTAGAGAAGCGCAAAGCCCCAGTGTTGCTGCGCCTGTGAAAGCGCTTCCAAGGAAGGGTGCTGGCTAGCAACAGCTTTCACTGCTGGCACTTTTCATCTCTGAGCAATTGCTTGACGTTTGCAATTTCTCAGCTCGTGTCTACGAGACGGAAAGAGAAGAACCGTGACGTTTGGTGGCTAGAGAAGCGCAAAGCCCCAGTGTTGCTGCGCCTGTGAAAGCGCTTCCAAGGAAGGGTGCTGGCTAGCAACAGCTTTCAGTGCTGGCACTTTTCATCTCTGAGCAATTGCTCCACGTTTGCAATTTCTCACCTGAGCTCTCTTTAGAGTACGCAAGAGAATGAGCAGAAGATGAGGTGGCTAGAGAAGCCCAGAGCCCCAGTATTCTTAGGCCTACAAAAGCGCTTCCAAGGAAGGGTGCTGGCTAGCAACAGCTTTCAGTGCTGGCACTTTTCATCTCTGAGCAATTGCTCGACGTTTGCAATTTCTCAGCTCGTGTCTACGAGACGGAAAGAGAAGGACCGTGACGTTTGGTGGCTAGAGAAGCGCAAAGCCCCAGTGTTGCTGCGCCTGTGAAAGCGCTTCCAAGGAAGGGTGCTGGCTAGCAACAGCTTTCAGTGCTGGCACTTTTCATCTCTGAGCAATTGCTCGACGTTTGCAATTTCTCAGCTCGTGTCTACGAGACAGAAAGAGAATGACCGTGACGTTTGGTGCGTATAGAAGCGCAAAGCCCCAGTGTTGCTGCGCCTGTGAAAGCGCTTCCAAGGAAGGGTGCTGGCTAGCAACAGCTTTCAGTGCTGGCACTTTTCATCTCCGAGCAATTGCTCGACGTTTGCAATTTCTCAGCTCGTGTCTACGAGACGGAAAGAGAATGACCGTGACGTTTGGTGGCTAGAGAAGTGCAAAGCCCCAGTGTTGCTGCGCCTGTGAAAGCGCTTCCAAGGAAGGGTGCTGGCTAGCAACAGCTTTCAGTGCTGGCACTTTTCATCTCTGAGCAATTGCTGGACATTTGCAATTTCTCACCTGAGCTCTCTTTTAGAGTGCGCGAGAGGATGAGCAGAAGATTAGGTGGCTAGAGAAGCCCAGAGCCCCAGTCTTCTTAGGCCTACAAAAGCGCTTCCAAGGAAGGGTGCTGGCTAGCAAGAGCTTTCAGTGCTGGCACTTTTCATCTCTGAGCAATTGCTGGACATTTGCAATTTCTCACCTGAGCTCTCTTTTAGAGTGCGCGAGAGGATGAGCAGAAGATTAGGTGGCTAGAGAAGCCCAGAGCCCCAGTGTTCTTAGGCCTACAAAAGCGCTTCCAAGGAAGGGTGCTGGCTAGCAAGAGCTTTCAGTGCTGGCACTTTTCATCTCTGAGCAATTGCTCGACGTTTGCAATTTCTCAGCTCGTGTCTACGAGACGGAAAGAGAAGGACCGTGACGTTTGGTGGGTAGAGAAGCGCAAAGCCCCAGTGTTGCTGCGCCTGTGAAAGTGCTTCCAGGGAAGGGTGCTGGCTAGCAACAGCTTTCAGTGCTGGCACTTTTCATCTCTGAGCAATTGCTCGACGTTTGCAATTTCTCAGCTCGTGTCTACGAGACGGAAAGAGAAGGACCGTGACGTTTGGTGGCTAGAGAAGCCCAGAGCCCCAGTGTTCTTAGGCCTACAAAAGCGCTTCCAAGGAAGGGTGCTGGCTAGCAACAGCTTTCAGTGCTGGCACTTTTCATCTCTGAGCAATTGCTCGACGTTTGCAATTTCTCAGCTCGTGTCTAGGAGACGGAAAGAGAAGGACCGTGACGTTTGGTGGCTAGAGAAGCGCAAAGCCCCAGTGTTGCTGCGCCTGTTAAAGCGCTTCCAAGGAAGGGTGCTGGCTAGCAACAGCTTTCAGTGCTGGCACTTTTCATCTCTGAGCAATTGCTCCACGTTTGCAATTTCTCACCTGAGCTCTCTTTTAGAGTGCGCGAGAGGATGAGCAGAAGATTAGGTGGCTAGAGAAGCCCAGAGCCCCAGTGTGCTTAGGCCTACAAAAGCGCTTCCAAGGAAGGGTGCTGGCTAGCAACAGCTTTCAGTGCTGGCACTTTTCATCTCTGAGCAATTGCTCGACGTCTGCAATTTCTCAGCTCGTGTCTACAAGACGGAAAGAGAAGGACCGTGACGTTTGGTGGCTAGAGAAGCGCAAAGCCCCAGTGTTGCTGCGCCTGTGAAAGCGCTTCCAAGGAAGGGTGCTGGCTAGCAACAGCTTTCAGTGCTGGCACTTTTCATCTCTGAGCAATTGCTGGACGTTTGCAATTTCTCAGCTCGTGTCTACGAGATGGAAAGAGAAGGACCGTGACGTTTGGTGGCTAGAGAAGCGCAAAGCCCCAGTGTTGCTGCGCCTGTGAAAGCGCTTCCAAGGAAGGGTGCTGGCTAGCAACAGCTTTCAGTGCTGGCACTTTTCATCTCTGAGCAATTGCTCGACGTTTGCAATTTCTCACCTGAGCTCTCTTTAGAGTGTGCGAGAGGATGAGCAGAAGATTAGGTGGCTAGAGAAGGCCAGAGCCCCAGTGTTCTTAGGCCTACAAAAGCGCTTCCAAGGAAGGGTGCTGGCTAGCAACAGCTTTCAGTGCTGGCACTTTTCATCTCGGAGCAATTGCTCGACGTTTGCAATTTCTCACCTGAGCACTCTTTAGAGTGCGCGAGAGGATGAGCAGAAGATTAGGTGGCTAGAGAAGCCCAGAGCCCCACTGTTCTTAGGCCTACAAAAGCGCTTCCAAGGAAGGGTGCTGGCTAGCAACAGCTTTCAGTGCTGGCACTTTTCATCTCTGAGCAATTGCTCGACGTTTGCAATTTCTCAGCTCGTGTCTACGAGACGGAAAGAGAAGGACCGTGACGTTTGGTGCGTATAGAAGCGCAAAGCCCCAGTGTTGCTGCGCCTGTGAAAGCGCTTCCAAGGAAGGGTGCTGGCTAGCAACAGCTTTCAGTGCTGGCACTTTTCATCTCTGAGCAATTGCTCGACGTTTGCAATTTCTCAGCTCGTGTCTACGAGACGGAAAGAGAAGGACCGTGATGTTTGGTGGCTAGAGAAGCGCAAAGCCCCAGTGTTGCTGTGCCTGTGAAAGCGCTTCCAAGGAAGGGTGCTGGCTAGCAACAGCTTTCAGTGCTGCCACTTTTCATCTCTGAGCAATTGCTCGACGTTTGCAATTTCTCAGCTCGTGTCTAGGAGATGGAAAGAGAAGGACCGTGACGTTTGGTGGCTAGAGAAGCGCAAAGCCCCAGTGTTGCTGCGCCTGTGAAAGCGCTTCCAAGGAAGGGTGCTGGCTAGCAACAGCTTTCAGTGCTGGCACTTTTCATCTCTGAGCAATTGCTCGACGTTTGCAATTTCTCACCTGAGCTCTCTTTAGAGTGCGCGAGAGGATGAGCAGAAGATGAGGTGGCTAGAGAAGCCCAGAGCCCCACTGTTCTTAGGCCTACAAAAGCGCTTCCAAGGAAGGGTGCTGGCTAGCAACAGCTTTCAGTGCTGGCACTTTTCATCTCTGAGCAATTGCTCGACGTTTGCAATTTCTCAGCTCGTGTCTACGAGACGGAAAGAGAAGGACCGTGACGTTTGGTGGCTAGAGAAGCGCAAAGCCCCAGTGTTGCTGCGCCTGTGAAAGCGCTTCCAAGGAAGGGTGCTGGCTAGCAACAGCTTTCAGTGCTGGCACTTTTCATCTCTGAGCAATTGCTCGACGTTTGCAATTTCTCACCTGAGCACTCTTTAGAGTGTGCGAGAGGATGAGCAGAAGATGAGGTGGCTAGAGAAGCCCAGAGCCCCAGTGTTCTTAGGCCTACAAAAGCGCTTCCAAGGAAGGGTGCTGGCTAGCAACAGCTTTCAGTGCTGGCACTTTTCATCTCTGAGCAATTGCTCGACGTTTGCAATTTCTCAGCTCGTGTCTACGAGACGGAAAGAGAAGGACCGTGACGTTTGGTGGGTAGAGAAGCGCAAAGCCCCAGTGTTACTGCGCCTGTGAAAGCGCTTCCAAGGAAGGGTGCTGGCTAGCAACAGCTTTCAGTGCTGGCACTTTTCATCTCTGAGCAATTGCTCGACGTTTGCAATTTCTCAGCTCGTGTCTACGAGACGGAAAGAGAAGGACCGTGATGTTTGGTGGCTAGAGAAGCGCAAAGCCCCAGTGTTGATGCGCCTGTGAAAGCGCTTCCAAGGAAGGGTGCTGGCTAGCAACAGCTTTCAGTGCTGGCACTTTTCATCTCTGAGCATTTGCTCAACATTTGCAATTTCTCACCTGAGCTCTCTTTAGAGTGCGCGAGAGGATGAGCAGAAGATTAGGTGGCTAGAGAAGCCCAGAGCCCCACTGTTCTTAGGCCTACAAAAGCGCTTCCAAGGAAGGGTGCTGGCTAGCAACAGCTTTCAGTGCTGGCACTTTTCATCTCTGAGCAATTGCTCGACGTTTGCAATTTCTCAGCTCGTGTCTACGAGACGGAAAGAGAATGACAGTGACGTTTGGTGGGTAGAGAATCGCAAAGCCCCAGTGTTACTGCGCCTGTGAAAGCGCTTCCAAGGAAGGGTGCTGGCTAGCAACAGCTTTCAGTGCTGGCACTTTTCATCTCTGAGCAATTGCTCGACGTTTGCAATTTCTCAGCTCGTGTCTACGAGATGGAAAGAGAAGGACCGTGACGTTTGGTGGCTAGAGAAGCGCAAAGCCCCAGTGTTGCTGCGCCTGAGAAAGTGCTTCCAAGGAAGGGTGCTGGCTAGCAACAGCTTTCAGTGCTGGCACTTTTCATCTCTGAGCAATTGCTCGACGTTTGCAATTTCTCACCTGAGCTCTCTTCAGAGTGCGCGGGAGGATGAGCAGAAGATGAGGTGGCTAGAGAAGCCCAGAGCCCCACTGTTCTTAGGCCTACAAAAGCGCCTCCAAGGAAGGGTGCTGGCTAGCAAGAGCTTTCAGTGCTGGCACTTTTCATCTCTGAGCAATTGCTCGACGTTTGCAATTTCTCAGCTCGTGTCTACGAGACGGAAAGAGAAGGACCGTGACGTTTGGTGGCTAGAGAAGCGCAAAGCCCCAGTGTTGCTGCGCCTGTGAAAGCGCTTCCAGGGAAGGGTGCTGGCTAGCAACAGCTTTCAGTGCTGGCACTTTTCATCTCTGAGCAATTGCTCGACGTTTGCAATTTCTCAGCTCGTGTCTACGAGACGGAAAGAGAATGACCGTGACGTTTGGTGGGTAGAGAAGCGCAAAGCCCCAGTGTTGCTGCGCCTGTGAAAGCGCTTCCAAGGAAGGGTGCTGGCTAGCAACAGCTTTCAGTGCTGGCACTTTTCATCTCTGAGCAATTGCTCGACGTTTGCAATTTCTCAGCTCGTGTCTAGGAGACGGAAAGAGAAGGACCGTGACGTTTGGTGGCTAGAGAAGCGCAAAGCCCCAGTGTTGCTGCGCCTGTGAAAGCGCTTCCAAGGAAGGGTGCTGGCTAGCAACAGCTTTCAGTGCTGGCACTTTTCATCTCTGAGCAATTGCTCGACGTTTGCAATTTCTCACCTGAGCTCTCTTTAGACTGCGCGAGAGGATGAGCAGAAGATTAGGTGGCTAGAGAAGCCCAGAGCCCCAGTCTTCTTAGGCCTACAAAAGCGCTTCCAAGGAAGGGTGCTGGCTAGCAACAGCTTTCAGTGCTGGCACTTTTCATCTCTGAGCAATTGCTCGACGTTTGCAATTTCTCAGCTCGTGTCTACGAGACGGAAAGAGAAGGACCGTGACGTTTGGTGGCTAGAGAAGCGCAAACCCCAGTGTTGCTGCGCCTGTGAAAGCGCTTCCAAGGAAGGGTGCTGGCTAGCAACAGCTTTCAGTGCTGGCACTTTTCATCTCGGAGCAATTGCTCCACGTTTGCAATTTCTCACCTGAGCTCTCTTTAGAGTGCGCGAGAGGATGAGCAGAAGATTAGGTGGCTAGAGAAGCCCAGAGCCCCAGTGTTCTTAGGCCTACAAAAGCGCTTCCAAGGAAGGGTGCTGGCTAGCAACAGCTTTCAGTGCTCGCACTTCTCATCTCTGAGCAATTGCTCGACGTTTGCAATTTCTCAGCTCGTGTCTACGAGACGGAAAGAGAAGGACCGTGACGTTTGGTGGCTAGAGAAGCGCAAAGCCCCAGTGTTGCTGCGCCTGTGAAAGCGCTTCCAAGGAAGGGTGCTGGCTAGCAACAGCTTTCAGTGCTGGCACTTTTCATCTCTGAGCAATTGCTCCACGTTTGCAATTTCTCAGCTCGTGTCTACGAGACGGAAAGAGAAGGACCGTGACGTTTGGTGGCTAGAGAAGCGCAAAGCCCCAGTGTTGCTGCGCCTGTGAAAGTGCTTCCAAGGAAGGGTGCTGGCTAGCAACAGCTTTCAGTGCTGGCACTTTTCATCTCTGAGCAATTGCTTGACGTTTGCAATTTCTCACCTGAGCTCTCTTTAGAGTGCGCGAGAGGATGAGCAGAAGATTAGGTGGCTAGAGAGGCCCAGAGCCCCACTGTTCTTAGGCCTACAAAAGCGCTTCCAAGGAAGGGGGCTGGCTAGCAAGAGCTTTCAGTGCTGGCACTTTTCATCTCTGAGCAATTGCTCAACGTTTGCAATTTCTCAGCTCGTGTCTACGAGACGGAAAGAGAAGAACCGTGACGTTTGGTGGCTAGAGAAGCGCAAAGCCCCAGTGTTGCTGCGCCTGTGAAAGCGCTTCCAAGGAAGGGTGCTGGCTAGCAACAGCTTTCAGTGCTGGCACTTTTCATCTCTGAGCAATTGCTGGACATTTGCAATTTCTCACCTGAGCTCTCTTTTAGAGTGCGCGAGAGGATGAGCAGAAGATTAGGTGGCTAGAGAAGCCCAGAGCCCCACTGTTCTTAGGCCTACAAAAGCGCTTCCAAGGAAGGGTGCTGGCTAGCAACAGCTTTCAGTGCTGGCACTTTTCATCTCTGAGCAATTGCTCGACGTTTGCAATTTCTCAGCTCATGTCTACGAGACGGAAAGAGAAGGACCGTGACGTTTGGTGGCTAGAGAAGCGCAAAGCCCCAGTGTTGCTGCGCCTGTGAAAGCGCTTCCAAGGAAGGGTGCTGGCTAGCAAGAGCTTTCACTGCTGGCACTTTTCATCTCTGAGCAATTGCTTGACGTTTGCAATTTCTCAGCTCGTGTCTACGAGACGGAAAGAGAAGAACCGTGACGTTTGGTGGCTAGAGAAGCGCAAAGCCCCAGTGTTGCTGCGCCTGTGAAAGCGCTTCCAAGGAAGGGTGCTGGCTAGCAACAGCTTTCAGTGCTGGCACTTTTCATCTCTGAGCAATTGCTCCACGTTTGCAATTTCTCACCTGAGCTCTCTTTAGAGTGCGCGAGAGAATGAGCAGAAGATGAGGTGGCTAGAGAAGCCCAGAGCCCCAGTATTCTTAGGCCTACAAAAGCGCTTCCAAGGAAGGGTGCTGGCTAGCAACAGCTTTCAGTGCTGGCACTTTTCATCTCTGAGCAATTGCTCGACGTTTGCAATTTCTCAGCTCGTGTCTACGAGACGGAAAGAGAAGGACCGTGACGTTTGGTGGGTAGAGAAGCGCAAAGCCCCAGTGTTGCTGCGCCTGTGAAAGCGCTTCCAAGGAAGGGTGCTGGCTAGCAACAGCTTTCAGTGCTGGCACTTTTCATCTCTGAGCAATTGCTCGACGTTTGCAATTTCTCAGCTCGTGTCTACGAGACGGAAAGAGAATGACCGTGACGTTTGGTGCGTATAGAAGCGCAAAGCCCCAGTGTTGCTGCGCCTGTGAAAGCGCTTCCAAGGAAGGGTGCTGGCTAGCAACAGCTTTCAGTGCTGGCACTTTTCATCTCCGAGCAATTGCTCGACGTTTGCAATTTCTCACCTGAGCTCTCTTTAGAGTGCGCGAGAGGATGAGCAGAAGATGAGGTGGCTAGAGAAGCCCAGAGCCCCAGTGTTCTTAGGCCTACAAAAGCGCTTCCAAGGAAGGGTGCTGGCTAGCAACAGCTTTTAGTGCTGGCACTTTTCATCTCTGAGCAATTGCTCCACGTTTGCAATTTCTCAGCTCGTGTCTACGAGACGGAGAGATAGTGACCGTGACGTTTGCTGGCTAGAGAAGCGCAAAGCCCCAGTGTTGCTGCGCCTGTGAAAGCGCTTCCAAGGAAGGTTGCTGGGTAGCAAGAGCTTTCAGTGCTGGCACTTTTCATCTCCGAGCAATTGCTCGACGTTTGCAATTTCTCAGCTCGTGTCTACGAGACGGAAAGAGAATGACCGTGACGTTTGGTGCGTATAGAAGCGCAAAGCCCCAGTGTTACTGCGCCTGTGAAAGCGCTTCCAAGGAAGGGTGCTGGCTAACAACAGCTTTCAGTGCTGGCACTTTTCATCTCTGAGCTATTGCTCGACGTTTGCAATTTCTCAGCTCGTGTCTACGAGACGGAAAGAGAATGACCGTGACGTTTGGTGGCTAGAGAAGTGCAAAGCCCCAGTGTTGCTGCGCCTGTGAAAGCGCTTCCAAGGAAGGGTGCTGGCTAGCAACAGCTTTCAGTGCTGGCACTTTTCATCTCTGAGCAATTGCTGGACATTTGCAATTTCTCACCTGAGCTCTCTTTTAGAGTGCGCGAGAGGATGAGCAGAAGATGAGGTGGCTAGAGAAGCCCAGAGCCCCAGTGTTCTTAGGCCTACAAAAGCGCTTCCAAGGAAGGGTGCTGGCTAGCAACAGCTTTCAGTGCTGGCACTTTTCATCTCTGAGCAATTGCTCGACGTTTGCAATTTCTCAGCTCGTGTCTACGAGACGGAAAGAGAATGACAGTGACGTTTGGTGGGTAGAGAAGCGCAAAGCCCCAGTGTTGCTGCGCCTGTGAAAGCGCTTCCAAGGAAGGGTGCTGGCTAGCAACAGCTTTCAGTGCTGGCACTTTTCATCTCTGAGCAATTGCTCGACGTTTGCAATTTCTCAGCTCGTGTCTACGAGATGGAAAGAGAAGGACCGTGACGTTTGGTGGCTAGAGAAGCGCAAAGCCCCAGTGTTGCTGCGCCTGTGAAAGTGCTTCCAAGGAAGGGTGCTGGCTAGCAACAGCTTTCAGTGCTGGCACTTTTCATCTCTGAGCAATTGCTCGACGTTTGCAATTTCTCACCTGAGCTCTCTTCAGAGTGCGCGGGAGGATGAGCAGAAGATGAGGTGGCTAGAGAAGCCCAGAACCCCACTGTTCTTAGGCCTACAAAAGCGCTTCCAAGGAAGGGTGCTGGCTAGCAAGAGCTTTCAGTGCTGGCACTTTTCATCTCTGAGCAATTGCTCGACGTTTGCAATTTCTCAGCTCGTGTCTACAAGACGGAAAGAGAATGACCGTGACGTTTGGTGGCTAGAGAAGCGCAAAGCCCCAGTGTTGCTGTGCCTGTGAAAGCGCTTCCAAGGAAGGGTGCTGGCTAGCAACAGCTTTCAGTGCTGGCACTTTTCATCTCTGAGCAATTGCTCGACGTTTGCAATTTCTCAGCTCGTGTCTACGAGACGGAAAGAGAAGAACCGTGACGTTTGGTGGCTAGAGAAGCGCAAAGCCCCAGTGTTGCTGCGCCTGTGAAAGCGCTTCCAAGGAAGGGTGCTGGCTAGCAACAGCTTTCAGTGCTGGCACTTTTCATCTCTGAGCAATTGCTCGACGTTTGCAATTTCTCAGCTCGTGTCTACGAGACGGAAAGAGAAGGACCGTGACGTTTGGTGGGTAGAGAAGCGCAAAGCCCCAGTGTTGCTGCGCCTGTGAAAGCGCTTCCAAGGAAGGGTGCTGGCTAGCAACAGCTTTCAGTGCTGGCACTTTTCATCTCTGAGCAATTGCTCGACGTTTGCAATTTCTCACCTGAGGTCTCTTTAGAGTGCGCGAGAGGATGAGCAGAAGATTAGGTGGCTAGAGAAGCCCAGAGCCCCACTGTTCTTAGGCCTACAAAAGCGCTTCCAAGGAAGGGTGCTGGCTAGCAACAGCTTTCAGTGCTGGCACTTTTCATCTCTGAGCAATTGCTCGACGTTTGCAATTTCTCAGCTCGTGTCTACGAGACGGAAAGAGAAGGACCGTGACGTTTGGTGGCTAGAGAAGCGCAAACCCCAGTGTTGCTGCGCCTGTGAAAGCGCTTCCAAGGAAGGGTGCTGGCTAGCAACAGCTTTCAGTGCTGGCACTTTTCATCTCTGAGCAATTGCTGGACATTTGCAATTTCTCACCTGAGCTCTCTTTTAGAGTGCGCGAGAGGATGAGCAGAAGATTAGGTGGCTAGAGAAGCCCAGAGCCCCAGTGTTCTTAGGCCTACAAAAGCGCTTCCAAGGAAGGGTGCTGGCTAGCAACAGCTTTCAGTGCTGGCACTTTTCATCTCGGAGCAATTGCTCCACGTTTGCAATTTCTCACCTGAGCTCTCTTTAGAGTGTGCGAGAGGATGAGCAGAAGATTAGGTGGCTAGAGAAGCCCAGAGCCCCAGTGTTCTTAGGCCTACAAAAGCGCTTCCAAGGAAGGGTGCTGGCTAGCAACAGCTTTCAGTGCTCGCACTTCTCATCTCTGAGCAATTGCTCGACGTTTGCAATTTCTCAGCTCGTGTCTACGAGACGGAAAGAGAAGGACCGTGACGTTTGGTGGGTAGAGAAGCGCAAAGCCCCAGTGTTGCTGCGCCTGTGAAAGCGCTTCCAAGGAAGGGTGCCGGCTAGCAACAGCTTTCAGTGCTGGCACTTTTCATCTCTGAGCAATTGCTGGACATTTGCAATTTCTCACCTGAGCTCTCTTTTAGAGTGCGCGAGAGGATGAGCAGAAGATGAGGTGGCTAGAGAAGCCCAGAGCCCCAGTGTTCTTAGGCCTACAAAAGCGCTTCCAAGGAAGGGTGCTGGCTAGCAACAGCTTTCAGTGCTGGCACTTTTCATCTCTGAGCAATTGCTCGACGTTTGCAATTTCTCAGCTCGTGTCTACGAGACGGAAAGAGAAGGACCGTGACGTTTGGTGGCTAGAGAAGCGCAAAGCCCCAGTGTTGCTGCGCCTGTGAAAGCGCTTCCAAGGAAGGGTGCTGGCTAGCAACAGCTTTTAGTGCTGGCACTTTTCATCTCTGAGCAATTGCTCCACGTTTGCAATTTCTCAGCTCGTGTCTACGAGACGGAGAGATAGTGACCGTGACGTTTGCTGGCTAGAGAAGCGCAAAGCCCCAGTGTTGCTGCGCCTGTGAAAGCGCTTCCAAGGAAGGTTGCTGGGTAGCAAGAGCTTTCAGTGCTGGCACTTTTCATCTCCGAGCAATTGCTCGACGTTTGCAATTTCTCAGCTCGTGTCTACGAGACGGAAAGAGAATGACCGTGACGTTTGGTGCGTATAGAAGCGCAAAGCCCCAGTGTTACTGCGCCTGTGAAAGCGCTTCCAAGGAAGGGTGCTGGCTAGCAACAGCTTTCAGTGCTGGCACTTTTCATCTCTGAGCTATTGCTCGACGTTTGCAATTTCTCAGCTCGTGTCTACGAGACGGAAAGAGAATGACCGTGACGTTTGGTGGCTAGAGAAGTGCAAAGCCCCAGTGTTGCTGCGCCTGTGAAAGCGCTTCCAAGGAAGGGTGCTGGCTAGCAACAGCTTTCAGTGCTGGCACTTTTCATCTCTGAGCAATTGCTGGACATTTGCAATTTCTCACCTGAGCTCTCTTTTAGAGTGCGCGAGAGGATGAGCAGAAGATGAGGTGGCTAGAGAAGCCCAGAGCCCCAGTGTTCTTAGGCCTACAAAAGCGCTTCCAAGGAAGGGTGCTGGCTAGCAACAGCTTTCAGTGCTGGCACTTTTCATCTCTGAGCAATTGCTCGACGTTTGCAATTTCTCAGCTCGTGTCTACGAGACGGAAAGAGAATAACCGTGACGTTTGGTGGGTACAGAAGCGCAAAGCCCCAGTGTTGCTGCACCTGTGAAAGCGCTTCCAAGGAAGGGTGCTGGCTAGCAACAGCTTTCAGTGCTGGCACTTTTCATCTCTGAGCAATTGCTCGACGTTTGCAATTTCTCAGCTCGTGTCTACGAGACGGAAAGAGAAGGACCGTGACGTTTGGTGGCTAGAGAAGCGCAAAGCCCCAGTGTTGCTGCGCCTGTGAAAGCGCTTCCAAGGAAGGGGGCTGGCTAGCAACAGCTTTCAGTGCTGGCACTTTTCATCTCTGAGCAATTGCTCAACATTTGCAATTTCTCACCTGAGCTCTCTTTAGAGTGCGCGAGAGGATGAGCAGAAGATTAGGTGGCTAGAGAAGCCCAGAGCCCCACTGTTCTTAGGCCTACAAAAGCGCTTCCAAGGAAGGGTGCTGGCTAGCAACAGCTTTCAGTGCTGGCACTTTTCATCTCTGAGCAATTGCTCGACGTTTGCAATTTCTCAGCTCGTGTCTACGAGACGGAAAGAGAATGACAGTGACGTTTGGTGGGTAGAGAAGCGCAAAGCCCCAGTGTTGCTGCGCCTGTGAAAGCGCTTCCAAGGAAGGGTGCTGGCTAGCAACAGCTTTCAGTGCTGGCACTTTTCATCTCTGAGCAATTGCTCGACGTTTGCAATTTCTCAGCTCGTGTCTACGAGATGGAAAGAGAAGGACCGTGACGTTTGGTGGCTAGAGAAGCGCAAAGCCCCAGTGTTGCTGCGCCTGTGAAAGTGCTTCCAAGGAAGGGTGCTGGCTAGCAACAGCTTTCAGTGCTGGCACTTTTCATCTCTGAGCAATTGCTCGACGTTTGCAATTTCTCACCTGAGCTCTCTTCAGAGTGCGCGGGAGGATGAGCAGAAGATGAGGTGGCTAGAGAAGCCCAGAACCCCACTGTTCTTAGGCCTACAAAAGCGCTTCCAAGGAAGGGTGCTGGCTAGCAAGAGCTTTCAGTGCTGGCACTTTTCATCTCTGAGCAATTGCTCGACGTTTGCAATTTCTCAGCTCGTGTCTACAAGACGGAAAGAGAATGACCGTGACGTTTGGTGGCTAGAGAAGCGCAAAGCCCCAGTGTTGCTGTGCCTGTGAAAGCGCTTCCAAGGAAGGGTGCTGGCTAGCAACAGCTTTCAGTGCTGGCACTTTTCATCTCTGAGCAATTGCTCGACGTTTGCAATTTCTCAGCTCGTGTCTACGAGACGGAAAGAGAAGAACCGTGACGTTTGGTGGCTAGAGAAGCGCAAAGCCCCAGTGTTGCTGCGCCTGTGAAAGCGCTTCCAAGGAAGGGTGCTGGCTAGCAACAGCTTTCAGTGCTGGCACTTTTCATCTCTGAGCAATTGCTCGACGTTTGCAATTTCTCAGCTCGTGTCTACGAGACGGAAAGAGAATGACCGTGACGTTTGGTGGCTAGAGAAGCGCAAAGCCCCAGTGTTGCTGCGCCTGTGAAAGCGCTTCCAAGGAAGGGTGCTGGCTAGCAACAGCTTTCAGTGCTGGCACTTTTCATCTCTGAGCAATTGCTCGACGTTTGCAATTTCTCACCTGAGGTCTCTTTAGAGTGCGCGAGAGGATGAGCAGAAGATTAGGTGGCTAGAGAAGCCCAGAGCCCCACTGTTCTTAGGCCTACAAAAGCGCTTCCAAGGAAGGGTGCTGGCTAGCAACAGCTTTCAGTGCTGGCACTTTTCATCTCTGAGCAATTGCTCGACGTTTGCAATTTCTCAGCTCGTGTCTACGAGACGGAAAGAGAAGGACCGTGACGTTTGGTGGCTAGAGAAGCGCAAACCCCAGTGTTGCTGCGCCTGTGAAAGCGCTTCCAAGGAAGGGTGCTGGCTAGCAACAGCTTTCAGTGCTGGCACTTTTCATCTCTGAGCAATTGCTGGACATTTGCAATTTCTCACCTGAGCTCTCTTTTAGAGTGCGCGAGAGGATGAGCAGAAGATTAGGTGGCTAGAGAAGCCCAGAGCCCCAGTGTTCTTAGGCCTACAAAAGCGCTTCCAAGGAAGGGTGCTGGCTAGCAACAGCTTTCAGTGCTGGCACTTTTCATCTCGGAGCAATTGCTCCACGTTTGCAATTTCTCACCTGAGCTCTCTTTAGAGTGTGCGAGAGGATGAGCAGAAGATTAGGTGGCTAGAGAAGCCCAGAGCCCCAGTGTTCTTAGGCCTACAAAAGCGCTTCCAAGGAAGGGTGCTGGCTAGCAACAGCTTTCAGTGCTCGCACTTCTCATCTCTGAGCAATTGCTCGACGTTTGCAATTTCTCAGCTCGTGTCTACGAGACGGAAAGAGAAGGACCGTGACGTTTGGTGGGTAGAGAAGCGCAAAGCCCCAGTGTTGCTGCGCCTGTGAAAGCGCTTCCAAGGAAGGGTGCCGGCTAGCAACAGCTTTCAGTGCTGGCACTTTTCATCTCTGAGCAATTGCTGGACATTTGCAATTTCTCACCTGAGCTCTCTTTTAGAGTGCGCGAGAGGATGAGCAGAAGATGAGGTGGCTAGAGAAGCCCAGAGCCCCAGTGTTCTTAGGCCTACAAAAGCGCTTCCAAGGAAGGGTGCTGGCTAGCAACAGCTTTCAGTGCTGGCACTTTTCATCTCTGAGCAATTGCTCGACGTTTGCAATTTCTCAGCTCGTGTCTACGAGACGGAAAGAGAAGGACCGTGACGTTTGGTGGCTAGAGAAGCGCAAAGCCCCAGTGTTGCTGCGCCTGTGAAAGTGCTTCCAAGGAAGGGTGCTGGCTAGCAACAGCTTTCAGTGCTGGCACTTTTCATCTCTGAGCAATTGCTTGACGTTTGCAATTTCTCACCTGAGCTCTCTTTAGAGTGCGCGAGAGGATGAGCAGAAGATTAGGTGGCTAGAGAGGCCCAGAGCCCCACTGTTCTTAGGCCTACAAAAGCGCTTCCAAGGAAGGGTGCTGGCTAGCAACAGCTTTCAGTGCTGGCACTTTTCATCTCTGAGCAATTGCTCGACGTTTGCAATTTCTCAGCTCGTGTCTACGAGACGGAAAGAGAAGAACCGTGACGTTTGGTGGGTAGAGAAGCGCAAAGCCCCAGTGTTGCTGCGCCTGTGAAAGCGCTTCCAAGGAAGGGTGCTGGCTAGCAACAGCTTTCAGTGCTGGCACTTTTCATCTCTGAGCAATTGCTGGACATTTGCAATTTCTCACCTGAGCTCTCTTTTAGAGTGCGCGAGAGGATGAGCAGAAGATTAGGTGGCTAGAGAAGCCCAGAGCCCCAGTGTTCTTAGGCCTACAAAAGCGCTTCCAAGGAAGGGTGCTGGCTAGCAACAGCTTTCAGTGCTGGCACTTTTCATCTCGGAGCAATTGCTCCACGTTTGCAATTTCTCAGCTCGTGTCTACGAGACGGAAAGAGAAGGACCGTGACGTTTGGTGGCTAGAGAAGCGCAAAGCCCCAGTGTTGCTGCGCCTGTGAAAGCGCTTCCAAGGAAGGGTGCTGGCTAGCAACAGCTTTCAGTGCTGGCACTTTTCATCTCTGAGCAATTGCTCGACGTTTGCAATTTCTCAGCTCGTGTCTACGAGACGGAAAGAGAATGACCGTGACGTTTGGTGCGTATAGAAGCGCAAAGCCCCAGTGTTGCTGCGCCTGTGAAAGCGCTTCCAAGGAAGGGTGCTGGCTAGCAACAGCTTTCAGTGCTGGCACTTTTCATCTCCGAGCAATTGCTCGACGTTTGCAATTTCTCACCTGAGCTCTCTTTAGAGTGCGCGAGAGGATGAGCAGAAGATGAGGTGGCTAGAGAAGCCCAGAGCCCCAGTGTTATTAGGCCTACAAAAGCGCTTCCAAGGAAGGGTGCTGGCTAGCAACAGCTTTTAGTGCTGGCACTTTTCATCTCTGAGCAATTGCTTGACGTTTGCAATTTCTCAGCTCGTGTCTACGAGACGGAGAGATAGTGACCGTGACATTTGGTGGCTAGAGAAGCGCAAAGCCCCAGTGTTGCTGCGCCTGTGAAAGCGCTTCCAAGGAAGGGTGCTGGCTAGCAAGAGCTTTTAGTGCTGGCACTTTTCATCTCCGAGCAATTGCTCGACGTTTGCAATTTCTCAGCTCGTGTCTACGAGACGGAAATAGAATGACCGTGACGTTTGGTGCGTATAGAAGCGCAAAGCCCCAGTGTTACTGCGCCTGTGAAAGCGCTTCCAAGGAAGGGTGCTGGCTAGCAACAGCTTTCAGTGCTGGCACTTTTCATCTCTGAGCTATTGCTCGACGTTTGCAATTTCTCAGCTCGTGTCTACGAGACGGAAAGAGAATGACCGTGACGTTTGGTGGCTAGAGAAGCGCAAAGCCCCAGTGTTGCTGCGCCTGTGAAAGCGCTTCCAGGGAAGGGTGCTGGCTAGCAAGAGCTTTTAGTGCTGGCACTTTTCATCTCCGAGCAATTGCTCGACGTTTGCAATTTCTCAGCTCGTGTCTACGAGACGGAAAGAGAATGACCGTGACGTTTGGTGCGTATAGAAGCGCAAAGCCCCAGTGTTGCTGCGCCTGTGAAAGCGCTTCCAAGGAAGGGTGCTGGCTAGCAACAGCTTTCAGTGCTGGCACTTTTCATCTCCGAGCAATTGCTCGACGTTTGCAATTTCTCACCTGAGCTCTCTTTAGAGTGCGCGAGAGGATGAGCAGAAGATGAGGTGGCTAGAGAAGCCCAGAGCCCCACTGTTCTTAGGCCTACAAAAGCGCTTCCAAGGAAGGGTGCTGGCTAGCAACAGCTTTCAGTGCTGGCACTTTTCATCTCTGAGCAATTGCTTGACGTTTGCAATTTCTCAGCTCGTGTCTACGAGACGGAGAGATAGTGACCGTGACGTTTGGTGGCTAGAGAAGCGCAAAGCCCCAGTGTTGCTGCGCCTGTGAAAGCGCTTCCAAGGAAGGGTGCTGGCTAGCAAGAGCTTTCAGTGCTGGCACTTTTCATCTCTGAGCAATTGCTGGACATTTGCAATTTCTCACCTGAGCTCTCTTTAGAGTGCGCGAGAGGATGAGCAGAAGATGAGGTGGCTAGAGAGGCCCAGAGCCCCAGTGTTCTTAGGCCTACAAAAGCGCTTCCAAGGAAGGGTGCTGGCTAGCAACAGCTTTCAGTGCTGGCACTTTTCATCTCTGAGCAATTGCTCCACGTTTGCAATTTCTCACCTGAGCTCTCTTTTAGAGTGCGCGAGAGGATGAGCAGAAGATGAGGTGGCTAGAGAAGCCCAGAGCCCCAGTGTTCTTAGGCCTACAAAAGCGCTTCCAAGGAAGGGTGCTGGCTAGCAAGAGCTTTCAGTGCTGGCACTTTTCATCTCTGAGCAATTGCTCGACGTTTGCAATTTCTCAGCTCGTGTCTACGAGACGGAAAGAGAATGACCGTAACATTTGGTGGCTAGAGAAGCGCAAAGCCCCAGTGTTGCTGCGCCTGTGAAAGCGCTTCCAAGGAAGGGTGCTGGCTAGCAACAGCTTTCAGTGCTGGCACTTTTCATCTCTGAGCAATTGCTCGACGTTTGCAATTTCTCAGCTCGTGTCTACGAGACGGAAAGAGAAGGACCGTGACGTTTGGTGGCTAGAGAAGCCCAGAGCCCCAGTGTTGCTGCGCCTGTGAAAGCGCTTCCAAGGAAGGGTGCTGGCTAGCAACAGCTTTCAGTGCTGGCACTTTTCATCTCTGAGCAATTGCTCGACGTTTGCAATTTCTCAGCTCGTGTCTACGAGACGGAAAGAGAAGAACCGTGACGTTTGGTGGCTAGAGAAGCGCAAAGCCCCAGTGTTGCTGCGCCTGTGAAAGCGCTTCCAAGGAAGGGTGCTGGCTAGCAACAGCTTTCAGTGCTGGCACTTTTCATCTCTGAGCAATTGCTCGACGTTTGCAATTTCTCAGCTCGTGTCTACGAGACGGAAAGAGAATGACCGTGACGTTTGGTGGCTAGAGAAGCGCAAAGCCCCAGTGTTGCTGCGCCTGTGAAAGCGCTTCCAAGGAAGGGTGCTGGCTAGCAACAGCTTTCAGTGCTGGCACTTTTCATCTCTGAGCAATTGCTCGACGTTTGCAATTTCTCACCTGAGGTCTCTTTAGAGTGCGCGAGAGGATGAGCAGAAGATTAGGTGGCTAGAGAAGCCCAGAGCCCCACTGTTCTTAGGCCTACAAAAGCGCTTCCAAGGAAGGGTGCTGGCTAGCAACAGCTTTCAGTGCTGGCACTTTTCATCTCTGAGCAATTGCTCGACGTTTGCAATTTCTCAGCTCGTGTCTACGAGACGGAAAGAGAAGGACCGTGACGTTTGGTGGCTAGAGAAGCGCAAACCCCAGTGTTGCTGCGCCTGTGAAAGCGCTTCCAAGGAAGGGTGCTGGCTAGCAACAGCTTTCAGTGCTGGCACTTTTCATCTCTGAGCAATTGCTGGACATTTGCAATTTCTCACCTGAGCTCTCTTTTAGAGTGCGCGAGAGGATGAGCAGAAGATTAGGTGGCTAGAGAAGCCCAGAGCCCCAGTGTTCTTAGGCCTACAAAAGCGCTTCCAAGGAAGGGTGCTGGCTAGCAACAGCTTTCAGTGCTGGCACTTTTCATCTCGGAGCAATTGCTCCACGTTTGCAATTTCTCACCTGAGCTCTCTTTAGAGTGTGCGAGAGGATGAGCAGAAGATTAGGTGGCTAGAGAAGCCCAGAGCCCCAGTGTTCTTAGGCCTACAAAAGCGCTTCCAAGGAAGGGTGCTGGCTAGCAACAGCTTTCAGTGCTCGCACTTCTCATCTCTGAGCAATTGCTCGACGTTTGCAATTTCTCAGCTCGTGTCTACGAGACGGAAAGAGAAGGACCGTGACGTTTGGTGGGTAGAGAAGCGCAAAGCCCCAGTGTTGCTGCGCCTGTGAAAGCGCTTCCAAGGAAGGGTGCCGGCTAGCAACAGCTTTCAGTGCTGGCACTTTTCATCTCTGAGCAATTGCTGGACATTTGCAATTTCTCACCTGAGCTCTCTTTTAGAGTGCGCGAGAGGATGAGCAGAAGATGAGGTGGCTAGAGAAGCCCAGAGCCCCAGTGTTCTTAGGCCTACAAAAGCGCTTCCAAGGAAGGGTGCTGGCTAGCAACAGCTTTCAGTGCTGGCACTTTTCATCTCTGAGCAATTGCTCGACGTTTGCAATTTCTCAGCTCGTGTCTACGAGACGGAAAGAGAAGGACCGTGACGTTTGGTGGCTAGAGAAGCGCAAAGCCCCAGTGTTGCTGCGCCTGTGAAAGTGCTTCCAAGGAAGGGTGCTGGCTAGCAACAGCTTTCAGTGCTGGCACTTTTCATCTCTGAGCAATTGCTTGACGTTTGCAATTTCTCACCTGAGCTCTCTTTAGAGTGCGCGAGAGGATGAGCAGAAGATTAGGTGGCTAGAGAGGCCCAGAGCCCCACTGTTCTTAGGCCTACAAAAGCGCTTCCAAGGAAGGGTGCTGGCTAGCAACAGCTTTCAGTGCTGGCACTTTTCATCTCTGAGCAATTGCTCGACGTTTGCAATTTCTCAGCTCGTGTCTACGAGACGGAAAGAGAAGAACCGTGACGTTTGGTGGGTAGAGAAGCGCAAAGCCCCAGTGTTGCTGCGCCTGTGAAAGCGCTTCCAAGGAAGGGTGCTGGCTAGCAACAGCTTTCAGTGCTGGCACTTTTCATCTCTGAGCAATTGCTGGACATTTGCAATTTCTCACCTGAGCTCTCTTTTAGAGTGCGCGAGAGGATGAGCAGAAGATTAGGTGGCTAGAGAAGCCCAGAGCCCCAGTGTTCTTAGGCCTACAAAAGCGCTTCCAAGGAAGGGTGCTGGCTAGCAACAGCTTTCAGTGCTGGCACTTTTCATCTCGGAGCAATTGCTCCACGTTTGCAATTTCTCAGCTCGTGTCTACGAGACGGAAAGAGAAGGACCGTGACGTTTGGTGGCTAGAGAAGCGCAAAGCCCCAGTGTTGCTGCGCCTGTGAAAGCGCTTCCAAGGAAGGGTGCTGGCTAGCAACAGCTTTCAGTGCTGGCACTTTTCATCTCTGAGCAATTGCTCGACGTTTGCAATTTCTCAGCTCGTGTCTACGAGACGGAAAGAGAATGACCGTGACGTTTGGTGCGTATAGAAGCGCAAAGCCCCAGTGTTGCTGCGCCTGTGAAAGCGCTTCCAAGGAAGGGTGCTGGCTAGCAACAGCTTTCAGTGCTGGCACTTTTCATCTCCGAGCAATTGCTCGACGTTTGCAATTTCTCACCTGAGCTCTCTTTAGAGTGCGCGAGAGGATGAGCAGAAGATGAGGTGGCTAGAGAAGCCCAGAGCCCCAGTGTTATTAGGCCTACAAAAGCGCTTCCAAGGAAGGGTGCTGGCTAGCAACAGCTTTTAGTGCTGGCACTTTTCATCTCTGAGCAATTGCTTGACGTTTGCAATTTCTCAGCTCGTGTCTACGAGACGGAGAGATAGTGACCGTGACATTTGGTGGCTAGAGAAGCGCAAAGCCCCAGTGTTGCTGCGCCTGTGAAAGCGCTTCCAAGGAAGGGTGCTGGCTAGCAAGAGCTTTTAGTGCTGGCACTTTTCATCTCCGAGCAATTGCTCGACGTTTGCAATTTCTCAGCTCGTGTCTACGAGACGGAAATAGAATGACCGTGACGTTTGGTGCGTATAGAAGCGCAAAGCCCCAGTGTTACTGCGCCTGTGAAAGCGCTTCCAAGGAAGGGTGCTGGCTAGCAACAGCTTTCAGTGCTGGCACTTTTCATCTCTGAGCTATTGCTCGACGTTTGCAATTTCTCAGCTCGTGTCTACGAGACGGAAAGAGAATGACCGTGACGTTTGGTGGCTAGAGAAGCGCAAAGCCCCAGTGTTGCTGCGCCTGTGAAAGCGCTTCCAGGGAAGGGTGCTGGCTAGCAAGAGCTTTTAGTGCTGGCACTTTTCATCTCCGAGCAATTGCTCGACGTTTGCAATTTCTCAGCTCGTGTCTACGAGACGGAAAGAGAATGACCGTGACGTTTGGTGCGTATAGAAGCGCAAAGCCCCAGTGTTGCTGCGCCTGTGAAAGCGCTTCCAAGGAAGGGTGCTGGCTAGCAACAGCTTTCAGTGCTGGCACTTTTCATCTCCGAGCAATTGCTCGACGTTTGCAATTTCTCACCTGAGCTCTCTTTAGAGTGCGCGAGAGGATGAGCAGAAGATGAGGTGGCTAGAGAAGCCCAGAGCCCCACTGTTCTTAGGCCTACAAAAGCGCTTCCAAGGAAGGGTGCTGGCTAGCAACAGCTTTCAGTGCTGGCACTTTTCATCTCTGAGCAATTGCTTGACGTTTGCAATTTCTCAGCTCGTGTCTACGAGACGGAGAGATAGTGACCGTGACGTTTGGTGGCTAGAGAAGCGCAAAGCCCCAGTGTTGCTGCGCCTGTGAAAGCGCTTCCAAGGAAGGGTGCTGGCTAGCAAGAGCTTTCAGTGCTGGCACTTTTCATCTCTGAGCAATTGCTGGACATTTGCAATTTCTCACCTGAGCTCTCTTTAGAGTGCGCGAGAGGATGAGCAGAAGATGAGGTGGCTAGAGAGGCCCAGAGCCCCAGTGTTCTTAGGCCTACAAAAGCGCTTCCAAGGAAGGGTGCTGGCTAGCAACAGCTTTCAGTGCTGGCACTTTTCATCTCTGAGCAATTGCTCCACGTTTGCAATTTCTCACCTGAGCTCTCTTTTAGAGTGCGCGAGAGGATGAGCAGAAGATGAGGTGGCTAGAGAAGCCCAGAGCCCCAGTGTTCTTAGGCCTACAAAAGCGCTTCCAAGGAAGGGTGCTGGCTAGCAAGAGCTTTCAGTGCTGGCACTTTTCATCTCTGAGCAATTGCTCGACGTTTGCAATTTCTCAGCTCGTGTCTACGAGACGGAAAGAGAAGGACCGTAACATTTGGTGGCTAGAGAAGCGCAAAGCCCCAGTGTTGCTGCGCCTGTGAAAGCGCTTCCAAGGAAGGGTGCTGGCTAGCAACAGCTTTCAGTGCTGGCACTTTTCATCTCTGAGCAATTGCTCGACGTTTGCAATTTCTCAGCTCGTGTCTACGAGACGGAAAGAGAAGGACCGTGACGTTTGGTGGCTAGAGAAGCCCAGAGCCCCAGTGTTGCTGCGCCTGTGAAAGCGCTTCCAAGGAAGGGTGCTGGCTAGCAACAGCTTTCAGTGCTGGCACTTTTCATCTCTGAGCAATTGCTCGACGTTTGCAATTTCTCAGCTCGTGTCTACGAGACGGAAAGAGAAGAACCGTGACGTTTGGTGGCTAGAGAAGCGCAAAGCCCCAGTGTTGCTGCGCCTGTGAAAGCGCTTCCAAGGAAGGGGGCTGGCTAGCAAGAGCTTTCAGTGCTGGCACTTTTCATCTCTGAGCAATTGCTCCACGTTTGCAATTTCTCACCTGAGCTCTCTTTTAGAGTGCGCGAGAGGATGAGCAGAAGATGAGGTGGCTAGAGAAGCCCAGAGCCCCAGTGTTCTTAGGCCTACAAAAGCGCTTCCAAGGAAGGGTGCTGGCTAGCAAGAGCTTTCAGTGCTGGCACTTTTCATCTCTGAGCAATTGCTCGACGTTTGCAATTTCTCAGCTCGTGTCTACGAGACGGAAAGAGAAGGACCGTGACGTTTGGTGGCTAGAGAAGCGCAAAGCCCCAGTGTTGCTGCGCCTGTGAAAGCGCTTCCAAGGAAGGGTGCTGGCTAGCAACAGCTTTCAGTGCTGGCACTTTTCATCTCTGAGCAATTGCTCGACGTTTGCAATTTCTCAGCTCGTGTCTACGAGACGGAAAGAGAATGACCGTGACGTTGGGTGCGTATAGAAGCGCAAAGCCCCAGTGTTGCTGCGCCTGTGAAAGCGCTTCCAAGGAAGGGTGCTGGCTAGCAACAGCTTTCAGTGCTGGCACTTTTCATCTCCGAGCAATTGCTCGACGTTTGCAATTTCTCACCTGAGCTCTCTTTAGAGTGCGCGAGAGGATGAGCAGAAGATGAGGTGGCTAGAGAAGCCCAGAGCCCCAGTGTTCTTAGGCCTACAAAAGCGCTTCCAAGGAAGGGTGCTGGCTAGCAACAGCTTTCAGTGCTGGCACTTTTCATCTCTGAGCAATTGCTCCACGTTTGCAATTTCTCAGCTCGTGTCTACGAGACGGAGAGATAGTGACCGTGACGTTTGGTGGCTAGAGAAGCGCAAAGCCCCAGTGTTGCTGCGCCTGTGAAAGCGCTTCCAAGGAAGGTTGCTGGGTAGCAAGAGCTTTCAGTGCTGGCACTTTTCATCTCTGAGCAATTGCTCGACGTTTGCAATTTCTCAGCTCGTGTCTACGAGACGGAAAGAGAATGACCGTGACGTTTGGTGCGTATAGAAGCGCAAAGCCCCAGTGTTACTGCGCCTGTGAAAGCGCTTCCAAGGAAGGGTGCTGGCTAGCAACAGCTTTCAGTGCTGGCACTTTTCATCTCTGAGCTATTGCTCGACGTTTGCAATTTCTCAGCTCGTGTCTACGAGACGGAAAGAGAATGACCGTGACGTTTGGTGGCTAGAGAAGTGCAAAGCCCCAGTGTTGCTGCGCCTGTGAAAGCGCTTCCAAGGAAGGGTGCTGGCTAGCAACAGCTTTCAGTGCTGGCACTTTTCATCTCTGAGCATTTGCTGGACATTTGCAATTTCTCACCTGAGCTCTCTTTAGAGTGCGCGAGAGGATGAGCAGAAGATTAGGTGGCTAGAGAGGCCCAGAGCCCCACTGTTCTTAGGCCTACAGAAGCGCTTCCAAGGAAGGGTGCTGGCTAGCAACAGCTTTCAGTGCTGGCACTTTTCATCTCTGAGCAATTGCTCGACGTTTGCAATTTCTCAGCTCGTGTCTACGAGACGGAAAGAGAAGAACCGTGACGTTTGGTGGGTAGAGAAGCGCAAAGCCCCAGTGTTGCTGCGCCTGTGAAAGCGCTTCCAAGGAAGGGTGCTGGCTAGCAACAGCTTTCAGTGCTGGCACTTTTCATCTCTGAGCAATTGCTGGACATTTGCAATTTCTCACCTGAGCTCTCTTTTAGAGTGCGCGAGAGGATGAGCAGAAGATGAGGTGGCTAGAGAAGCCCAGAGCCCCAGTGTTCTTAGGCCTACAAAAGCGCTTCCAAGGAAGGGTGCTGGCTAGCAAGAGCTTTCAGTGCTGGCACTTTTCATCTCTGAGCAATTGCTCGACGTTTGCAATTTCTCAGCTCGTGTCTACGAGACGGAAAGAGAAGGACCGTGACGTTTGGTGGCTAGAGAAGCGCAAAGCCCCAGTGTTGCTGCGCCTGTGAAAGCGCTTCCAGGGAAGGGTGCTGGCTAGCAACAGCTTTCAGTGCTGGCACTTTTCATCTCTGAGCAATTGCTCGACGTTTGCAATTTCTCAGCTCGTGTCTACGAGACGGAAAGAGAAGGACCGTGACGTTTGGTGGCTAGAGAAGCGCAAAGCCCCAGTGTTGCTGCGCCTGTGAAAGTGCTTCCAAGGAAGGGTGCTGGCTAGCAACAGCTTTCAGTGCTGGCACTTTTCATCTCCGAGCAATTGCTCGACGTTTGCAATTTCTCACCTGAGCTCTCTTTAGAGTGCGCGAGAGGATGAGCAGAAGATGAGGTGGCTAGAGAAGCCCAGAGCCCCAGTGTTCTTAGGCCTACAAAAGCGCTTCCAAGGAAGGGTGCTGGCTAGCAACAGCTTTCAGTGCTGGCACTTTTCATCTCTGAGCAATTGCTTGACGTTTGCAATTTCTCAGCTCGTGTCTACGAGACGGAGAGATAGTGACCGTGACGTTTGGTGGCTAGAGAAGCGCAAAGCCCCAGTGTTGCTGCGCCTGTGAAAGCGCTTCCAAGGAAGGGTGCTGGCTAGCAAGAGCTTTCAGTGCTGGCACTTTTCATCTCTGAGCAATTGCTGGACATTTGCAATTTCTCACCTGAGCTCTCTTTAGAGTGCGCGAGAGGATGAGCAGAAGATGAGGTGGCTAGAGAGGCCCAGAGCCCCACTGTTCTTAGGCCTACAAAAGCGCTTCCAAGGAAGGGTGCTGGCTAGCAACAGCTTTCAGTGCTGGCACTTTTCATCTCTGAGCAATTGCTCCACGTTTGCAATTTCTCACCTGAGCTCTCTTTTAGAGTGCGCGAGAGGATGAGCAGAAGATGAGGTGGCTAGAGAAGCCCAGAGCCCCAGTGTTCTTAGGCCTACAAAAGCGCTTCCAAGGAAGGGTGCTGGCTAGCAAGAGCTTTCAGTGCTGGCACTTTTCATCTCTGAGCAATTGCTCGACGTTTGCAATTTCTCAGCTCGTGTCTACGAGACGGAAAGAGAATGACCGTAACATTTGGTGGCTAGAGAAGCGCAAAGCCCCAGTGTTGCTGCGCCTGTGAAAGCGCTTCCAAGGAAGGGTGCTGGCTAGCAACAGCTTTCAGTGCTGGCACTTTTCATCTCTGAGCAATTGCTCGACGTTTGCAATTTCTCAGCTCGTGTCTACGAGACGGAAAGAGAAGGACCGTGACGTTTGGTGGGTAGAGAAGCGCAAAGCCCCAGTGTTGCTGCGCCTGTGAAAGCGCTTCCAAGGAAGGGTGCTGGCTAGCAACAGCTTTCAGTGCTGGCACTTTTCATCTCTGAGCAATTGCTCGACGTTTGCAATTTCTCAGCTCGTGTCTACGAGACGGAAAGAGAAGAACCGTGACGTTTGGTGGCTAGAGAAGCGCAAAGCCCCAGTGTTGCTGCGCCTGTGAAAGCGCTTCCAAGGAAGGGTGCTGGCTAGCAAGAGCTTTCAGTGCTGGCACTTTTCATCTCTGAGCAATTGCTCCACGTTTGCAATTTCTCACCTGAGCTCTCTTTTAGAGTGCGCGAGAGGATGAGCAGAAGATGAGGTGGCTAGAGAAGCCCAGAGCCCCAGTGTTCTTAGGCCTACAAAAGCGCTTCCAAGGAAGGGTGCTGGCTAGCAAGAGCTTTCAGTGCTGGCACTTTTCATCTCTGAGCAATTGCTCGACGTTTGCAATTTCTCAGCTCGTGTCTACGAGACGGAAAGAGAAGGACCGTGACGTTTGGTGGGTAGAGAAGCGCAAAGCCCCAGTGTTGCTGCGCCTGTGAAAGCGCTTCCAAGGAAGGGTGCTGGCTAGCAAGAGCTTTCAGTGCTGGCACTTTTCATCTCTGAGCAATTGCTCGACGTTTGCAATTTCTCAGCTCGTGTCTACGAGACGGAAAGAGAATGACCGTGACGTTGGGTGCGTATAGAAGCGCAAAGCCCCAGTGTTGCTGCGCCTGTGAAAGCGCTTCCAAGGAAGGGTGCTGGCTAGCAACAGCTTTCAGTGCTGGCACTTTTCATCTCCGAGCAATTGCTCGACGTTTGCAATTTCTCACCTGAGCTCTCTTTAGAGTGCGCGAGAGGATGAGCAGAAGATGAGGTGGCTAGAGAAGCCCAGAGCCCCAGTGTTCTTAGGCCTACAAAAGCGCTTCCAAGGAAGGGTGCTGGCTAGCAACAGCTTTCAGTGCTCGCACTTTTCATCTCTGAGCAATTGCTTGACGTTTGCAATTTCTCAGCTCGTGTCTACGAGACGGAGAGATAGTGACCGTGACGTTTGGTGGCTAGAGAAGCGCAAAGCCCCAGTGTTGCTGCGCCTGTGAAAGCGCTTCCAAGGAAGGGTGCTGGCTAGCAAGAGCTTTCAGTGCTGGCACTTTTCATCTCTGAGCAATTGCTCGACGTTTGCAATTTCTCAGCTCGTGTCTGCGAGACGGAAAGAGAATGACCGTGACGTTTGGTGGGTAGAGAAGCGCAAAGCCCCAGTGTTACTGCGCCTGTGAAAGCGCTTCCAAGGAAGGGTGCTGGCTAGCAACAGCTTTCAGTGCTGGCACTTTTCATCTCTGAGCTATTGCTCGACGTTTGCAATTTCTCAGCTCGTGTCTACGAGACGGAAAGAGAATGACCGTGACGTTTGGTGGCTAGAGAAGTGCAAAGCCCCAGTGTTGCTGCGCCTGTGAAAGCGCTTCCAAGGAAGGGTGCTGGCTAGCAACAGCTTTCAGTGCTGGCACTTTTCATCTCTGAGCAATTGCTGGACATTTGCAATTTCTCACCTGAGCTCTCTTTAGAGTGCGTGAGAGGATGAGCAGAAGATTAGGTGGCTAGAGAGGCCCAGAGCCCCACTGTTCTTAGGCCTACAGAAGCGCTTCCAAGGAAGGGTGCTGGCTAGCAACAGCTTTCAGTGCTGGCACTTTTCATCTCTGAGCAATTGCTCGACGTTTGCAATTTCTCAGCTCGTGTCTACGAGACGGAAAGAGAAGAACCGTGACGTTTGGTGGGTAGAGAAGCGCAAAGCCCCAGTGTTGCTGCGCCTGTGAAAGCGCTTCCAAGGAAGGGTGCTGGCTAGCAACAGCTTTCAGTGCTGGCACTTTTCATCTCTGAGCAATTGCTCCACGTTTGCAATTTCTCACCTGAGCTCTCTTTTAGAGTGCGCGAGAGGATGAGCAGAAGATGAGGTGGCTAGAGAAGCCCAGAGCCCCAGTGTTCTTAGGCCTACAAAAGCGCTTCCAAGGAAGGGTGCTGGCTAGCAACAGCTTTCAGTGCTGGCACTTTTCATCTCTGAGCAATTGCTCGACGTTTGCAATTTCTCAGCTCGTGTCTACGAGACGGAAAGAGAAGGACCGTGACGTTTGGTGGCTAGAGAAGCGCAAAGCCCCAGTGTTGCTGCGCCTGTGAAAGCGCTTCCAGGGAAGGGTGCTGGCTAGCAACAGCTTTCAGTGCTGGCACTTTTCATCTCTGAGCAATTGCTCGACGTTTGCAATTTCTCAGCTCGTGTCTACGAGACGGAAAGAGAAGGACCGTGACGTTTGGTGGCTAGAGAAGCGCAAAGCCCCAGTGTTGCTGCGCCTGTGAAAGTGCTTCCAAGGAAGGGTGCTGGCTAGCAACAGCTTTCAGTGCTGGCACTTTTCATCTCTGAGCAATTGCTCCACGTTTGCAATTTCTCAGCTCGTGTCTACGAGACGGAAAGAGAAGAACCGTGACGTTTGGTGGCTAGAGAAGCGCAAAGCCCCAGTGTTGCTGCGCCTGTGAAAGCGCTTCCAAGGAAGGGTGCTGGCTAGCAACAGCTTTCAGTGCTGGCACTTTTCATCTCTGAGCAATTGCTCCACGTTTGCAATTTCTCACCTGAGCTCTCTTTTAGAGTGCGCGAGAGGATGAGCAGAAGATGAGGTGGCTAGAGAAGCCCAGAGCCCCACTGTTCTTAGGCCTACAAAAGCGCTTCCAAGGAAGGGTGCTGGCTAGCAAGAGCTTTCAGTGCTGGCACTTTTCATCTCTGAGCAATTGCTCGACGTTTGCAATTTCTCAGCTCGTGTCTACGAGACGGAAAGAGAATGACCGTGACATTTGGTGGCTAAAGAAGCGCAAAGCCCCAGTGTTGCTGCGCCTGTGAAAGCGCTTCCAAGGAAGGGTGCTGGCTAGCAACAGCTTTCAGTGCTGGCACTTTTCATCTCTGAGCAATTGCTCGACGTTTGCAATTTCTCAGCTCGTGTCTACGAGACGGAAAGAGAAGGACCGTGACGTTTGGTGGGTAGAGAAGCGCAAAGCCCCAGTGTTGCTGCGCCTGTGAAAGCGCTTCCAAGGAAGGGTGCTGGCTAGCAACAGCTTTCAGTGCTGGCACTTTTCATCTCTGAGCAATTGCTTGACGTTTGCAATTTCTCAGCTCGTGTCTACGAGACGGAAAGAGAAGAACCGTGACGTTTGGTGGCTAGAGAAGCGCAAAGCCCCAGTGTTGCTGCGCCTGTGAAAGCGCTTCCAAGGAAGGGTGCTGGCTAGCAACAGCTTTCAGTGCTGGCACTTTTCATCTCTGAGCAATTGCTCCACGTTTGCAATTTCTCACCTGAGCTCTCTTTTAGAGTGCGCGAGAGGATGAGCAGAAGATGAGGTGGCTAGAGAAGCCCAGAGCCCCAGTGTTCTTAGGCCTACAAAAGCGCTTCCAAGGAAGGGTGCTGGCTAGCAAGAGCTTTCAGTGCTGGCACTTTTCATCTCTGAGCAATTGCTCGACGTTTGCAATTTCTCAGCTCGTGTCTACGAGACGGAAAGAGAAGGACCGTGACGTTTGGTGGCTAGAGAAGCGCAAAGCCCCAGTGTTGCTGTGCCTGTGAAAGCGCTTCCAAGGAAGGGTGCTGGCTAGCAACAGCTTTCAGTGCTGGCACTTTTCATCTCTGAGCAATTGCTCGACGTTTGCAATTTCTCAGCTCGTGTCTACGAGACGGAAAGAGAAGGACCGTGACGTTTGGTGGGTAGAGAAGCGCAAAGCCCCAGTGTTGCTGCGCCTGTGAAAGCGCTTCCAAGGAAGGGTGCTGGCTAGCAACAGCTTTCAGTGCTGGCACTTTTCATCTCTGAGCAATTGCTCGACGTTTGCAATTTCTCACCTGAGCTCTCTTTAGAGTGCGCGAGAGGATGAGCAGAAGATGAGGTGGCTAGAGAAGCCCAGAGCCCCAGTGTTCTTAGGCCTACAAAAGCGCTTCCAAGGAAGGGTGCTGGCTAGCAAGAGCTTTCAGTGCTGGCACTTTTCATCTCCGAGCAATTGCTCGACGTTTGCAATTTCTCAGCTCGTGTCTACGAGACGGAGAGATAGTGACCGTGACGTTTGGTGGGTAGAGAAGCGCAAAGCCCCAGTGTTGCTGCGCCTGTGAAAGCGCTTCCAAGGAAGGGTGCTGGCTAGCAACAGCTTTCAGTGCTGGCACTTTTCATCTCCGAGCAATTGCTCGACGTTTGCAATTTCTCAGCTCGTGTCTACGAGACGGAAAGAGAATGACCGTGACGTTTGGTGCGTAGAGAAGCGCAAAGCCCCAGTGTTACTGCGCCTGTGAAAGCGCTTCCAAGGAAGGGTGCTGGCTAGCAACAGCTTTCAGTGCTGGCACTTTTCATCTCTGAGCTATTGCTCGACGTTTGCAATTTCTCAGCTCGTGTCTACGAGACGGAAAGAGAATGACCGTGACGTTTGGTGGCTAGAGAAGTGCAAAGCCCCAGTGTTGCTGCGCCTGTGAAAGCGCTTCCAAGGAAGGGTGCTGGCTAGCAACAGCTTTCAGTGCTGGCACTTTTCATCTCTGAGCAATTGCTCGACGTTTGCAATTTCTCACCTGAGCTCTCTTTAGAGTGCGCGAGAGGATGAGCAGAAGATGAGGTGGCTAGAGAAGCCCAGAGCCCCAGTGTTCTTAGGCCTACAAAAGCGCTTCCAAGGAAGGGTGCTGGCTAGCAAGAGCTTTCAGTGCTGGCACTTTTCATCTCTGAGCAATTGCTCGACGTTTGCAATTTCTCAGCTCATGTCTACGAGACGGAAAGAGAAGGACCGTGACGTTTGGTGGCTAGAGAAGCGCAAAGCCCCAGCGTTGCTGCGCCTGTGAAAGCGCTTCCAAGGAAGGGTGCTGGCTAGCTGCAGCTTTCAGTGCTGGCACTTTTCCTCTCTGAGCAATTGCTGGACGTTTGCAATTTCTCACCTGAGCTCTCTTTAGAGCGCGGGAGGATGAGCAGAAGATGAGGTGGCTAGAGAAGCCCAGAGCCCCAGTGTTCTTAGGCCTACAAAAGCGCTTCCAAGGAAGGGTGCTGGCTAGCAACAGCTTTCAGTGCTGGCACTTTTCATCTCTGAGCAATTGCTCGACGTTTGCAATTTCTCACCTGAGCTCTCTTTAGAGTGCGCGAGAGGATGAGCAGAAGATGAGGTGGCTAGAGAAGCCCAGATCCCAAGTCTTCTTAGGCCTACAAAAGCGCTTCCAAGGAAGGGTGCTGGCTAGCAACAGCTTTCAGTGCTGGCACTTTTCATCTCTGAGCAATTGCTCGACGTTTGCAATTTCTCAGCTCGTGTCTACGAGACGGAAAGAGAATGACCGTGACGTTTGGTGCGTATAGAAGCGCAAAGCCCCAGTGTTGCTGCGCCTGTGAAAGCGCTTCCAAGGAAGGGTGCTGGCTAGCAACAGCTTTCAGTGCTGGCACTTTTCATCTCTGAGCAATTGCTCGACGTTTGCAATTTCTCAGCTCGTGTCTACGAGACGGAAAGAGAATGACCGTGACATTTGGTGGCTAAAGAAGCGCAAAGCCCCAGTGTTGCTGCGCCTGTGAAAGCGCTTCCAAGGAAGGGTGCTGGCTAGCAACAGCTTTCAGTGCTGGCACTTTTCATCTCTGAGCAATTGCTCGACGTTTGCAATTTCTCAGCTCGTGTCTACGAGACGGAAAGAGAAGGACCGTGACGTTTGGTGGGTAGAGAAGCGCAAAGCCCCAGTGTTGCTGCGCCTGTGAAAGCGCTTCCAAGGAAGGGTGCTGGCTAGCAACAGCTTTCAGTGCTGGCACTTTTCATCTCTGAGCAATTGCTTGACGTTTGCAATTTCTCAGCTCGTGTCTACGAGACGGAAAGAGAAGAACCGTGACGTTTGGTGGCTAGAGAAGCGCAAAGCCCCAGTGTTGCTGCGCCTGTGAAAGCGCTTCCAAGGAAGGGTGCTGGCTAGCAACAGCTTTCAGTGCTGGCACTTTTCATCTCTGAGCAATTGCTCCACGTTTGCAATTTCTCACCTGAGCTCTCTTTTAGAGTGCGCGAGAGGATGAGCAGAAGATGAGGTGGCTAGAGAAGCCCAGAGCCCCAGTGTTCTTAGGCCTACAAAAGCGCTTCCAAGGAAGGGTGCTGGCTAGCAAGAGCTTTCAGTGCTGGCACTTTTCATCTCTGAGCAATTGCTCGACGTTTGCAATTTCTCAGCTCGTGTCTACGAGACGGAAAGAGAAGGACCGTGACGTTTGGTGGCTAGAGAAGCGCAAAGCCCCAGTGTTGCTGCGCCTGTGAAAGCGCTTCCAAGGAAGGGTGCTGGCTAGCAACAGCTTTCAGTGCTGGCACTTTTCATCTCTGAGCAATTGCTCGACGTTTGCAATTTCTCAGCTCGTGTCTACGAGACGGAAAGAGAAGGACCGTGACGTTTGGTGGGTAGAGAAGCGCAAAGCCCCAGTGTTGCTGCGCCTGTGAAAGCGCTTCCAAGGAAGGGTGCTGGCTAGCAACAGCTTTCAGTGCTGGCACTTTTCATCTCTGAGCAATTGCTCGACGTTTGCAATTTCTCACCTGAGCTCTCTTTAGAGTGCGCGAGAGGATGAGCAGAAGATTAGGTGGCTAGAGAAGCCCAGAGCCCCACTGTTCTTAGGCCTACAAAAGCGCTTCCAAGGAAGGGTGCTGGCTAGCAAGAGCTTTCAGTGCTGGCACTTTTCATCTCCGAGCAATTGCTCGACGTTTGCAATTTCTCAGCTCGTGTCTACGAGACGGAGAGATAGTGACCGTGACGTTTGGTGGGTAGAGAAGCGCAAAGCCCCAGTGTTGCTGCGCCTGTGAAAGCGCTTCCAAGGAAGGGTGCTGGCTAGCAACAGCTTTCAGTGCTGGCACTTTTCATCTCCGAGCAATTGCTCGACGTTTGCAATTTCTCAGCTCGTGTCTACGAGACGGAAAGAGAATGACCGTGACGTTTGGTGCGTATAGAAGCGCAAAGCCCCAGTGTTACTGCGCCTGTGAAAGCGCTTCCAAGGAAGGGTGCTGGCTAGCAACAGCTTTCAGTGCTGGCACTTTTCATCTCTGAGCTATTGCTCGACGTTTGCAATTTCTCAGCTCGTGTCTACGAGACGGAAAGAGAATGACCGTGACGTTTGGTGGCTAGAGAAGTGCAAAGCCCCAGTGTTGCTGCGCCTGTGAAAGCGCTTCCAAGGAAGGGTGCTGGCTAGCAACAGCTTTCAGTGCTGGCACTTTTCATCTCTGAGCAATTGCTCGACGTTTGCAATTTCTCACCTGAGCTCTCTTTAGAGTGCGCGAGAGGATGAGCAGAAGATTAGGTGGCTAGAGAAGCCCAGAGCCCCAGTGTTCTTAGGCCTACAAAAGCGCTTCCAAGGAAGGGTGCTGGCTAGCAAGAGCTTTCAGTGCTGGCACTTTTCATCTCTGAGCAATTGCTCGACGTTTGCAATTTCTCAGCTCGTGTCTACGAGACGGAAAGAGAAGGACCGTGACGTTTGGTGGCTAGAGAAGCGCAAAGCCCCAGCGTTGCTGCGCCTGTGAAAGCGCTTCCAAGGAAGGGTGCTGGCTAGCAAGAGCTTTCAGTGCTGGCACTTTTCCTCTCTGAGCAATTGCTGGACGTTTGCAATTTCTCACCTGAGCTCTCTTTAGAGCGCGGGAGGATGAGCAGAAGATGAGGTGGCTAGAGAAGCCCAGAGCCCCAGTGTTCTTAGGCCTACAAAAGCGCTTCCAAGGAAGGGTGCTGGCTAGCAAGAGCTTTCAGTGCTGGCACTTTTCATCTCTGAGCAATTGCTCGACGTTTGCAATTTCTCACCTGAGCTCTCTTTAGAGTGCGCGAGAGGATGAGCAGAAGATGAGGTGGCTAGAGAAGCCCAGATCCCAAGTCTTCTTAGGCCTACAAAAGCGCTTCCAAGGAAGGGTGCTGGCTAGCAACAGCTTTCAGTGCTGGCACTTTTCATCTCTGAGCAATTGCTCGACGTTTGCAATTTCTCAGCTCGTGTCTACGAGACGGAAAGAGAATGACCGTGACGTTTGGTGCGTATAGAAGCGCAAAGCCCCAGTGTTGCTGCGCCTGTGAAAGCGCTTCCAAGGAAGGGTGCTGGCTAGCAACAGCTTTCAGTGCTGGCACTTTTCATCTCTGAGCAATTGCTGGACGTTTGCAATTTCTCACCTGAGCTCTCTTTAGAGCGCGGGAGGATGAGCAGAAGATGAGGTGGCTAGAGAAGCCCAGAGCCCCAGTGTTCTTAGGCCTACAAAAGCGCTTCCAAGGAAGGGTGCTGGCTAGCAACAGCTTTCAGTGCTGGCACTTTTCATCTCTGAGCAATTGCTCCACGTTTGCAATTTCTCACCTGAGCTCTCTTTTAGAGTGCGCGAGAGGATGAGCAGAAGATTAGGTGGCTAGAGAAGGCCAGAGCCCCAGTGTTCTTAGGCCTACAAAAGCGCTTCCAAGGAAGGGTGCTGGCTAGCAACAGCTTTCAGTGCTGGCACTTTTCATCTCTGAGCAATTGCTCGACGTTTGCAATTTCTCAGCTCGTGTCTACGAGACGGAAAGAGAAGGACCGTGACGTTTGGTGGGTAGAGAAGCGCAAAGCCCCAGTGTTGCTGCGCCTGTGAAAGTGCTTCCAGGGAAGGGTGCTGGCTAGCAACAGCTTTCAGTGCTGGCACTTTTCATCTCTGAGCAATTGCTCGACGTTTGCAATTTCTCAGCTCGTGTCTACGAGACGGAAAGAGAAGGACCGTGACGTTTGGTGGCTAGAGAAGCGCAAAGCCCCAGTGTTGCTGCGCCTGTGAAAGTGCTTCCAAGGAAGGGTGCTGGCTAGCAACAGCTTTCAGTGCTGGCACTTTTCATCTCTGAGCAATTGCTCGACGTTTGTAATTTCTCACCTGAGCTCTCTTTAGAGTGCGCGAGAGGATGAGCAGAAGATGAGGTGGCTAGAGAAGCCCAGAGCCCCAGTGTTCTTAGGCCTACAAAAGCGCTTCCAAGGAAGGGTGCTGGCTAGCAAGAGCTTTCAGTGCTGGCACTTTTCATCTCTGAGCAATTGCTCGACGTTTGCAATTTCTCAGCTCGTGTCTACGAGACGGAAAGAGAAGGACCGTGACGTTTGGTGCGTATAGAAGCGCAAAGCCCCAGTGTTGCTGCGCCTGTGAAAGCGCTTCCAAGGAAGGGTGCTGGCTAGCAACAGCTTTCAGTGCTGGCACTTTTCATCTCTGAGCAATTGCTCGACGTTTGCAATTTCTCACCTGAGCTCTCTTTAGAGTGTGCGAGAGGATGAGCAGAAGATTAGGTGGCTAGAGAAGCCCAGAGCCCCAGTGTTCTTAGGCCTACAAAAGCGCTTCCAAGGAAGGGTGCTGGCTAGCAACAGCTTTCAGTGCTGGCACTTTTCATCTCTGAGCAATTGCTCGACGTTTGCAATTTCTCACCTGAGCTCTCTTTAGAGCGCGCGAGGATGAGCAGAAGATGAGGTGGCTAGAGAAGCCCAGAGCCCCAGTGTTCTTAGGCCTACAAAAGCGCTTCCAAGGAAGGGTGCTGGCTAGCAAGAGCTTTCAGTGCTGGCACTTTTCATCTCTGAGCAATTGCTCGACGTTTGCAATTTCTCAGCTCGTGTCTACGAGACGGAGAGATAGTGACCGTGACGTTTGGTGGCTAGAGAAGCGCAAAGCCCCAGTGTTGCTGCGCCTGTGAAAGCGCTTCCAAGGAAGGGTGCTGGCTAGCAAGAGCTTTAGTGCTGGCACTTTTCATCTCCGAGCAATTGCTCGACGTTTGCAATTTCTCAGCTCGTGTCTACGAGATGGAAAGAGAATGACCGTGACGTTTGGTGCGTATAGAAGCGCAAAGCCCCAGTGTTGCTGCGCCTGTGAAAGCGCTTCCAAGGAAGGGTGCTGGCTAGCAACAGCTTTCAGTGCTGGCACTTTTCATCTCTGAGCTATTGCTCGACGTTTGCAATTTCTCAGCTCGTGTCTACGAGACGGAAAGAGAAGGACCGTGACGTTTGGTGGCTAGAGAAGTGCAAAGCCCCAGTGTTGCTGCGCCTGTGAAAGCGCTTCCAAGGAAGGGTGCTGGCTAGCAACAGCTTTCAGTGCTGGCACTTTTCATCTCTGAGCAATTGCTGGACATTTGCAATTTCTCACCTGAGCTCTCTTTTAGAGTGCGCGAGAGGATGAGCAGAAGATTAGGTGGCTAGAGAGGCCCAGAGCCCCACTGTTCTTAGGCCTACAAAAGCGCTTCCAAGGAAGGGTGCTGGCTAGCAACAGCTTTCAGTGCTGGCACTTTTCATCTCTGAGCAATTGCTCGACGTTTGCAATTTCTCAGCTCGTGTCTACGAGACGGAAAGAGAAGAACCGTGACATTTGGTGGGTAGAGAAGCGCAAAGCCCCAGTGTTGCTGCGCCTGTGAAAGCGCTTCCAAGGAAGTGTGCTGGCTAGCAACAGCTTTCAGTGCTGGCACTTTTCATCTCTGAGCAATTGCTGGACATTTGCAATTTCTCACCTGAGCTCTCTTTTAGAGTGCGCGAGAGGATGAGCAGAAGATGAGGTGGCTAGAGAAGCCCAGAGCCCCACTGTTCTTAGGCCTACAAAAGCGCTTCCAAGGAAGGGTGCTGGCTAGCAAGAGCTTTCAGTGCTGGCACTTTTCATCTCTGAGCAATTGCTCGACGTTTGCAATTTCTCAGCTCGTGTCTACGAGACGGAAAGAGAAGGACCGTGACGTTTGGTGGCTAGAGAAGCGCAAAGCCCCAGTGTTGCTGCGCCTGTGAAAGCGCTTCCAGGGAAGGGTGCTGGCTAGCAACAGCTTTCAGTGCTGGCACTTTTCATCTCTGAGCAATTGCTCGACGTTTGCAATTTCTCAGCTCGTGTCTACGAGACGGAAAGAGAAGGACCGTGACGTTTGGTGCGTATAGAAGCGCAAAGCCCCAGTGTTGCTGCGCCTGTGAAAGTGCTTCCAAGGAAGGGTGCTGGCTAGCAACAGCTTTCAGTGCTGGCACTTTTCATCTCTGAGCAATTGCTCCACGTTTGCAATTTCTCACCTGAGCTCTCTTTTAGAGTGCGCGAGAGGATGAGCAGAAGATGAGGTGGCTAGAGAAGCCCAGAGCCCCAGTGTTCTTAGGCCTACAAAAGCGCTTCCAAGGAAGGGTGCTGGCTAGCAAGAGCTTTCAGTGCTGGCACTTTTCATCTCTGAGCAATTGCTCGACGTTTGCAATTTCTCAGCTCGTGTCTACGAGACGGAAAGAGAAGGACCGTGACGTTTGGTGGCTAGAGAAGCGCAAAGCCCCAGTGTTGCTGCGCCTGTGAAAGCGCTTCCAAGGAAGGGTGCTGGCTAGCAACAGCTTTCAGTGCTGGCACTTTTCATCTCTGAGCAATTGCTCCACGTTTGCAATTTCTCAGCTCGTGTCTACGAGACGGAAAGAGAAGGACCGTGACGTTTGGTGGGTAGAGAAGCGCAAAGCCCCAGTGTTACTGCGCCTGTGAAAGCGCTTCCAAGGAAGGGTGCTGGCTAGCAACA
Organism: Sarcoramphus papa; assembly: GCA_037962945.1. NCBI lineage: Eukaryota > Metazoa > Chordata > Aves > Accipitriformes > Cathartidae > Sarcoramphus > Sarcoramphus papa. The sequence goes on from JBBMRM010000103.1 coordinate 876,486, forward strand.
GCTTTCAGTGCTGGCACTTTTCATCTCTGAGCAATTGCTTGACGTTTGCAATTTCTCAGCTCGTGTCTACGAGACGGAAAGAGAAGAACCGTGACGTTTGGTGGCTAGAGAAGCGCAAAGCCCCAGTGTTGCTGCGCCTGTGAAAGCGCTTCCAAGGAAGGGTGCTGGCTAGCAACAGCTTTCAGTGCTGGCACTTTTCATCTCTGAGCAATTGCTCGACGTTTGCAATTTCTCACCTGAGCTCTCTTTTAGAGTGCGCGAGAGGATGAGCAGAAGATGAGGTGGCTAGAGAAGCCCAGAGCCCCAGTGTGCTTAGGCCTACAAAAGCGCTTCCAAGGAAGGGTGCTGGCTAGCAAGAGCTTTCAGTGCTGGCACTTTTCATCTCTGAGCAATTGCTCGACGTTTGCAATTTCTCAGCTCGTGTCTACGAGACGGAAAGAGAAGGACCGTGACGTTTGGTGCGTATAGAAGCGCAAAGCCCCAGTGTTGCTGCGCCTGTGAAAGCGCTTCCAAGGAAGGGTGCTGGCTAGCAACAGCTTTCAGTGCTGGCACTTTTCATCTCTGAGCAATTGCTCGACGTTTGCAATTTCTCAGCTCGTGTCTAGGAGACGGAAAGAGAAGGACCGTGACGTTTGGTGCGTATAGAAGCGCAAAGCCCCAGTGTTGCTGCGCCTGTGAAAGCGCTTCCAAGGAAGGGTGCTGGCTAGCAACAGCTTTCAGTGCTGGCACTTTTCATCTCTGAGCAATTGCTCCACGTTTGCAATTTCTCACCTGAGCTCTCTTTAGAGTGCGCGAGAGGATGAGCAGAAGATGAGGAGGCTAGAGAAGCCCAGAGCCCCAGTCTTCTTAGGCCTACAAAAGCGCTTCCAAGGAAGGGTGCTGGCTAGCAACAGCTTTCAGTGCTGGCACTTTTCATCTCCGAGCAATTGCTCGACGTTTGCAATTTCTCAGCTCGTGTCTACGAGACGGAGAGATAGTGACCGTGACGTTTGGTGGCTAGAGAAGCGCAAAGCCCCAGTGTTGCTGCGCCTGTGAAAGCGCTTCCAGGGAAGGGTGCTGGCTAGCAACAGCTTTCAGTGCTGGCACTTTTCATCTCTGAGCAATTGCTGGACATTTGCAATTTCTCACCTGAGCTCTCTTTTAGAGTGCGCGAGAGGATGAGCAGAAGATTAGGTGGCTAGAGAAGCCCAGAGCCCCAGTGTTCTTAGGCCTACAAAAGCGCTTCCAAGGAAGGGTGCTGGCTAGCAACAGCTTTCAGTGCTGGCACTTTTCATCTCTGAGCAATTGCTCCACGTTTGCAATTTCTCAGCTCGTGTCTACGAGACGGAAAGAGAAGGACCGTGACGTTTGGTGGCTAGAGAAGCGCAAAGCCCCAGTGTTGCTGCGCCTGTGAAAGCGCTTCCAGGGAAGGGTGCTGGCTAGCAACAGCTTTCAGTGCTGGCACTTTTCATCTCTGAGCAATTGCTCGACGTTTGCAATTTCTCAGCTCGTGTCTACGAGACGGAAAGAGAAGGACCGTGACGTTTGGTGCGTATAGAAGCGCAAAGCCCCAGTATTGCTGCGCCTGTGAAAGTGCTTCCAAGGAAGGGTGCTGGCTAGCAACAGCTTTCAGTGCTGGCACTTTTCATCTCTGAGCAATTGCTTGACGTTTGCAATTTCTCAGCTCGTGTCTACGAGACGGAAAGAGAAGAACCGTGACGTTTGGTGGCTAGAGAAGCGCAAAGCCCCAGTGTTGCTGCGCCTGTGAAAGCGCTTCCAAGGAAGGGTGCTGGCTAGCAACAGCTTTCAGTGCTGGCACTTTTCATCTCTGAGCAATTGCTCCACGTTTGCAATTTCTCACCTGAGCTCTCTTTTAGAGTGCGCGAGAGGATGAGCAGAAGATGAGGTGGCTAGAGAAGCCCAGAGCCCCAGTGTTCTTAGGCCTACAAAAGCGCTTCCAAGGAAGGGTGCTGGCTAGCAAGAGCTTTCAGTGCTGGCACTTTTCATCTCTGAGCAATTGCTCGACGTTTGCAATTTCTCAGCTCGTGTCTACGAGACGGAAAGAGAAGGACCGTGACGTTTGGTGGGTAGAGAAGCGCAAAGCCCCAGTGTTGCTGCGCCTGTGAAAGCGCTTCCAAGGAAGGGTGCTGGCTAGCAACAGCTTTCAGTGCTGGCACTTTTCATCTCTGAGCAATTGCTCGACGTTTGCAATTTCTCAGCTCGTGTCTACGAGACGGAAAGAGAAGGACCGTGACGTTTGGTGGCTAGAGAAGCGCAAAGCCCCAGTGTTGCTGCGCCTGTGAAAGCGCTTCCAAGGAAGGGTGCTGGCTAGCAACAGCTTTCAGTGCTGGCACTTTTCATCTCTGAGCAATTGCTTGACGTTTGCAATTTCTCAGCTCGTGTCTACGAGACGGAAAGAGAAGAACCGTGACGTTTGGTGGCTAGAGAAGCGCAAAGCCCCAGTGTTGCTGCGCCTGTGAAAGCGCTTCCAAGGAAGGGTGCTGGCTAGCAACAGCTTTCAGTGCTGGCACTTTTCATCTCTGAGCAATTGCTCCACGTTTGCAATTTCTCACCTGAGCTCTCTTTTAGAGTGCGCGAGAGGATGAGCAGAAGATGAGGTGGCTAGAGAAGCCCAGAGCCCCAGTGTTCTTAGGCCTACAAAAGCGCTTCCAAGGAAGGGTGCTGGCTAGCAACAGCTTTCAGTGCTGGCACTTTTCATCTCTGAGCAATTGCTCGACGTTTGCAATTTCTCAGCTCGTGTCTACGAGACGGAAAGAGAAGGACCGTGACGTTTCGTGGCTAGAGAAGCGCAAAGCCCCAGTGTTGCTGCGCCTGTGAAAGCGCTTCCAAGGAAGGGTGCTGGCTAGCAACAGCTTTCAGTGCTGGCACTTTTCATCTCTGAGCAATTGCTCGACGTTTGCAATTTCTCAGCTCGTGTCTACGAGACGGAAAGAGAAGGACCGTGACGTTTGGTGGCTAGAGAAGTGCAAAGCCCCAGTGTTGCTGCGCCTGTGAAAGCGCTTCCAAGGAAGGGTGCTGGCTAGCAACAGCTTTCAGTGCTGGCACTTTTCATCTCTGAGCAATTGCTGGACGTTTGCAATTTCTCACCTGAGCTCTCTTTAGAGTGCGCGAGAGGATGAGCAGAAGATGAGGTGGCTAGAGAAGCCCAGAGCCCCAGTCTTCTTAGGCCTACAAAAGCGCTTCCAAGGAAGGGTGCTGGCTAGCAACAGCTTTCAGTGCTGGCACTTTTCATCTCCGAGCAATTGCTCGACGTTTGCAATTTCTCAGCTCGTGTCTACGAGACGGAGAGATAGTGACCGTGACGTTTGGTGGGTAGAGAAGCGCAAAGCCCCAGTGTTGCTGCGCCTGTGAAAGCGCTTCCAAGGAAGGGTGCTGGCTAGCAACAGCTTTCAGTGCTGGCACTTTTCATCTCTGAGCAATTGCTCCACGTTTGCAATTTCTCACCTGAGCTCTCTTTTAGAGTGCGCGAGAGGATGAGCAGAAGATTAGGTGGCTAGAGAAGCCCAGAGCCCCAGTGTTCTTAGGCCTACAAAAGCGCTTCCAAGGAAGGGTGCTGGCTAGCAAGAGCTTTCAGTGCTGGCACTTTTCATCTCTGAGCAATTGCTCGACGTTTGCAATTTCTCAGCTCGTGTCTACGAGACGGAAAGAGAAGGACCGTGACGTTTGGTGGCTAGAGAAGCGCAAAGCCCCAGTGTTGCTGCGCCTGTGAAAGCGCTTCCAGGGAAGGGTGCTGGCTAGCAACAGCTTTCAGTGCTGGCACTTTTCATCTCTGAGCAATTGCTCGACGTTTGCAATTTCCCAGCTCGTGTCTACGAGACGGAAAGAGAAGGACCGTGACGTTTGGTGCGTATAGAAGCGCAAAGCCCCAGTGTTGCTGCGCCTGTGAAAGTGCTTCCAAGGAAGGGTGCTGGCTAGCAACAGCTTTCAGTGCTGGCACTTTTCATCTCTGAGCAATTGCTTGACGTTTGCAATTTCTCAGCTCGTGTCTATGAGACGGAAAGAGAAGAACCGTGACGTTTGGTGGGTAGAGAAGCGCAAAGCCCCAGTGTTGCTGCGCCTGTGAAAGCGCTTCCAAGGAAGGGTGCTGGCTAGCAACAGCTTTCAGTGCTGGCACTTTTCATCTCTGAGCAATTGCTCCACGTTTGCAATTTCTCACCTGAGCTCTCTTTTAGAGTGCGCGAGAGGATGAGCAGAAGATGAGGTGGCTAGAGAAGCCCAGAGCCCCAGTGTTCTTAGGCCTACAAAAGCGCTTCCAAGGAAGGGTGCTGGCTAGCAACAGCTTTCAGTGCTGGCACTTTTCATCTCTGAGCAATTGCTCGACGTTTGCAATTTCTCAGCTCGTGTCTACGAGACGGAAAGAGAAGGACCGTGACGTTTGGTGGCTAGAGAAGCGCAAAGCCCCAGTGTTGCTGCGCCTGTGAAAGCGCTTCCAAGGAAGGGTGCTGGCTAGCAACAGCTTTCAGTGCTGGCACTTTTCATCTCTGAGCAATTGCTCCACGTTTGCAATTTCTCAGCTCGTGTCTACGAGACGGAAAGAGAAGGACCGTGACGTTTGGTGGGTAGAGAAGCGCAAAGCCCCAGTGTTGCTGCGCCTGTGAAAGCGCTTCCAAGGAAGGGTGCTGGCTAGCAACAGCTTTCAGTGCTGGCACTTTTCATCTCTGAGCAATTGCTTGACGTTTGCAATTTCTCAGCTCGTGTCTACGAGACGGAAAGAGAAGAACCGTGACGTTTGGTGGCTAGAGAAGCGCAAAGCCCCAGTGTTGCTGCGCCTGTGAAAGCGCTTCCAAGGAAGGGTGCTGGCTAGCAACAGCTTTCAGTGCTGGCACTTTTCATCTCTGAGCAATTGCTCCACGTTTGCAATTTCTCACCTGAGCTCTCTTTTAGAGTGCGCGAGAGGATGAGCAGAAGATGAGGTGGCTAGAGAAGCCCAGAGCCCCAGTGTTCTTAGGCCTACAAAAGCGCTTCCAAGGAAGGGGGCTGGCTAGCAAGAGCTTTCAGTGCTGGCACTTTTCATCTCTGAGCAATTGCTCGACGTTTGCAATTTCTCAGCTCGTGTCTACGAGACGGAAAGAGAAGGACCGTGACGTTTGGTGGCTAGAGAAGCGCAAAGCCCCAGTGTTGCTGCGCCTGTGAAAGCGCTTCCAAGGAAGGGTGCTGGCTAGCAACAGCTTTCAGTGCTGGCACTTTTCATCTCTGAGCAATTGCTCGACGTTTGCAATTTCTCAGCTCGTGTCTACGAGACGGAAAGAGAAGGACCGTGACGTTTGGTGGGTAGAGAAGTGCAAAGCCCCAGTGTTGCTGCGCCTGTGAAAGCGCTTCCAAGGAAGGGTGCTGGCTAGCAAGAGCTTTCAGTGCTGGCACTTTTCATCTCTGAGCAATTGCTCGACGTTTGCAATTTCTCACCTGAGCTCTCTTTAGAGTGCGCGAGAGGATGAGCAGAAGATGAGGTGGCTAGAGAAGCCCAGAGCCCCAGTGTTCTTAGGCCTACAAAAGCGCTTCCAAGGAAGGGTGCTGGCTAGCAAGAGCTTTCAGTGCTGGCACTTTTCATCTCTGAGCAATTGCTCGACGTTTGCAATTTCTCAGCTCGTGTCTACGAGACGGAGAGATAGTGACCGTGACGTTTGGTGCGTATAGAAGCGCAAAGCCCCAGTGTTGCTGCGCCTGTGAAAGCGCTTCCAAGGAAGGGTGCTGGCTAGCAACAGCTTTCAGTGCTGGCACTTTTCATCTCTGAGCAATTCCTCCACGTTTGCAATTTCTCAGCTCGTGTCTACGAGACGGAAAGAGAAGGACCGTGACGTTTGGTGGGTAGAGAAGCGCAAAGCCCCAGTGTTACTGCGCCTGTGAAAGCGCTTCCAAGGAAGGGTGCTGGCTAGCAACAGCTTTCAGTGCTGGCACTTTTCATCTCTGAGCAATTGCTCGACGTTTGCAATTTCTCAGCTCGTGTCTACGAGACGGAAAGAGAAGGACCGTGACGTTTGGTGGGTAGAGAAGCGCAAAGCCCCAGTGTTGCTGCGCCTGTGAAAGCGCTTCCAAGGAAGGGTGCTGGCTAGCAACAGCTTTCAGTGCTGGCACTTTTCATCTCTGAGCAATTGCTCGACGTTTGCAATTTCTCACCTGAGCTCTCTTTTAGAGTGCGCGAGAGGATGAGCAGAAGATGAGAAGGCTAGAGAAGCCCAGAGCCCCAGTGTTCTTAGGCCTACAAAAGCGCTTCCAAGGAAGGGTGCTGGCTAGCAACAGCTTTCAGTGCTGGCACTTTTCATCTCTGAGCAATTGCTCGACGTTTGCAATTTCTCAGCTCGTGTCTACGAGACGGAAAGAGAAGGACCGTGACGTTTGGTGGCTAGAGAAGCGCAAAGCCCCAGTGTTGCTGCGCCTGTGAAAGTGCTTCCAAGGAAGGGTGCTGGCTAGCAACAGCTTTCAGTGCTGGCACTTTTCATCTCTGAGCAATTGCTGGACATTTGCAATTTCTCACCTGAGCTCTCGTTTAGAGTGCGCGAGAGGATGAGCAGAAGATTAGGTGGCTAGAGAAGCCCAGAGCCCCAGTGTTCTTAGGCCTACAAAAGCGCTTGCAAGGAAGGGTGCTGGCTAGCAACAGCTTTCAGTGCTGGCACTTTTCATCTCTGAGCAATTGCTCGACGTTTGCAATTTCTCAGCTCGTGTCTACGAGACGGAAAGAGAAGGACCGTGACGTTTGGTGGCTAGAGAAGCGCAAAGCCCCAGTGTTGCTGCGCCTGTGAAAGCGCTTCCAGGGAAGGGTGCTGGCTAGCAACAGCTTTCAGTGCTGGCACTTTTCATCTCTGAGAAATTGCTCCACGTTTGCAATTTCTCAGCTCGTGTCTACGAGACGGAAAGAGAAGGACCGTGACGTTTGGTGCGTAGAGAAGCGCAAAGCCCCAGTGTTGCTGCGCCTGTGAAAGTGCTTCCAAGGAAGGGTGCTGGCTAGCAACAGCTTTCAGTGCTGGCACTTTTCATCTCTGAGCAATTGCTTGACGTTTGCAATTTCTCAGCTCGTGTCTACGAGACGGAAAGAGAAGAACCGTGATGTTTGGTGGCTAGAGAAGCGCAAAGCCCCAGTGTTGCTGCGCCTGTGAAAGCGCTTCCAAGGAAGGGTGCTGGCTAGCAAGAGCTTTCAGTGCTGGCACTTTTCATCTCTGAGCAATTGCTCCACGTTTGCAATTTCTCACCTGAGCTCTCTTTTAGAGTGCGCGAGAGGATGAGCAGAAGATGAGGTGGCTAGAGAAGCCCAGAGCCCCAGTGTTCTTAGGCCTACAAAAGCGCTTCCAAGGAAGGGTGCTGGCTAGCAAGAGCTTTCAGTGCTGGCACTTTTCATCTCTGAGCAATTGCTCCACGTTTGCAATTTCTCAGCTCGTGTCTACGAGACGGAAAGAGAAGGACCGTGACGTTTGGTGCGTATAGAAGCGCAAAGCCCCAGTGTTGCTGCGCCTGTGAAAGCGCTTCCAAGGAAGGGTGCTGGCTAGCAACAGCTTTCAGTGCTGGCACTTTTCATCTCTGAGCAATTGCTCCACGTTTGCAATTTCTCAGCTCGTGTCTACGAGACGGAAAGAGAAGGACCGTGACGTTTGGTGCGTATAGAAGCGCAAAGCCCCAGTGTTGCTGCGCCTGTGAAAGCGCTTCCAAGGAAGGGTGCTGGCTAGCTGCAGCTTTCAGTGCTGGCACTTTTCATCTCTGAGCAATTGCTGGACGTTTGCAATTTCTCACCTGAGCTCTCTTTAGAGCGCGCGAGGATGAGCAGAAGATTAGGTGGCTAGAGAAGCCCAGAGCCCCAGTGTTCTTAGGCCTACAAAAGCGCTTCCAAGGAAGGGTGCTGGCTAGCAACAGCTTTCAGTGCTGGCACTTTTCATCTCTGAGCAATTGCTCGACGTTTGCAATTTCTCAGCTCGTGTCTACGAGACGGAAAGAGAAGGACCGTGACGTTTGGTGGGTAGAGAAGCGCAAAGCCCCAGTGTTGCTGCGCCTGTGAAAGCGCTTCCAAGGAAGGGTGCCGGCTAGCAACAGCTTTCAGTGCTGGCACTTTTCATCTCTGAGCAATTGCTCGACGTTTGCAATTTCTCACCTGAGCTCTCTTTTAGAGTGCGCGAGAGGATGAGCAGAAGATGAGGTGGCTAGAGAAGCCCAGAGCCCCAGTGTTCTTAGGCCTACAAAAGCGCTTCCAAGGAAGGGTGCTGGCTAGCAAGAGCTTTCAGTGCTGGCACTTTTCATCTCTGAGCAATTGCTCGACGTTTGCAATTTCTCAGCTCGTGTCTACGAGACGGAAAGAGAATGACCGTGACATTTGGTGGCTAGAGAAGCGCAAAGCCCCAGTATTGCTGCGCCTGTGAAAGTGCTTCCAAGGAAGGGTGCTGGCTAGCAACAGCTTTCAGTGCTGGCACTTTTCATCTCTGAGCAATTGCTGGACATTTGCAATTTCTCACCTGAGCTCTCGTTTGGAGTGCGCGAGAGGATGAGCAGAAGATTAGGTGGCTAGAGAAGCCCAGAGCCCCACTGTTCTTAGGCCTACAAAAGCGCTTCCAAGGAAGGGTGCTGGCTAGCAAGAGCTTTCGGTGCTGGCACTTTTCATCTCTGAGCAATTGCTCGACGTTTGCAATTTCTCAGCTCGTGTCTACGAGACGGAAAGAGAAGGACCGTGACGTTTGGTGGGTAGAGAAGCGCAAAGCCCCAGTGTTGCTGCGCCTGTGAAAGCGCTTCCAGGGAAGGGTGCTGGCTAGCAACAGCTTTCAGTGCTGGCACTTTTCATCTCTGAGCAATTGCTCGACGTTTGCAATTTCTCAGCTCGTGTCTACAAGACGGAAAGAGAAGGACCGTGACGTTTGGTGCGTATAGAAGCGCAAAGCCCCAGTGTTGCTGCGCCTGTGAAAGTGCTTCCAAGGAAGGGTGCTGGCTAGCAACAGCTTTCAGTGCTGGCACTTTTCATCTCTGAGCAATTGCTCGACGTTTGTAATTTCTCACCTGAGCTCTCTTTAGAGTGCGCGAGAGGATGAGCAGAAGATTATGTGGCTAGAGAAGCCCAGAGCCCAAGTCTTCTTAGGCCTACAAAAGCGCTTCCAAGGAAGGGGGCTGGCTAGCAACAGCTTTCAGTGCTGGCACTTTTCATCTCTGAGCAATTGCTCGACGTTTGCAATTTCTCAGCTCGTGTCTACGAGGCAGAGAGATAGTGACCGTGACGTTTGGTGGGTAGAGAAGCGCAAAGCCCCAGTGTTACTGCGCCTGTGAAAGCGCTTCCAAGGAAGGGTGCTGGCTAGCAACAGCTTTCAGTGCTGGCACTTTTCATCTCTGAGCAATTGCTGGACATTTGCAATTTCTCACCTGAGCTCTCGTTTAGAGTGCGCGAGAGGATGAGCAGAAGATTAGGTGGCTAGAGAAGCCCAGAGCCCCAGTGTTCTTAGGCCTACAAAAGCGCTTGCAAGGAAGGGTGCTGGCTAGCAACAGCTTTCAGTGCTGGCACTTTTCATCTCTGAGCAATTGCTCGACGTTTGCAATTTCTCAGCTCGTGTCTACGAGACGGAAAGAGAAGGACCGTGACGTTTGGTGGCTAGAGAAGCGCAAAGCCCCAGTGTTGCTGCGCCTGTGAAAGCGCTTCCAGGGAAGGGTGCTGGCTAGCAACAGCTTTCAGTGCTGGCACTTTTCATCTCTGAGAAATTGCTCCACGTTTGCAATTTCTCAGCTCGTGTCTACGAGACGGAAAGAGAAGGACCGTGACGTTTGGTGCGTAGAGAAGCGCAAAGCCCCAGTGTTGCTGCGCCTGTGAAAGTGCTTCCAAGGAAGGGTGCTGGCTAGCAACAGCTTTCAGTGCTGGCACTTTTCATCTCTGAGCAATTGCTTGACGTTTGCAATTTCTCAGCTCGTGTCTACGAGACGGAAAGAGAAGAACCGTGATGTTTGGTGGCTAGAGAAGCGCAAAGCCCCAGTGTTGCTGCGCCTGTGAAAGCGCTTCCAAGGAAGGGTGCTGGCTAGCAACAGCTTTCAGTGCTGGCACTTTTCATCTCTGAGCAATTGCTCCACGTTTGCAATTTCTCACCTGAGCTCTCTTTTAGAGTGCGCGAGAGGATGAGCAGAAGATGAGGTGGCTAGAGAAGCCCAGAGCCCCAGTGTGCTTAGGCCTACAAAAGCGCTTCCAAGGAAGGGTGCTGGCTAGCAAGAGCTTTCAGTGCTGGCACTTTTCATCTCTGAGCAATTGCTCCACGTTTGCAATTTCTCAGCTCGTGTCTACGAGACGGAAAGAGAAGGACCGTGACGTTTGGTGCGTATAGAAGCGCAAAGCCCCAGTGTTGCTGCGCCTGTGAAAGCGCTTCCAAGGAAGGGTGCTGGCTAGCAACAGCTTTCAGTGCTGGCACTTTTCATCTCTGAGCAATTGCTCGACGTTTGCAATTTCTCAGCTCGTGTCTACGAGACGGAAAGAGAAGGACCGTGACGTTTGGTGCGTATAGAAGCGCAAAGCCCCAGTGTTGCTGCGCCTGTGAAAGCGCTTCCAAGGAAGGGTGCTGGCTAGCTGCAGCTTTCAGTGCTGGCACTTTTCATCTCTGAGCAATTGCTGGACGTTTGCAATTTCTCACCTGAGCTCTCTTTAGAGCGCGCGAGGATGAGCAGAAGATTAGGTGGCTAGAGAAGCCCAGAGCCCCAGTGTTCTTAGGCCTACAAAAGCGCTTCCAAGGAAGGGTGCTGGCTAGCAACAGCTTTCAGTGCTGGCACTTTTCATCTCTGAGCAATTGCTCGACGTTTGCAATTTCTCAGCTCGTGTCTACGAGACGGAAAGAGAAGGACCGTGACGTTTGGTGGGTAGAGAAGCGCAAAGCCCCAGTGTTGCTGCGCCTGTGAAAGCGCTTCCAAGGAAGGGTGCCGGCTAGCAACAGCTTTCAGTGCTGGCACTTTTCATCTCTGAGCAATTGCTCGACGTTTGCAATTTCTCACCTGAGCTCTCTTTTAGAGTGCGCGAGAGGATGAGCAGAAGATGAGGTGGCTAGAGAAGCCCAGAGCCCCAGTGTTCTTAGGCCTACAAAAGCGCTTCCAAGGAAGGGTGCTGGCTAGCAAGAGCTTTCAGTGCTGGCACTTTTCATCTCTGAGCAATTGCTCGACGTTTGCAATTTCTCAGCTCGTGTCTACGAGACGGAAAGAGAATGACCGTGACGTTTGGTGGCTAGAGAAGCGCAAAGCCCCAGTGTTGCTGCGCCTGTGAAAGTGCTTCCAAGGAAGGGTGCTGGCTAGCAACAGCTTTCAGTGCTGGCACTTTTCATCTCTGAGCAATTGCTGGACATTTGCAATTTCTCACCTGAGCTCTCGTTTGGAGTGCGCGAGAGGATGAGCAGAAGATTAGGTGGCTAGAGAAGCCCAGAGCCCCACTGTTCTTAGGCCTACAAAAGCGCTTCCAAGGAAGGGTGCTGGCTAGCAAGAGCTTTCGGTGCTGGCACTTTTCATCTCTGAGCAATTGCTCGACGTTTGCAATTTCTCAGCTCGTGTCTACGAGACGGAAAGAGAAGGACCGTGACGTTTGGTGGGTAGAGAAGCGCAAAGCCCCAGTGTTGCTGCGCCTGTGAAAGCGCTTCCAGGGAAGGGTGCTGGCTAGCAACAGCTTTCAGTGCTGGCACTTTTCATCTCTGAGCAATTGCTCGACGTTTGCAATTTCTCAGCTCGTGTCTACAAGACGGAAAGAGAAGGACCGTGACGTTTGGTGCGTATAGAAGCGCAAAGCCCCAGTGTTGCTGCGCCTGTGAAAGTGCTTCCAAGGAAGGGTGCTGGCTAGCAACAGCTTTCAGTGCTGGCACTTTTCATCTCTGAGCAATTGCTCGACGTTTGTAATTTCTCACCTGAGCTCTCTTTAGAGTGCGCGAGAGGATGAGCAGAAGATTATGTGGCTAGAGAAGCCCAGAGCCCAAGTCTTCTTAGGCCTACAAAAGCGCTTCCAAGGAAGGGGGCTGGCTAGCAACAGCTTTCAGTGCTGGCACTTTTCATCTCTGAGCAATTGCTCGACGTTTGCAATTTCTCAGCTCGTGTCTACGAGGCGGAGAGATAGTGACCGTGACGTTTGGTGGGTAGAGAAGCGCAAAGCCCCAGTGTTACTGCGCCTGTGAAAGCGCTTCCAAGGAAGGGTGCTGGCTAGCAAGAGCTTTCAGTGCTGGCACTTTTCATCTCTGAGCAATTGCTCGACGTTTGTAATTTCTCAGCTCGTGTCTACGAGACGGAAAGAGAATGACCGTGACGTTTGGTGCATATAGAAGCGCAAAGCCCCAGCGTTGCTGCGCCTGTGAAAGCGCTTCCAAGGAAGGGTGCTGGCTAGCAACAGCTTTCAGTGCTGGCACTTTTCATCTCTGAGCAATTGCTCGACGTTTGCAATTTCTCACCTGAGCTCTCTTTAGAGTGCGCGAGAGGATGAGCAGAAGATGAGGTGGCTAGAGAAGCCCAGAGCCCTAGTGTTCTTAGGGCTACAAAAGCGCTTCCAAGGAAGGGTGCTGGCTAGCAACAGCTTTCAGTGCTGGCACTTTTCATCTCTGAGCAATTGCTCGACGTTTGCAATTTCTCAGCTCGTGTCTACGAGACGGAAAGAGAAGGACCGTGACGTTTGGTGGCTAGAGAAGCGCAAAGCCCCAGTGTTGCTGCGCCTGTGAAAGCGCTTCCAAGGAAGGGTGCTGGCTAGCTGCAGCTTTCAGTGCTGGCACTTTTCATCTCTGAGCAATTGCTGGACGTTTGCAATTTCTCCCCTGAGCTCTCTTTAGAGCGCGCGAGGATGAGCAGAAGATGAGGTGGCTAGAGAAGCCCAGAGCCCCAGTGTTCTTAGGCCTAAAAAAGCGCTTCCAAGGAAGGGTGCTGGCTAGCAACAGCTTTCAGTGCTGGCACTTTTCATCTCTGAGCAATTGCTCGACGTTTGCAATTTCTCAGCTCGTGTCTACGAGACGGAAAGAGAAGGACCGTGACATTTGGTGGCTAGAGAAGCGCAAAGCCCCAGTGTTGCTGCGCCTGTGAAAGCGCTTCCAAGGAAGGGTGCTGGCTAGCAACAGCTTTCAGTGCTGGCACTTTTCATCTCTGAGCAATTGCTCGACGTTTGCAATTTCTCACCTGAGCTCTCTTTAGAGTGCGCGAGAGGATGAGCAGAAGATGAGGTGGCTAGAGAAGGCCAGAGCCCCAGTGTTCTTAGGCCTACAAAAGCGCTTCCAAGGAAGGGGGCTGGCTAGCAACAGCTTTCAGTGCTGGCACTTTTCATCTCTGAGCAATTGCTCGACGTTTGCAATTTCTCAGCTCGTGTCTACGAGACGGAAAGAGAATGACCGTGACGTTTGGTGGGTAGAGAAGCGCAAAGCCCCAGTGTTGCTGCGCCTGTGAAAGCGCTTCCAAGGAAGGGTGCTGGCTAGCAACAGCTTTCAGTGCTGGCACTTTTCATCTCTGAGCAATTGCTCCACGTTTGCAATTTCTCACCTGAGCTCTCTTTAGAGTGCGCGAGAGGATGAGCAGAAGATTAGGTGGCTAGAGAAGCCCAGAGCCCCAGTGTTCTTAGGCCTACAAAAGCGCTTCCAAGGAAGGGTGCTGGCTAGCAACAGCTTTCAGTGCTGGCACTTTTCATCTCTGAGCAATTGCTCCACGTTTGCAATTTCTCAGCTCGTGTCTAGGAGACGGAAAGAGAAGGACCGTGACGTTTGGTGGGTAGAGAAGCGCAAAGCCCCAGTGTTACTGCGCCTGTGAAAGCGCTTCCAAGGAAGGGTGCTGGCTAGCAAGAGCTTTCAGTGCTGGCACTTTTCATCTCTGAGCAATTGCTCGACGTTTGCAATTTCTCATCTCGTGTCTACGAGACGGAAAGAGAAGGACCGTGACGTTTGGTGCGTATAGAAGCGCAAAGCCCCAGTGTTGCTGCGCCTGTGAAAGTGCTTCCAAGGAAGGGTGCTGGCTAGCAACAGCTTTCAGTGCTGGCACTTTTCATCTCTGAGCAATTGCTCGACGTTTGCAATTTCTCACCTGAGCTCTCTTTAGAGTGCGCGAGAGGATGAGCAGAAGATTAGGTGGCTAGAGAGGCCCAGAGCCCCAGTGTTCTTAGGGCTACAAAAGCGCTTGCAAGGAAGGGTGCTGGCTAGCAACAGCTTTCAGTGCTGGCACTTTTCATCTCTGAGCAATTGCTCGACGTTTGCAATTTCTCAGCTCGTGTCTACGAGACGGAAAGAGAAGAACCGTGACGTTTGGTGGGTAGAGAAGCGCAAAGCCCCAGTGTTGCTGCGCCTGTGAAAGCGCTTCCAAGGAAGGGTGCTGGCTAGCAACAGCTTTCAGTGCTGGCACTTTTCATCTCTGAGCAATTGCTCCACGTTTGCAATTTCTCACCTGAGCTCTCTTTTAGAGTGCGCGAGAGGATGAGCAGAAGATTAGGTGGCTAGAGAAGCCCAGAGCCCCAGTGTTCTTAGGCCGACAAAAGCGCTTCCAAGGAAGGGTGCTGGCTAGCAACAGCTTTCAGTGCTGGCACTTTTCATCTCTGAGCAATTGCTCGACGTTTGCAATTTCTCAGCTCGTGTCTACGAGACGGAAAGAGAAGGACCGTGACGTTTGGTGGCTAGAGAAGCGCAAAGCCCCAGTGTTGCTGCGCCTGCGAAAGCGCTTCCAGGGAAGGGTGCTGGCTAGCAACAGCTTTCAGTGCTGGCACTTTTCATCTCTGAGCAATTGCTCGATGTTTGCAATTTCTCAGCTCGTGTCTACGAGACGGAAAGAGAAGGACCGTGACGTTTGGTGCATATAGAAGCGCAAAGCCCCAGTGTTGCTGCGCCTTTGAAAGTGCTTCCAAGGAAGGGTGCTGGCTAGCAACAGCTTTCAGTGCTGGCACTTTTCATCTCTGAGCAATTGCTCCACGTTTGCAATTTCTCAGCTCGTGTCTACGAGACGGAAAGAGAAGGACCGTGATGTTTGGTGGCTAGAGAAGCGCAAAGCCCCAGTGTTGCTGCGCCTGTGAAAGCGCTTCCAAGGAAGGGTGCTGGCTAGCAACAGCTTTCAGTGCTGGCACTTTTCATCTCTGAGCAATTGCTCCACGTTTGCAATTTCTCACCTGAGCTCTCTTTTAGAGTGCGCGAGAGGATGAGCAGAAGATGAGGTGGCTAGAGAAGCCCAGAGCCCCAGTCTTCTTAGGCCTACAAAAGCGCTTCCAAGGAAGGGTGCTGGCTAGCAACAGCTTTCAGTGCTGGCACTTTTCATCTCTGAGCAATTGCTCGACGTTTGCAATTTCTCAGCTCGTGTCTACGAGACGGAAAGAGAAGGACCGTGACGTTTGGTGGCTAGAGAAGCGCAAAGCCCCAGTGTTGCTGCGCCTGTGAAAGCGCTTCCAAGGAAGGGTGCTGGCTAGCAACAGCTTTCAGTGCTGACACTTTTCATCTCTGAGCAATTGCTCGACGTTTGCAATTTCTCAGCTCGTGTCTATGAGACGGAAAGAGAAGGACCGTGACGTTTGGTGCGTAGAGAAGCGCAAAGCCCCAGTGTTGCTGCGCCTGTGAAAGCGCTTCCAAGGAAGGGTGCTGGCTAGCAACAGCTTTCAGTGCTGGCACTTTTCATCTCTGAGCAATTGCTGGACGTTTGCAATTTCTCACCTGAGCTCTCTTTAGAGTGCGCGAGAGGATGAGCAGAAGATTAGGTGGCTAGAGAAGCCCAGAGCCCCACTGTTCTTAGGCCTACAAAAGCGCTTCCAAGGAAGGGTGCTGGCTAGCAACAGCTTTCAGTGCTGGCACTTTTCATCTCTGAGCAATTGCTCGACGTTTGCAATTTCTCAGCTCGTGTCTACGAGACGGAAAGAGAATGACCGTGACGTTTGGTGCGTATAGAAGCGCAAAGCCCCAGTGTTGCTGCGCCTGTGAAAGCGCTTCCAAGGAAGGGTGCTGGCTAGCAACAGCTTTCAGTGCTGGCACTTTTCATCTCTGAGCAATTGCTCGACGTTTGCAATTTCTCACCTGAGCTCTCTTTAGAGCGCGGGAGGATGAGCAGAAGATTAGGTGGCTAGAGAAGCCCAGAGCCCCAGTGTTCTTAGGCCTACAAAAGCGCTTCCAAGGAAGGGTGCTGGCTAGCAACAGCTTTCAGTGCTGGCACTTTTCATCTCTGAGCCATTGCTCCACGTTTGCAATTTCTCACCTGAGCTCTCTTTAGAGTGCGCGAGAGGATGAGCAGAAGATTAGGTGGCTAGAGAAGCCCAGAGCCCCAGTGTGCTTAGGCCTACAAAAGCGCTTCCAAGGAAGGGTGCTGGCTAGCAAGAGCTTTCAGTGCTGGCACTTTTCATCTCTGAGCAATTGCTCGACGTTTGCAATTTCTCAGCTCGTGTCTAGGAGACGGAAAGAGAAGGACCGTGACGTTTGGTGGCTAGAGAAGCGCAAAGCCCCAGTGTTGCTGCGCCTGTGAAAGCGCTTCCAAGGAAGGGTGCTGGCTAGCAAGAGCTTTCAGTGCTGGCACTTTTCATCTCTGAGCAATTGCTCGACGTTTGCAATTTCTCATCTCGTGTCTACGAGACGGAAAGAGAAGGACCGTGACGTTTGGTGGCTAGAGAAGCGCAAAGCCCCAGTGTTGCTGCGCCTGTGAAAGCGCTTCCAAGGAAGGGTGCCGGCTAGCAACAGCTTTCAGTGCTGGCACTTTTCATCTCTGAGCAATTGCTCCACGTTTGCAATTTCTCACCTGAGCTCTCTTTTAGAGTGCGCGAGAGGATGAGCAGAAGATTAGGTGGCTAGAGAAGCCCAGAGCCCCAGTGTTCTTAGGCCTACAAAAGCGCTTCCAAGGAAGGGGGCTGGCTAGCAAGAGCTTTCAGTGCTGGCACTTTTCATCTCTGAGCAATTGCTCCACGTTTGCAATTTCTCAGCTCGTGTCTACAAGACGGAAAGAGAATGACCGTGACGCTTGGTGGCTAGAGAAGCGCAAAGCCCCAGTGTTGCTGCGCCTGTGAAAGTGCTTCCAAGGAAGGGTGCTGGCTAGCAACAGCTTTCAGTGCTGGCACTTTTCATCTCTGAGCAATTGCTCGACGTTTGCAATTTCTCACCTGAGCTCTCTTTAGAGTGCGCGAGAGGATGAGCAGAAGATTAGGTGGCTAGAGAGGCCCAGAGCCCCAGTGTTCTTAGGGCTACAAAAGCGCTTCCAAGGAAGGGTGCTGGCTAGCAAGAGCTTTCAGTGCTGGCACTTTTCATCTCTGAGCAATTGCTCGACGTTTGCAATTTCTCAGCTCGTGTCTACGAGACGGAAAGAGAAGAACCGTGACGTTTGGTGGGTAGAGAAGCGCAAAGCCCCAGTGTTGCTGCGCCTGTGAAAGCGCTTCCAAGGAAGGGTGCTGGCTAGCAACAGCTTTCAGTGCTGGCACTTTTCATCTCTGAGCAATTGCTGGACATTTGCAATTTCTCACCTGAGCTCTCTTTTAGAGTGCGCGAGAGGATGAGCAGAAGATTAGGTGGCTAGAGAAGCCCAGAGCCCCAGTGTTCTTAGGCCGACAAAAGCGCTTCCAAGGAAGGGTGCTGGCTAGCAACAGCTTTCAGTGCTGGCACTTTTCATCTCTGAGCAATTGCTCGACGTTTGCAATTTCTCAGCTCGTGTCTACGAGACGGAAAGAGAAGGACCGTGACGTTTGGTGGCTAGAGAAGCGCAAAGCCCCAGTGTTGCTGCGCCTGCGAAAGCGCTTCCAGGGAAGGGTGCTGGCTAGCAACAGCTTTCAGTGCTGGCACTTTTCATCTCTGAGCAATTGCTCGATGTTTGCAATTTCTCAGCTCGTGTCTACGAGACGGAAAGAGAAGGACCGTGATGTTTGGTGGCTAGAGAAGCGCAAAGCCCCAGTGTTGCTGCGCCTGTGAAAGCGCTTCCAAGGAAGGGTGCTGGCTAGCAACAGCTTTCAGTGCTGGCACTTTTCATCTCTGAGCAATTGCTCGACGTTTGCAATTTCTCACCTGAGCTCTCTTTAGAGTGCGCGAGAGGATGAGCAGAAGATTAGGTGGCTAGAGAAGCCGAGAGCCCCAGTGTTCTTAGGCCTACAAAAGCGCTTCCAAGGAAGGGTGCTGGCTAGCAACAGCTTTCAGTGCTGGCACTTTTCATCTCTGAGCAATTGCTCGACGTTTGCAATTTCTCAGCTCGTGTCTAGGAGACGGAAAGAGAATGACCGTGACGTTTGGCGGGTAGAGAAGCGCAAAGCCCCAGTGTTGCTGCGCCTGTGAAAGCGCTTCCAAGGAAGGGTGCTGTCTAGCAACAGCTTTCAGTGCTGGCACTTTTCATCTCTGAGCAATTGCTGGACGTTTGCAATTTCTCACCTGAGCTCTCTTTAGAGCGCGCGAGGATGAGCAGAAGATGAGGTGGCTAGAGAAGCCCAGAGCCCCAGTCTTCTTAGGCCTACAAAAGCGCTTCCAAGGAAGGGTGCTGGCTAGCAAGAGCTTTCAGTGCTGGCACTTTTCATCTCTGAGCAATTGCTCGACGTTTGCAATTTCTCAGCTCATGTCTACGAGACGGAAAGAGAAGGACCGTGACGTTTGGTGGCTAGAGAAGCGCAAAGCCCCAGTGTTGCTGCGCCTGTGAAAGCGCTTCCAAGGAAGGGTGCTGGCTAGCAACAGCTTTCAGTGCTGGCACTTTTCATCTCTGAGCAATTGCTCGACGTTTGCAATTTCTCACCTGAGCTCTCTTTAGAGCGCGGGAGGATGAGCAGAAGATTAGGTGGCTAGAGAAGCCCAGAGCCCCAGTGTTCTTAGGCCGACAAAAGCGCTTCCAAGGAAGGGTGCTGGCTAGCAACAGCTTTCAGTGCTGGCACTTTTCCTCTCTGAGCAATTGCTGGACGTTTGCAATTTCTCAGCTCGTGTCTACGAGACGGAAAGAGAAGGACCGTGACGTTTGGTGGCTAGAGAAGCGCAAAGCCCCAGTGTTGCTGCGCCTGTGAAAGCGCTTCCAAGGAAGGGTGCTGGCTAGCAACAGCTTTCAGTGCTGGCACTTTTCATCTCTGAGCAATTGCTGGATGTTTACAATTTCTCACCTGAGCTCTCTTTAGAGTGCGCGAGAGGATGAGCAGAAGATGAGGTGGCTAGAGAAGCCCAGAGCCCCACTGTTCTTAGGCCTACAAAAGCGCTTCCAAGGAAGGGTGCTGGCTAGCAACAGCTTTCAGTGCTGGCACTTTTCATCTCTGAGCAATTGCTCGACGTTTGCAATTTCTCAGCTCGTGTCTACGAGACGGAGAGATAGTGACCATGACGTTTGGTGGCTACAGAAGCGCAAAGCCCCAGTGTTGCTGCGCCTGTGAAAGCGCTTCCAAGGAAGGGTGCTGGCTAGCAACAGCTTTCAGTGCTGGCACTTTTCATCTCCGAGCAATTGCTCGACGTTTGCAATTTCTCAGCTCGTGTCTACGAGACGGAAAGAGAATGACCGTGACGTTTGGTGCGTATAGAAGCGCAAAGCCCCAGTGTTGCTGCGCCTGTGAAAGCGCTTCCAAGGAAGGGTGCTGGCTAGCAACAGCTTTCAGTGCTGGCACTTTTCATCTCTGAGCAATTGCTCGACGTTTGCAATTTCTCACCTGAGCTCTCTTTAGAGTGCGCGAGAGGATGAGCAGAAGATGAGGTGGCTAGAGAAGCCCAGAGCCCCACTGTTCTTAGGCCTACAAAAGCGCTTCCAAGGAAGGGTGCTGGCTAGCAACAGCTTTCAGTGCTGGCACTTTTCATCTCTGAGCAATTGCTGGACGTTTGCAGTTTCTCACCTGAGCTCTCTTCAGAGTGCGCAGGAGGATGAGCAGAAGATTAGGTGGCTAGAGAAGCCCAGAGCCCCACTGTTCTTAGGCCTACAAAAGCGCTTCCAAGGAAGGGTGCTGGCTAGCAAGAGCTTTCAGTGCTGGCACTTTTCATCTCTGAGCAATTGCTCAACGTTTGCAATTTCTCAGCTCGTGTCTACGAGACGGAAAGAGAAGGACCGTGACGTTTGGTGGCTAGAGAAGCGCAAAGCCCCAGTGTTGCTGCGCCTGTGAAAGCGCTTCCAGGGAAGGGTGCTGGCTAGCAACAGCTTTCAGTGCTGGCACTTTTCATCTCTGAGCAATTGCTCGACGTTTGCAATTTCTCAGCTCGTGTCTACGAGACGGAAAGAGAAGAACCGTGACGTTTGGTGGCTAGAGAAGCGCAAAGCCCCAGTGTTGCTGCGCCTGTGAAAGCGCTTCCAAGGAAGGGTGCTGGCTAGCAACAGCTTTCAGTGCTGGCACTTTTCATCTCTGAGCAATTGCTCCACGTTTGCAATTTCTCACCTGAGCTCTCTTTTAGAGTGCGCGAGAGGATGAGCAGAAGATGAGGTGGCTAGAGAAGCCCAGAGCCCCAGTGTTCTTAGGCCTACAAAAGCGCTTCCAAGGAAGGCTGCTGGCTAGCAACAGCTTT
Organism: Sarcoramphus papa; assembly: GCA_037962945.1. NCBI lineage: Eukaryota > Metazoa > Chordata > Aves > Accipitriformes > Cathartidae > Sarcoramphus > Sarcoramphus papa. The sequence goes on from JBBMRM010000103.1 coordinate 896,807, forward strand.
CAGTGCTGGCACTTTTCATCTCTGAGCAATTGCTCGACGTTTGCAATTTCTCAGCTTGTGTCTAGGAGACGGAAAGAGAAGGACCGTGACGTTTGGTGGCTAGAGAAGCGCAAAGCCCCAGTGTTGCTGCGCCTGTGAAAGTGCTTCCAAGGAAGGGTGCTGGCTAGCAACAGCTTTCAGTGCTGGCACTTTTCATCTCTGAGCAATTGCTCGACGTTTGTAATTTCTCACCTGAGCTCTCTTTAGAGTGCGCGAGAGGATGAGCAGAAGATTAGGTGGCTAGAGAAGGCCAGAGCCCCAGTGTTCTTAGGCCTACAAAAGCGCTTCCAAGGAAGGGTGCTGGCTAGCAAGAGCTTTCAGTGCTGGCACTTTTCATCTCTGAGCAATTGCTCGACGTTTGCAATTTCTCAGCTCGTGTCTACGAGACGGAAAGAGAAGGACCGTGACGTTTGGTGGCTAGAGAAGCGCAAAGCCACAGTGTTGCTGCGCCTGTGAAAGCGCTTCCAAGGAAGGGTGCTGGCTAGCAAGAGCTTTCAGTGCTGGCACTTTTCATCTCTGAGCAATTGCTCGACGTTTGCAATTTCTCAGCTCGTGTCTACGAGACGGAAAGAGAAGGACCGTGACTTTTGGTGGCTAGAGAAGTGCAAAGCCCCAGTGTTGCTGCGCCTGTGAAAGTGCTTCCAAGGAAGGGTGCTGGCTAGCAACAGCTTTCAGTGCTGGCACTTTTCATCTCTGAGCAATTGCTCGACGTTTGCAATTTCTCAGCTCGTGTCTACGAGACGGAAAGAGAATGACCGTGACGTTTGGTGCGTATAGAAGCGCAAAGCCCCAGTGTTGCTGCGCCTGTGAAAGCGCTTCCAAGGAAGGGTGCTGGCTAGCAACAGCTTTCAGTGCTGGCACTTTTCATCTCTGAGCAATTGCTGGACGTTTGCAATTTCTCACCTGAGCTCTCTTTAGAGTGCGCGAGAGGATGAGCAGAAGATGAGGTGGCTAGAGAAGCCCAGAGCCCCACTGTTCTTAGGCCTACAAAAGCGCTTCCAAGGAAGGGTGCTGGCTAGCAACAGCTTTCAGTGCTGGCACTTTTCATCTCAGAGCTATTGCTCCAAGTTTGCAATTTCTCAGCTCGTGTCTACGAGACGGAAAGAGAATGACCGTGACGTTTGGTGGCTAGAGAAGTGCAAAGCCCCAGTGTTGCTGCGCCTGTGAAAGCGCTTCCAAGGAAGGGTGCTGGCTAGCAACAGCTTTCAGTGCTGGCACTTTTCATCTCTGAGCAATTGCTCCACGTTTGCAATTTCTCACCTGAGCTCTCTTCAGAGTGCGCGAGAGGATGAGCAGAAGATTAGGTGGCCAGAGAAGCCGAGAGCCCCAGTGTTCTTAGGCCTACAAAAGCGCTTCCAAGGAAGGGTGCTGGCTAGCAACAGCTTTCAGTGCTGGCACTTTTCATCTCTGAGCAATTGCTCGACGTTTGCAATTTCTCAGCTCGTGTCTACGAGACGGAGAGATAGTGACCGTGACGTTTGGTGGCTAGAGAAGCGCAAAGCCCCAGTGTTGCTGCGCCTGTGAAAGCGCTTCCAAGGAAGGGTGCTGGCTAGCAACAGCTTTCAGTGCTGGCACTTTTCATCTCCGAGCAATTGCTCGACGTTTGCAATTTCTCAGCTCGTGTCTACGAGACGGAAAGAGAAGGACCGTGACGTTTGGTGCGTATAGAAGCGCAAAGCCCCAGTGTTGCTGCGCCTGTGAAAGCGCTTCCAAGGAAGGGTGCTGGCTAGCAAGAGCTTTCAGTGCTGGCACTTTTCATCTCTGAGCAATTGCTCCACGTTTGCAATTTCTCAGCTCGTGTCTACGAGACGGAAAGAGAAGGACCGTGACGCTTGGTGGCTAGAGAAGCGCAAAGCCCCAGTGTTGCTGCGCCTGTGAAAGCGCTTCCAAGGAAGGGTGCTGGCTAGCAACAGCTTTCAGTGCTGGCACTTTTCATCTCTGAGCAATTGCTCCACGTTTGCAATTTCTCACCTGAGCTCTCTTTAGAGCGCGCGAGGATGAGCAGAAGATGAGGTGGCTAGAGAAGCCCAGAGCCCCAGTGTTCATAGGCCTACAAAAGCGCTTCCAAGGAAGGGTGCTGGCTAGCAACAGCTTTCAGTGCTGGCACTTTTCATCTCTGAGCAATTGCTCGACGTTTGCAATTTCTCAGCTCGTGTCTACGAGACGGAAAGAGAAGGACCGTGACGTTTGGTGGCTAGAGAAGCGCAAAGCCCCAGTGTTGCTGCGCCTGTGAAAGCGCTTCCAAGGAAGGGTGCTGGCTAGCTGCAGCTTTCAGTGCTGGCACTTTTCATCTCTGAGCAATTGCTGGACGTTTGCAATTTCTCACCTGAGCTCTCTTTAGAGCGCGCGAGGATGAGCAGAAGATTAGGTGGCTAGAGAAGCCCAGAGCCCCAGTGTTCTTAGGCCTACAAAAGCGCTTCCAAGGAAGGGTGCTGGCTAGCAACAGCTTTCAGTGCTGGCACTTTTCATCTCTGAGCAATTGCTCGACGTTTGCAATTTCTCAGCTCGTGTCTACGAGACGGAAAGAGAATGACCGTGACGTTTGGTGGGTAGAGAAGCGCAAAGCCCCAGTGTTGCTGCGCCTGTGAAAGCGCTTCCAAGGAAGGGTGCCGGCTAGCAACAGCTTTCAGTGCTGGCACTTTTCATCTCTGAGCAATTGCTCGACGTTTGCAATTTCTCACCTGAGCTCTCTTTTAGAGTGCGCGAGAGGATGAGCAGAAGATGAGGTGGCTAGAGAAGCCCAGAGCCCCAGTGTTCTTAGGCCTACAAAAGCGCTTCCAAGGAAGGGTGCTGGCTAGCAACAGCTTTCAGTGCTGGCACTTTTCATCTCTGAGCAATTGCTCGACGTTTGCAATTTCTCAGCTCGTGTCTACGAGACGGAAAGAGAATGACCGTGACGTTTGGTGGCTAGAGAAGCGCAAAGCCCCAGTGTTGCTGCGCCTGTGAAAGTGCTTCCAAGGAAGGGTGCTGGCTAGCAACAGCTTTCAGTGCTGGCACTTTTCATCTCTGAGCAATTGCTGGACATTTGCAATTTCTCACCTGAGCTCTCGTTTGGAGTGCGCGAGAGGATGAGCAGAAGATTAGGTGGCTAGAGAAGCCCAGAGCCCCACTGTTCTTAGGCCTACAAAAGCGCTTCCAAGGAAGGGTGCTGGCTAGCAAGAGCTTTCGGTGCTGGCACTTTTCATCTCTGAGCAATTGCTCGACGTTTGCAATTTCTCAGCTCGTGTCTACGAGACGGAAAGAGAAGGACCGTGACGTTTGGTGGCTAGAGAAGCGCAAAGCCCCAGTGTTGCTGCGCCTGTGAAAGCGCTTCCAGGGAAGGGTGCTGGCTAGCAACAGCTTTCAGTGCTGGCACTTTTCATCTCTGAGCAATTGCTCGACGTTTGCAATTTCTCAGCTCGTGTCTACAAGACGGAAAGAGAAGGACCGTGACGTTTGGTGCGTATAGAAGCGCAAAGCCCCAGTGTTGCTGCGCCTGTGAAAGTGCTTCCAAGGAAGGGTGCTGGCTAGCAACAGCTTTCAGTGCTGGCACTTTTCATCTCTGAGCAATTGCTCGACATTTGTAATTTCTCACCTGAGCTCTCTTCAGACTGCGCGAGAGGATGAGCAGAAGATTATGTGGCTAGAGAAGCCCAGAGCCCCAGTGTTCTTAGGCCTACAAAAGCGCTTCCAAGGAAGGGTGCTGGCTAGCAACAGCTTTCAGTGCTGGCACTTTTCATCTCTGAGCAATTGCTCGACGTTTGCAATTTCTCAGCTCGTGTCTACGAGGCGGAGAGATAGTGACCGTGACGTTTGGTGGGTAGAGAAGCGCAAAGCCCCAGTGTTACTGCGCCTGTGAAAGCGCTTCCAAGGAAGGGTGCTGGCTAGCAACAGCTTTCAGTGCTGGCACTTTTCATCTCTGAGCAATTGCTCGACGTTTGTAATTTCTCAGCTCGTGTCTACGAGACGGAAAGAGAATGACCGTGACGTTTGGTGCATATAGAAGCGCAAAGCCCCAGTGTTGCTGCGCCTGTGAAAGCGCTTCCAAGGAAGGGTGCTGGCTAGCAACAGCTTTCAGTGCTGGCACTTTTCATCTCTGAGCAATTGCTCGACGTTTGCAATTTCTCACCTGAGCTCTCTTTAGAGTGCGCGAGAGGATGAGCAGAAGATGAGGTGGCTAGAGAAGCCCAGAGCCCCAGTGTTCTTAGGCCTACAAAAGCGCTTCCAAGGAAGGGTGCTGGCTAGCAAGAGCTTTCAGTGCTGGCACTTTTCATCTCTGAGCAATTGCTCGACGTTTGCAATTTCTCAGCTCGTGTCTACGAGACGGAAAGAGAAGGACCGTGACGTTTGGTGGCTAGAGAAGCGCAAAGCCCCAGTGTTGCTGCGCCTGTGAAAGCGCTTCCAAGGAAGGGTGCTGGCTAGCTGCAGCTTTCAGTGCTGGCACTTTTCATCTCTGAGCAATTGCTGGACGTTTGCAATTTCTCCCCTGAGCTCTCTTTAGAGCGCGCGAGGATGAGCAGAAGATGAGGTGGCTAGAGAAGCCCAGAGCCCCAGTGTTCTTAGGCCTAAAAAAGCGCTTCCAAGGAAGGGTGCTGGCTAGCAACAGCTTTCAGTGCTGGCACTTTTCATCTCTGAGCAATTGCTCGACGTTTGCAATTTCTCAGCTCGTGTCTACGAGACGGAAAGAGAAGGACCGTGACATTTGGTGGCTAGAGAAGCGCAAAGCCCCAGTGTTGCTGCGCCTGTGAAAGCGCTTCCAAGGAAGGGTGCTGGCTAGCAACAGCTTTCAGTGCTGGCACTTTTCATCTCTGAGCAATTGCTCGACGTTTGCAATTTCTCACCTGAGCTCTCTTTAGAGTGCGCGAGAGGATGAGCAGAAGATTAGGTGGCTAGAGAAGCCCAGAGCCCCAGTGTTCTTAGGCCTACAAAAGCGCTTCCAAGGAAGGGTGCTGGCTAGCAACAGCTTTCAGTGCTGGCACTTTTCATCTCTGAGCAATTGCTCGACGTTTGCAATTTCTCAGCTCGTGTCTACGAGACGGAAAGAGAATGACCGTGACGTTTGGTGGGTAGAGAAGCGCAAAGCCCCAGTGTTGCTGCGCCTGTGAAAGCGCTTCCAAGGAAGGGTGCTGGCTAGCAACAGCTTTCAGTGCTGGCACTTTTCATCTCTGAGCAATTGCTCCACGTTTGCAATTTCTCACCTGAGCTCTCTTTAGAGTGCGCGAGAGGATGAGCAGAAGATTAGGTGGCTAGAGAAGCCCAGAGCCCCAGTGTTCTTAGGCCTACAAAAGCGCTTCCAAGGAAGGGTGCTGGCTAGCAACAGCTTTCAGTGCTGGCACTTTTCATCTCTGAGCAATTGCTCCACGTTTGCAATTTCTCAGCTCGTGTCTAGGAGACGGAAAGAGAAGGACCGTGACGTTTGGTGGGTAGAGAAGCGCAAAGCCCCAGTGTTACTGCGCCTGTGAAAGCGCTTCCAAGGAAGGGTGCTGGCTAGCAACAGCTTTCAGTGCTGGCACTTTTCATCTCTGAGCAATTGCTCGACGTTTGCAATTTCTCATCTCGTGTCTACGAGACGGAAAGAGAAGGACCGTGACGTTTGGTGCGTATAGAAGCGCAAAGCCCCAGTGTTGCTGCGCCTGTGAAAGTGCTTCCAAGGAAGGGTGCTGGCTAGCAACAGCTTTCAGTGCTGGCACTTTTCATCTCTGAGCAATTGCTCGACGTTTGCAATTTCTCACCTGAGCTCTCTTTAGAGTGCGCGAGAGGATGAGCAGAAGATTAGGTGGCTAGAGAGGCCCAGAGCCCCAGTGTTCTTAGGGCTACAAAAGCGCTTCCAAGGAAGGGTGCTGGCTAGCAACAGCTTTCAGTGCTGGCACTTTTCATCTCGGAGCAATTGCTCGACGTTTGCAATTTCTCAGCTCGTGTCTACGAGACGGAAAGAGAAGAACCGTGACGTTTGGTGGGTAGAGAAGCGCAAAGCCCCAGTGTTGCTGCGCCTGTGAAAGCGCTTCCAAGGAAGGGTGCTGGCTAGCAACAGCTTTCAGTGCTGGCACTTTTCATCTCTGAGCAATTGCTCCACGTTTGCAATTTCTCACCTGAGCTCTCTTTTAGAGTGCGCGAGAGGATGAGCAGAAGATTAGGTGGCTAGAGAAGCCCAGAGCCCCAGTGTTCTTAGGCCGACAAAAGCGCTTCCAAGGAAGGGTGCTGGCTAGCAACAGCTTTCAGTGCTGGCACTTTTCATCTCTGAGCAATTGCTCGACGTTTGCAATTTCTCAGCTCGTGTCTACGAGACGGAAAGAGAAGGACCGTGACGTTTGGTGGCTAGAGAAGCGCAAAGCCCCAGTGTTGCTGCGCCTGCGAAAGCGCTTCCAGGGAAGGGTGCTGGCTAGCAACAGCTTTCAGTGCTGGCACTTTTCATCTCTGAGCAATTGCTCGACGTTTGCAATTTCTCAGCTCGTGTCTACGAGACGGAAAGAGAAGGACCGTGACGTTTGGTGCATATAGAAGCGCAAAGCCCCAGTGTTGCTGCGCCTTTGAAAGTGCTTCCAAGGAAGGGTGCTGGCTAGCAACAGCTTTCAGTGCTGGCACTTTTCATCTCTGAGCAATTGCTCCACGTTTGCAATTTCTCAGCTCGTTACTACGAGACGGAAAGAGAAGGACCGTGATGTTTGGTGGCTAGAGAAGCGCAAAGCCCCAGTGTTGCTGCGCCTGTGAAAGCGCTTCCAAGGAAGGGTGCTGGCTAGCAACAGCTTTCAGTGCTGGCACTTTTCATCTCTGAGCAATTGCTGGACATTTGCAATTTCTCACCTGAGCTCTCTTTTAGAGTGCGCGAGAGGATGAGCAGAAGATTAGGTGGCTAGAGAAGCCCAGAGCCCCAGTGTTCTTAGGCCTACAAAAGCGCTTCCAAGGAAGGGTGCTGGCTAGCAACAGCTTTCAGTGCTGGCACTTTTCATCTCTGAGCAATTGCTCGACGTTTGCAATTTCTCAGCTCGTGTCTACGAGACGGAAAGAGAAGGACCGTGACGTTTGGTGGCTAGAGAAGCGCAAAGCCCCAGTGTTGCTGCGCCTGTGAAAGCGCTTCCAAGGAAGGGTGCTGGCTAGCAACAGCTTTCAGTGCTGACACTTTTCATCTCTGAGCAATTGCTCGACGTTTGCAATTTCTCAGCTCGTGTCTATGAGACGGAAAGAGAAGGACCGTGACGTTTGGTGGGTAGAGAAGCGCAAAGCCCCAGTGTTGCTGCGCCTGTGAAAGCGCTTCCAAGGAAGGGTGCTGGCTAGCAACAGCTTTCAGTGCTGGCACTTTTCATCTCTGAGCAATTGCTGGACGTTTGCAATTTCTCACCTGAGCTCTCTTTAGAGTGCGCGAGAGGATGAGCAGAAGATTAGGTGGCTAGAGAAGCCCAGAGCCCCACTGTTCTTAGGCCTACAAAAGCGCTTCCAAGGAAGGGTGCTGGCTAGCAACAGCTTTCAGTGCTGGCACTTTTCATCTCTGAGCAATTGCTCGACGTTTGCAATTTCTCAGCTCGTGTCTACGAGACGGAAAGAGAATGACCGTGACGTTTGGTGCGTATAGAAGCGCAAAGCCCCAGTGTTGCTGCGCCTGTGAAAGCGCTTCCAAGGAAGGGTGCTGGCTAGCAACAGCTTTCAGTGCTGGCACTTTTCATCTCTGAGCAATTGCTCGACGTTTGCAATTTCTCACCTGAGCTCTCTTTAGAGCGCGGGAGGATGAGCAGAAGATTAGGTGGCTAGAGAAGCCCAGAGCCCCAGTGTTCTTAGGCCTACAAAAGCGCTTCCAAGGAAGGGTGCTGGCTAGCAACAGCTTTCAGTGCTGGCACTTTTCATCTCTGAGGCATTGCTCCACGTTTGCAATTTCTCACCTGAGCTCTCTTTAGAGTGCGCGAGAGGATGAGCAGAAGATTAGGTGGCTAGAGAAGCCCAGAGCCCCAGTGTGCTTAGGCCTACAAAAGCGCTTCCAAGGAAGGGTGCTGGCTAGCAAGAGCTTTCAGTGCTGGCACTTTTCATCTCTGAGCAATTGCTCGACGTTTGCAATTTCTCAGCTCGTGTCTACGAGACGGAAAGAGAAGGACCGTGACGTTTGGTGGCTAGAGAAGCGCAAAGCCCCAATGTTGCTGCGCCTGTGAAAGCGCTTCCAAGGAAGGGTGCTGGCTAGCAAGAGCTTTCAGTGCTGGCACTTTTCATCTCTGAGCAATTGCTCGACGTTTGCAATTTCTCATCTCGTGTCTACGAGACGGAAAGAGAAGGACCGTGACGTTTGGTGGCTAGAGAAGCGCAAAGCCCCAGTGTTGCTGCGCCTGTGAAAGCGCTTCCAAGGAAGGGTGCCGGCTAGCAACAGCTTTCAGTGCTGGCACTTTTCATCTCTGAGCAATTGCTCCACGTTTGCAATTTCTCACCTGAGCTCTCTTTTAGAGTGCGCGAGAGGATGAGCAGAAGATTAGGTGGCTAGAGAAGCCCAGAGCCCCAGTGTTCTTAGGCCTACAAAAGCGCTTCCAAGGAAGGGTGCTGGCTAGCAACAGCTTTCAGTGCTGGCACTTTTCATCTCTGAGCAATTGCTCCACGTTTGCAATTTCTCAGCTCGTGTCTACAAGACGGAAAGAGAATGACCGTGACGTTTGGTGGCTAGAGAAGCGCAAAGCCCCAGTGTTGCTGCGCCTGTGAAAGTGCTTCCAAGGAAGGGTGCTGGCTAGCAACAGCTTTCAGTGCTGGCACTTTTCATCTCTGAGCAATTGCTCGACGTTTGCAATTTCTCACCTGAGCTCTCTTTAGAGTGCGCGAGAGGATGAGCAGAAGATTAGGTGGCTAGAGAGGCCCAGAGCCCCAGTGTTCTTAGGGCTACAAAAGCGCTTCCAAGGAAGGGTGCTGGCTAGCAAGAGCTTTCAGTGCTGGCACTTTTCATCTCTGAGCAATTGCTCGACGTTTGCAATTTCTCAGCTCGTGTCTACGAGACGGAAAGAGAAGAACCGTGACGTTTGGTGGCTAGAGAAGCGCAAAGCCCCAGTGTTGCTGCGCCTGTGAAAGCGCTTCCAAGGAAGGGTGCTGGCTAGCAACAGCTTTCAGTGCTGGCACTTTTCATCTCTGAGCAATTGCTGGACATTTGCAATTTCTCACCTGAGCTCTCTTTTAGAGTGCGCGAGAGGATGAGCAGAAGATTAGGTGGCTAGAGAAGCCCAGAGCCCCAGTGTTCTTAGGCCGACAAAAGCGCTTCCAAGGAAGGGTGCTGGCTAGCAACAGCTTTCAGTGCTGGCACTTTTCATCTCTGAGCAATTGCTCGACGTTTGCAATTTCTCAGCTCGTGTCTACGAGACGGAAAGAGAAGGACCGTGACGTTTGGTGGCTAGAGAAGCGCAAAGCCCCAGTGTTGCTGCGCCTGCGAAAGCGCTTCCAGGGAAGGGTGCTGGCTAGCAACAGCTTTCAGTGCTGGCACTTTTCATCTCTGAGCAATTGCTCGATGTTTGCAATTTCTCAGCTCGTGTCTACGAGACGGAAAGAGAAGGACCGTGACGTTTGGTGGCTAGAGAAGCGCAAAGCCCCAGTGTTGCTGCGCCTTTGAAAGTGCTTCCAAGGAAGGGTGCTGGTTAACAACAGCTTTCAGTGCTGGCACTTTTCATCTCTGAGCAATTGCTCGACGTTTGCAATTTCTCAGCTCGTGTCTACGAGACGGAAAGAGAAGGACCGTGATGTTTGGTGGCTAGAGAAGCGCAAAGCCCCAGTGTTGCTGCGCCTGTGAAAGCGCTTCCAAGGAAGGGTGCTGGCTAGCAACAGCTTTCAGTGCTGGCACTTTTCATCTCTGAGCAATTGCTCGACGTTTGCAATTTCTCACCTGAGCTCTCTTTAGAGTGCGCGAGAGGATGAGCAGAAGATTAGGTGGCTAGAGAAGCCGAGAGCCCCAGTGTTCTTAGGCCTACAAAAGCGCTTCCAAGGAAGGGTGCTGGCTAGCAACAGCTTTCAGTGCTGGCACTTTTCATCTCTGAGCAATTGCTCGACGTTTGCAATTTCTCAGCTCGTGTCTACGAGACGGAGAGATAGTGACCATGACGTTTGGTGGCTACAGAAGCGCAAAGCCCCAGTGTTGCTGCGCCTGTGAAAGCGCTTCCAAGGAAGGGTGCTGGCTAGCAACAGCTTTCAGTGCTGGCACTTTTCATCTCCGAGCAATTGCTCGACGTTTGCAATTTCTCAGCTCGTGTCTACGAGACGGAAAGAGAATGACCGTGACGTTTGGTGCGTATAGAAGCGCAAAGCCCCAGTGTTGCTGCGCCTGTGAAAGCGCTTCCAAGGAAGGGTGCTGGCTAGCAACAGCTTTCAGTGCTGGCACTTTTCATCTCTGAGCAATTGCTCGACGTTTGCAATTTCTCACCTGAGCTCTCTTTAGAGTGCGCGAGAGGATGAGCAGAAGATGAGGTGGCTAGAGAAGGCCAGAGCCCCAGTGTTCTTAGGCCTACAAAAGCGCTTCCAAGGAAGGGTGCTGGCTAGCAACAGCTTTCAGTGCTGGCACTTTTCATCTCTGAGCAATTGCTCGACGTTTGCAATTTCTCACCTGAGCTCTCTTCAGAGTGCGCAGGAGGATGAGCAGAAGATTAGGTGGCTAGAGAAGCCCAGAGCCCCACTGTTCTTAGGCCTACAAAAGCGCTTCCAAGGAAGGGTGCTGGCTAGCAAGAGCTTTCAGTGCTGGCACTTTTCATCTCTGAGCAATTGCTCAACGTTTGCAATTTCTCAGCTCGTGTCTACGAGACGGAAAGAGAAGGACCGTGACGTTTGGTGGCTAGAGAAGCGCAAAGCCCCAGTGTTGCTGCGCCTGTGAAAGCGCTTCCAGGGAAGGGTGCTGGCTAGCAAGAGCTTTCAGTGCTGGCACTTTTCATCTCTGAGCAATTGCTCGACGTTTGCAATTTCTCAGCTCGTGTCTACGAGACGGAAAGAGAAGAACCGTGACGTTTGGTGGGTAGAGAAGCGCAAAGCCCCAGTGTTGCTGCGCCTGTGAAAGCGCTTCCAAGGAAGGGTGCTGGCTAGCAACAGCTTTCAGTGCTGGCACTTTTCATCTCTGAGCAATTGCTCCACGTTTGCAATTTCTCACCTGAGCTCTCTTTTAGAGTGCGCGAGAGGATGAGCAGAAGATGAGGTGGCTAGAGAAGCCCAGAGCCCCAGTGTTCTTAGGCCTACAAAAGCGCTTCCAAGGAAGGGTGCTGGCTAGCAACAGCTTTCAGTGCTGGCACTTTTCATCTCTGAGCAATTGCTCGACGTTTGCAATTTCTCAGCTCGTGTCTACGAGACGGAAAGAGAAGGACCGTGACGTTTGGTGGCTAGAGAAGCGCAAAGCCCCAGTGTTGCTGCTCCTGTGAAAGCGCTTCCAAGGAAGGGTGCTGGCTAGCAAGAGCTTTCAGTGCTGGCACTTTTCATCTCTGAGCAATTGCTCGACGTTTGCAATTTCTCACCTGAGCTCTCTTTTAGAGTGCGCGAGAGGATGAGCAGAAGATGAGGTGGCTAGAGAAGCCCAGAGCCCCAGTGTTCTTAGGCCTACAAAAGCACTTCCAAGGAAGGGTGCTGGCTAGCAAGAGCTTTCAGTGCTGGCACTTTTCATCTCTGAGCAATTGCTCGACGTTTGCAATTTCTCAGCTCGTGTCTACGAGACGGAAAGAGAATGACCGTGACGTTTGGTGGGTAGAGAAGCGCAAAGCCCCAGTGTTGCTGCGCCTGTGAAAGCGCTTCCAAGGAAGGGTGCTGGCTAGCAACAGCTTTCAGTGCTGGCACTTTTCATCTCTGAGCAATTGCTCGACGTTTGCAATTTCTCAGCTCGTGTCTACGAGACGGAAAGAGAAGGACCGTGACGTTTGGTGGCTAGAGAAGCGCAAAGCCACAGTGTTGCTGCGCCTGTGAAAGCGCTTCCAAGGAAGGGTGCTGGCTAGCAAGAGCTTTCAGTGCTGGCACTTTTCATCTCTGAGCAATTGCTCGACGTTTGCAATTTCTCAGCTCGTGTCTAGGAGACGGAAAGAGAAGGACCGTGACGTTTGGTGGCTAGAGAAGTGCAAAGCCCCAGTGTTGCTGCGCCTGTGAAAGTGCTTCCAAGGAAGGGTGCTGGCTAGCAACAGCTTTCAGTGCTGGCACTTTTCATCTCTGAGCAATTGCTCGACGTTTGCAATTTCTCAGCTCGTGTCTACGAGACGGAAAGAGAATGACCGTGACGTTTGGTGCGTATAGAAGCGCAAAGCCCCAGTGTTGCTGCGCCTGTGAAAGCGCTTCCAAGGAAGGGTGCTGGCTAGCAACAGCTTTCAGTGCTGGCACTTTTCATCTCTGAGCAATTGCTGGACGTTTGCAATTTCTCACCTGAGCTCTCTTTAGAGTGCGCGAGAGGATGAGCAGAAGATGAGGTGGCTAGAGAAGCCCAGAGCCCCACTGTTCTTAGGCCTACAAAAGCGCTTCCAAGGAAGGGTGCTGGCTAGCAAGAGCTTTCAGTGCTGGCACTTTTCATCTCCGAGCAATTGCTCGACGTTTGCAATTTCTCAGCTCGTGTCTACGAGACGGAGAGATAGTGACCGTGACGTTTGGTGGCTAGAGAAGCGCAAAGCCACAGTGTTGCTGCGCCTGTGAAAGCGCTTCCAAGGAAGGGTGCTGGCTAGCAAGAGCTTTCAGTGCTGGCACTTTTCATCTCAGAGCTATTGCTCCAAGTTTGCAATTTCTCAGCTCGTGTCTACGAGACGGAAAGAGAATGACCGTGACGTTTGGTGGCTAGAGAAGTGCAAAGCCCCAGTGTTGCTGCGCCTGTGAAAGCGCTTCCAAGGAAGGGTGCTGGCTAGCAACAGCTTTCAGTGCTGGCACTTTTCATCTCTGAGCAATTGCTCCACGTTTGCAATTTCTCACCTGAGCTCTCTTCAGAGTGCGCGAGAGGATGAGCAGAAGATTAGGTGGCTAGAAAAGCCGAGAGCCCCAGTGTTCTTAGGCCTACAAAAGCGCTTCCAAGGAAGGGTGCTGGCTAGCAACAGCTTTCAGTGCTGGCACTTTTCATCTCTGAGCAATTGCTCGACGTTTGCAATTTCTCAGCTCGTGTCTACGAGACGGAGAGATAGTGACCGTGACGTTTGGTGGCTAGAGAAGCGCAAAGCCCCAGTGTTGCTGCGCCTGTGAAAGCGCTTCCAAGGAAGGGTGCTGGCTAGCAACAGCTTTCAGTGCTGGCACTTTTCATCTCCGAGCAATTGCTCGACGTTTGCAATTTCTCAGCTCGTGTCTACGAGACGGAAATAGAATGACCGTGACGTTTGGTGCGTATAGAAGCGCAAAGCCCCAGTGTTGCTGCGCCTGTGAAAGCGCTTCCAAGGAAGGGTGCTGGCTAGCAAGAGCTTTCAGTGCTGGCACTTTTCATCTCTGAGCAATTGCTCCACGTTTGCAATTTCTCAGCTCGTGTCTACGAGACGGAAAGAGAAGGACCGTGACGCTTGGTGGCTAGAGAAGCGCAAAGCCCCAGTGTTGCTGCGCCTGTGAAAGCGCTTCCAAGGAAGGGTGCTGGCTAGCAACAGCTTTCAGTGCTGGCACTTTTCATCTCTGAGCAATTGCTCCACGTTTGCAATTTCTCACCTGAGCTCTCTTTAGAGCGCGCGAGGATGAGCAGAAGATGAGGTGGCTAGAGAAGCCCAGAGCCCCAGTGTTCATAGGCCTACAAAAGCGCTTCCAAGGAAGGGTGCTGGCTAGCAACAGCTTTCAGTGCTGGCACTTTTCATCTCTGAGCAATTGCTGGACGTTTGCAATTTCTCAGCTCGTGTCTACGAGACGGAAAGAGAAGGACCGTGACGTTTGGTGGCTAGAGAAGCGCAAAGCCCCAGTGTTGCTGCGCCTGTGAAAGCGCTTCCAAGGAAGGGTGCTGGCTAGCAACAGCTTTCAGTGCTGGCACTTTTCATCTCTGAGCAATTGCTTGACGTTTGCAATTTCTCAGCTCGTGTCTACGAGACGGAAAGAGAAGAACCGTGACGTTTGGTGGCTAGAGAAGCGCAAAGCCCCAGTGTTGCTGCGCCTGTGAAAGCGCTTCCAAGGAAGGGTGCTGTCTAGCAAGAGCTTTAGTGCTGGCACTTTTCATCTCTGAGCAATTGCTCGACGTTTGCAATTTCTCAGCTCGTGTCTACGAGACGGAAAGAGAATGACCGTGACGTTTGGTGCGTATAGAAGCGCAAAGCCCCAGTGTTGCTGCGCCTGTGAAAGCGCTTCCAAGGAAGGGTGCTGGCTAGCAAGAGCTTTCAGTGCTGGCACTTTTCATCTCTGAGCAATTGCTCGACGTTTGCAATTTCTCACCTGAGCTCTCTTTAGAGTGCGCGAGAGGATGAGCAGAAGATGAGGTGGCTAGAGAAGGCCAGAGCCCCAGTGTTCTTAGGCCTACAAAAGCGCTTCCAAGGAAGGGTGCTGGCTAGCAACAGCTTTCAGTGCTGGCACTTTTCATCTCTGAGCAATTGCTGGACGTTTGCAATTTCTCACCTGAGCTCTCTTCAGAGTGCGCAGGAGGATGAGCAGAAGATTAGGTGGCTAGAGAAGCCCAGAGCCCCACTGTTCTTAGGCCTACAAAAGCGCTTCCAAGGAAGGGTGCTGGCTAGCAAGAGCTTTCAGTGCTGGCACTTTTCATCTCTGAGCAATTGCTCAACGTTTGCAATTTCTCAGCTCGTGTCTACGAGACGGAAAGAGAAGGACCGTGACGTTTGGTGGCTAGAGAAGCGCAAAGCCCCAGTGTTGCTGCGCCTGTGAAAGCGCTTCCAGGGAAGGGTGCTGGCTAGCAACAGCTTTCAGTGCTGGCACTTTTCATCTCTGAGCAATTGCTCGACGTTTGCAATTTCTCAGCTCGTGTCTACGAGACGGAAAGAGAAGAACCGTGACGTTTGGTGGGTAGAGAAGCGCAAAGCCCCAGTGTTGCTGCGCCTGTGAAAGCGCTTCCAAGGAAGGGTGCTGGCTAGCAAGAGCTTTCAGTGCTGGCACTTTTCATCTCTGAGCAATTGCTCCACGTTTGCAATTTCTCACCTGAGCTCTCTTTTAGAGTGCGCGAGAGGATGAGCAGAAGATGAGGTGGCTAGAGAAGCCCAGAGCCCCAGTGTTCTTAGGCCTACAAAAGCGCTTCCAAGGAAGGGTGCTGGCTAGCAACAGCTTTCAGTGCTGGCACTTTTCATCTCTGAGCAATTGCTCGACGTTTGCAATTTCTCAGCTCGTGTCTACGAGACGGAAAGAGAAGGACCGTGACGTTTGGTGGCTAGAGAAGCGCAAAGCCCCAGTGTTGCTGCTCCTGTGAAAGCGCTTCCAAGGAAGGGTGCTGGCTAGCAAGAGCTTTCAGTGCTGGCACTTTTCATCTCTGAGCAATTGCTCGACGTTTGCAATTTCTCACCTGAGCTCTCTTTTAGAGTGCGCGAGAGGATGAGCAGAAGATGAGGTGGCTAGAGAAGCCCAGAGCCCCAGTGTTCTTAGGCCTACAAAAGCGCTTCCAAGGAAGGGTGCTGGCTAGCAAGAGCTTTCAGTGCTGGCACTTTTCATCTCTGAGCAATTGCTCGACGTTTGCAATTTCTCAGCTCGTGTCTACGAGACGGAAAGAGAAGGACCGTGACGTTTGGTGGGTAGAGAAGCGCAAAGCCCCAGTGTTGCTGCGCCTGTGAAAGTGCTTCCAAGGAAGGGTGCTGGCTAGCAAGAGCTTTCAGTGCTGGCACTTTTCATCTCTGAGCAATTGCTCGACGTTTGCAATTTCTCAGCTTGTTTCTAGGAGACGGAAAGAGAAGGACCGTGACGTTTGGTGGCTAGAGAAGCGCAAAGCCCCAGTGTTGCTGCGCCTGTGAAAGTGCTTCCAAGGAAGGGTGCTGGCTAGCAACAGCTTTCAGTGCTGGCACTTTTCATCTCTGAGCAATTGCTCGACGTTTGTAATTTCTCACCTGAGCTCTCTTTAGAGTGCGCGAGAGGATGAGCAGAAGATTAGGTGGCTAGAGAAGCCCAGAGCCCCAGTGTTCTTAGGCCTACAAAAGCGCTTCCAAGGAAGGGTGCTGGCTAGCAAGAGCTTTCAGTGCTGGCACTTTTCATCTCTGAGCAATTGCTCGACGTTTGCAATTTCTCAGCTCGTGTCTACGAGACGGAAAGAGAAGGACCGTGACGTTTGGTGGCTAGAGAAGCGCAAAGCCACAGTGTTGCTGCGCCTGTGAAAGCGCTTCCAAGGAAGGGTGCTGGCTAGCAAGAGCTTTCAGTGCTGGCACTTTTCATCTCTGAGCAATTGCTCGACGTTTGCAATTTCTCAGCTCGTGTCTAGGAGACGGAAAGAGAAGGACCGTGACGTTTGGTGGCTAGAGAAGTGCAAAGCCCCAGTGTTGCTGCGCCTGTGAAAGTGCTTCCAAGGAAGGGTGCTGGCTAGCAACAGCTTTCAGTGCTGGCACTTTTCATCTCTGAGCAATTGCTCGACGTTTGCAATTTCTCAGCTCGTGTCTACGAGACGGAAAGAGAATGACCGTGACGTTTGGTGCGTATAGAAGCGCAAAGCCCCAGTGTTGCTGCGCCTGTGAAAGCGCTTCCAAGGAAGGGTGCTGGCTAGCAACAGCTTTCAGTGCTGGCACTTTTCATCTCTGAGCAATTGCTGGACGTTTGCAATTTCTCACCTGAGCTCTCTTTAGAGTGCGCGAGAGGATGAGCAGAAGATGAGGTGGCTAGAGAAGCCCAGAGCCCCACTGTTCTTAGGCCTACAAAAGCGCTTCCAAGGAAGGGTGCTGGCTAGCAAGAGCTTTCAGTGCTGGCACTTTTCATCTCCGAGCAATTGCTCGACGTTTGCAATTTCTCAGCTCGTGTCTACGAGACGGAGAGATAGTGACCGTGACGTTTGGTGGCTAGAGAAGCGCAAAGCCCCAGTGTTGCTGCGCCTGTGAAAGCGCTTCCAAGGAAGGGTGCTGGCTAGCAAGAGCTTTCAGTGCTGGCACTTTTCATCTCAGAGCTATTGCTCCAAGTTTGCAATTTCTCAGCTCGTGTCTACGAGACGGAAAGAGAATGACCGTGACGTTTGGTGGCTAGAGAAGTGCAAAGCCCCAGTGTTGCTGCGCCTGTGAAAGCGCTTCCAAGGAAGGGTGCTGGCTAGCAACAGCTTTCAGTGCTGGCACTTTTCATCTCTGAGCAATTGCTCCACGTTTGCAATTTCTCACCTGAGCTCTCTTCAGAGTGCGCGAGAGGATGAGCAGAAGATTAGGTGGCTAGAGAAGCCGAGAGCCCCAGTGTTCTTAGGCCTACAAAAGCGCTTCCAAGGAAGGGTGCTGGCTAGCAACAGCTTTCAGTGCTGGCACTTTTCATCTCTGAGCAATTGCTCGACGTTTGCAATTTCTCAGCTCGTGTCTACGAGACGGAGAGATAGTGACCGTGACGTTTGGTGGCTAGAGAAGCGCAAAGCCCCAGTGTTGCTGCGCCTGTGAAAGCGCTTCCAAGGAAGGGTGCTGGCTAGCAACAGCTTTCAGTGCTGGCACTTTTCATCTCCGAGCAATTGCTCGACGTTTGCAATTTCTCAGCTCGTGTCTACGAGACGGAAATAGAATGACCGTGACGTTTGGTGCGTATAGAAGCGCAAAGCCCCAGTGTTGCTGCGCCTGTGAAAGCGCTTCCAAGGAAGGGTGCTGGCTAGCAAGAGCTTTCAGTGCTGGCACTTTTCATCTCTGAGCAATTGCTCCACGTTTGCAATTTCTCAGCTCGTGTCTACGAGACGGAAAGAGAAGGACCGTGACGCTTGGTGGCTAGAGAAGCGCAAAGCCCCAGTGTTGCTGCGCCTGTGAAAGCGCTTCCAAGGAAGGGTGCTGGCTAGCAACAGCTTTCAGTGCTGGCACTTTTCATCTCTGAGCAATTGCTCCACGTTTGCAATTTCTCACCTGAGCTCTCTTTAGAGCGCGCGAGGATGAGCAGAAGATGAGGTGGCTAGAGAAGCCCAGAGCCCCAGTGTTCATAGGCCTACAAAAGCGCTTCCAAGGAAGGGTGCTGGCTAGCAAGAGCTTTCAGTGCTGGCACTTTTCATCTCTGAGCAATTGCTCGACGTTTGCAATTTCTCAGCTCGTGTCTACGAGACGGAAAGAGAAGGACCGTGACGTTTGGTGGCTAGAGAAGCGCAAAGCCCCAGTGTTGCTGCGCCTGTGAAAGCGCTTCCAAGGAAGGGTGCTGGCTAGCAACAGCTTTCAGTGCTGGCACTTTTCATCTCTGAGCAATTGCTCGACGTTTGCAATTTCTCAGCTCGTGTCTACGAGACGGAAAGAGAAGAACCGTGACGTTTGGTGGCTAGAGAAGCGCAAAGCCCCAGTGTTGCTGCGCCTGTGAAAGCGCTTCCAAGGAAGGGTGCTGGCTAGCAACAGCTTTCAGTGCTGGCACTTTTCATCTCTGAGCAATTGCTCCACGTTTGCAATTTCTCACCTGAGCTCTCTTTTAGAGTGCGAGAGAGGATGAGCAGAAGATGAGGTGGCTAGAGAAGCCCAGAGCCCCACTGTTCTTAGGCCTACAAAAGCGCTTCCAAGGAAGGGTGCTGGCTAGCAAGAGCTTTCAGTGCTGGCACTTTTCATCTCTGAGCAATTGCTCCACGTTTGCAATTTCTCAGCTCGTGTCTACGAGACGGAAAGAGAAGGACCGTGACGTTTGGTGGCTAGAGAAGCCCAGAGCCCCAGTGTTGCTGCGCCTGTGAAAGCGCTTCCAAGGAAGGGTGCTGGCTAGCAAGAGCTTTCAGTGCTGGCACTTTTCATCTCTGAGCAATTGCTCGACGTTTGCAATTTCTCAGCTCGTGTCTAGGAGACGGAAAGAGAAGGACCGTGACGTTTGGTGGCTAGAGAAGTGCAAAGCCCCAGTGTTGCTGCGCCTGTGAAAGCGCTTCCAAGGAAGGGTGCTGGCTAGCAACAGCTTTCAGTGCTGGCACTTTTCATCTCTGAGCAATTGCTCGACGTTTGTAATTTCTCACCTGAGCTCTCTTTAGAGTGCGCGAGAGGATGAGCAGAAGATTAGGTGGCTAGAGAAGCCCAGAGCCCCAGTGTTCTTAGGCCTACAAAAGCGCTTCCAAGGAAGGGTGCTGGCTAGCAACAGCTTTCAGTGCTGGCACTTTTCATCTCCGAGCAATTGCTCGACGTTTGCAATTTCTCAGCTCGTGTCTACGAGACGCAAAGAGAATGACCGTGACGTTTGGTGGCTAGAGAAGCGCAAAGCCCCAGTGTTGCTGCGCCTGTGAAAGCGCTTCCAAGGAAGGGTGCTGGCTAGCAAGAGCTTTCAGTGCTGGCACTTTTCATCTCTGAGCAATTGCTCCACGTTTGCAATTTCTCACCTGAGCTCTCTTTAGAGTGCGCGAGAGGATGAGCAGAAGAATAGGTGGCTAGAGAAGCCCAGAGCCCCAGTGTTCTTAGGCCTACAAAAGCGCTTCCAAGGAAGGGTGCTGGCTAGCAACAGCTTTCAGTGCTGGCACTTTTCATCTCCGAGCAATTGCTCGACGTTTGCAATTTCTCAGCTCGTGTCTACGAGACGGAGAGATAGTGACCGTGACGTTTGGTGGCTAGAGAAGCGCAAAGCCCCAGTGTTGCTGCGCCTGTGAAAGCGCTTCCAAGGAAGGGTGCTGTCTAGCAAGAGCTTTAGTGCTGGCACTTTTCATCTCCGAGCAATTGCTCGACGTTTGCAATTTCTCAGCTCGTGTCTACGAGACGGAAAGAGAAGGACCGTGACGTTTGGTGCATATAGAAGCGCAAAGCCCCAGTGTTACTGCGCCTGTGAAAGCGCTTCCAAGGAAGGGTGCTGGCTAGCAACAGCTTTCAGTGCTGGCACTTTTCATCTCAGAGCTATTGCTCCAAGTTTGCAATTTCTCAGCTCGTGTCTACGAGACGGAAAGAGAATGACAGTGACGTTTGGTGGCTAGAGAAGCGCAAAGCCCCAGTGTTGCTGCGCCTGTGAAAGCGCTTCCAAGGAAGGGTGCTGGCTAGCAACAGCTTTCAGTGCTGGCACTTTTCATCTCTGAGCAATTGCTCCACGTTTGCAATTTCTCACCTGAGCTCTCTTTAGAGTGCGCGAGAGGATGAGCAGAAGATTAGGTGGCTAGAGAAGCCCAGAGCCCCAGTGTTCTTAGGCCTACAAAAGCGCTTCCAAGGAAGGGTGCTGGCTAGCAAGAGCTTTCAGTGCTGGCACTTTTCATCTCTGAGCAATTGCTCGACGTTTGCAATTTCTCACCTGAGCTCTCTTCAGAGTGCGCGAGAGGATGAGCAGAAGATTAGGTGGCTAGAGAAGCCCAGAGCCCCAGTGTTCTTAGGGCTACAAAAGCGCTTCCAAGGAAGGGTGCTGGCTAGCAACAGCTTTCAGTGCTGGCACTTTTCATCTCTGAGCAATTGCTCGACGTTTGCAATTTCTCAGCTCGTGTCTACGAGACGGAGAGATAGTGACCGTGACGTTTGGTGGCTAGAGAAGCGCAAAGCCCCAGTGTTGCTGCGCCTGTGAAAGCGCTTCCAAGGAAGGGTGCTGGCTAGCAACAGCTTTCAGTGCTGGCACTTTTCATCTCTGAGCAATTGCTCGACGTTTGCAATTTCTCAGCTCGTGTCTACGAGACGGAAAGAGAATGACCGTGACGTTTGGTGCGTATAGAAGCGCAAAGCCCCAGTGTTGCTGCGCCTGTGAAAGCGCTTCCAAGGAAGGGTGCTGGCTAGCAACAGCTTTCAGTGCTGGCACTTTTCATCTCTGAGCAATTGCTCCACGTTTGCAATTTCTCAGCTCGTGTCTACGAGACGGAAAGAGAAGGACCGTGACGTTTGGTGGCTAGAGAAGCGCAAAGCCACAGTGTTGCTGCGCCTGTGAAAGCGCTTCCAAGGAAGGGTGCTGGCTAGCAACAGCTTTCAGTGCTGGCACTTTTCATCTCTGAGCAATTGCTCCACGTTTGCAATTTCTCACCTGAGCTCTCTTTTAGAGTGCGCGAGAGGATGAGCAGAAGATGAGGTGGCTAGAGAAGCCCAGAGCCCCAGTGTTCTTAGGCCTACAAAAGCGCTTCCAAGGAAGGGTGCTGGCTAGCAACAGCTTTCAGTGCTGGCACTTTTCATCTCTGAGCAATTGCTCGACGTTTGCAATTTCTCAGCTCGTGTCTACGAGACGGAAAGAGAAGGACCGTGACGTTTGGTGGCTAGAGAAGCGCAAAGCCCCAGTGTTGCTGCGCCTGTGAAAGCGCTTCCAAGGAAGGGTGCCGGCTAGCAACAGCTTTCAGTGCTGGCACTTTTCATCTCTGAGCAATTGCTCCACGTTTGCAATTTCTCACCTGAGCTCTCTTTTAGAGTGCGCGAGAGGATGAGCAGAAGATTAGGTGGCTAGAGAAGCGCAAAGCCCCAGTCTTCTTAGGCCTACAAAAGCGCTTCCAAGGAAGGGTGCTGGCTAGCAACAGCTTTCAGTGCTGGCACTTTTCATCTCTGAGCAATTGCTCGACGTTTGCAATTTCTCAGCTCGTGTCTACGAGACGGAAAGAGAAGGACCGTGACGTTTGGTGGCTAGAGAAGCGCAAAGCCCCAGTGTTGCTGCTCCTGTGAAAGCGCTTCCAAGGAAGGGTGCTGGCTAGCAACAGCTTTCAGTGCTGGCACTTTTCATCTCTGAGCAATTGCTCGACGTTTGCAATTTCTCAGCTCGTGTCTACGAGACGGAAAGAGAATGACCGTGACGTTTGGTGGCTAGAGAAGCGCAAAGCCCCAGTGTTGCTGCGCCTGTGAAAGCGCTTCCAAGGAAGGGTGCTGGCTAGCAACAGCTTTCAGTGCTGGCACTTTTCATCTCTGAGCAATTGCTTGACGTTTGCAATTTCTCAGCTCGTGTCTACGAGACGGAAAGAGAAGGACCATGACGTTTGGTGGCTAGAGAAGCGCAAAGCCCCAGTGTTGCTGCGCCTGTGAAAGCGCTTCCAAGGAAGGGTGCTGGCTAGCAACAGCTTTCAGTGCTGGCACTTTTCATCTCTGAGCAATTGCTCGACGTTTGCAATTTCTCAGCTCGTGTCTACGAGACGGAAAGAGAAGGACCGTGACGTTTGGTGGCTAGAGAAGTGCAAAGCCCCAGTGTTGCTGCGCCTGTGAAAGCGCTTCCAAGGAAGGGTGCTGGCTAGCAACAGCTTTCAGTGCTGGCACTTTTCATCTCTGAGCAATTGCTCGACGTTTGTAATTTCTGACCTGAGCTCTCTTTAGAGTGCGCGAGAGGATGAGCAGAAGATTAGGTGGCTAGAGAAGGCCAGAGCCCCAGTGTTCTTAGGGCTACAAAAGCGCTTCCAAGGAAGGGTGCTGGCTAGCAAGAGCTTTCAGTGCTGGCACTTTTCATCTCTGAGCAATTGCTCGACGTTTGCAATTTCTCAGCTCGTGTCTACGAGACGGAAAGAGAAGGACCGTGACGTTTGGTGGGTAGAGAAGCGCAAAGCCCCAGTGTTGCTGCGCCTGTGAAAGCGCTTCCAAGGAAGGGTGCTGGCTAGCAACAGCTTTCAGTGCTGGCACTTTTCATCTCTGAGCAATTGCTCGACATTTGCAATTTCTCAGCTCGTGTCTACGAGACGGAAAGAGAATGACCGTGACGTTTGGTGCGTATAGAAGCGCAAAGCCCCAGTGTTACTGCGCCTGTGAAAGCGCTTCCAAGGAAGGCTGCTGGCTAGCAAGAGCTTTCAGTGCTGGCACTTTTCATCTCAGAGCTATTGCTCCAAGTTTGCAATTTCTCAGCTCGTGTCTACGAGACGGAAAGAGAAGGACCGTGACGTTTGGTGCGTATAGAAGCGCAAAGCCCCAGTGTTGCTGCGCCTGTGAAAGCGCTTCCAAGGAAGGGTGCTGGCTAGCAACAGCTTTCAGTGCTGGCACTTTTCATCTCTGAGCAATTGCTCGATGTTTGCAATTTCTCACCTGAGCTCTCTTTAGAGTGCGCGAGAGGATGAGCAGAAGATGAGGTGGCTAGAGAAGCCCAGAGCCCCAGTGTTCTTAGGCCTACAAAAGCGCTTCCAAGGAAGGGTGCTGGCTAGCAAGAGCTTCCAGTGCTGGCACTTTTCATCTCTGAGCAATTGCTCGACGTTTGCAATTTCTCACCTGAGCTCTCTTCAGAGTGCGCGAGAGGATGAGCAGAAGATGAGGTGGCTAGAGAAGCCCAGAGCCCCAGTGTTCTTAGGCCTACAAAAGCGCTTCCAAGGAAGGGTGCTGGCTAGCAACAGCTTTCAGTGCTGGCACTTTTCATCTCTGAGCAATTGCTCGACGTTTGCAATTTCTCAGCTCATGTCTACGAGACGGAAAGAGAAGGACCGTGACGTTTGGTGGCTAGAGAAGCGCAAAGCCCCAGTGTTGCTGCGCCTGTGAAAGCGCTTCCAAGGAAGGGTGCTGGCTAGCAAGAGCTTTCAGTGCTGGCACTTTTCATCTCCGAGCAATTGCTCGACGTTTGCAATTTCTCAGCTCGTGTCTACGAGACGGAAAGAGAGTGACCGTGACGTTTGGTGCGTATAGAAGCGCAAAGCCCCAGTGTTGCTGCGCCTGTGAAAGCGCTTCCAAGGAAGGGTGCTGTCTAGCAAGAGCTTTAGTGCTGGCACTTTTCATCTCTGAGCAATTGCTTGACGTTTGCAATTTCTCAGCTCGTGTCTACGAGACGGAAAGAGAAGGACCGTGACGTTTGGTGGCTAGAGAAGCGCAAAGCCCCAGTGTTGCTGCGCCTGTGAAAGCGCTTCCAAGGAAGGGTGCTGGCTAGCAACAGCTTTCAGTGCTGGCACTTTTCATCTCTGAGCAATTGCTCCACGTTTGCAATTTCTCACCTGAGCTCTCTTTTAGAGTGCGCGAGAGGATGAGCAGAAGATGAGGTGGCTAGAGAAGCCGAGAGCCCCAGTGTTCTTAGGCCTACAAAAGCGCTTCCAAGGAAGGGTGCTGGCTAGCAAGAGCTTTCAGTGCTGGCACTTTTCATCTCTGAGCAATTGCTCGACGTTTGCAATTTCTCAGCTCGTGTCTACGAGACGGAAAGAGAAGGACCGTGACGTTTGGTGGCTAGAGAAGCGCAAAGCCCCAGTGTTGCTGCGCCTGTGAAAGCGCTTCCAAGGAAGGGGGCTGGCTAGCAACAGCTTTCAGTGCTGGCACTTTTCATCTCCGAGCAATTGCTCGACGTTTGCAGTTTCTCAGCTCGTGTCTACGAGACGGAGAGATAGTGACCGTGACGTTTGGTGGCTAGAGAAGCGCAAAGCCCCAGTGTTGCTGCGCCTGTGAAAGCGCTTCCAAGGAAGGCTGCTGGCTAGCAAGAGCTTTCAGTGCTGGCACTTTTCATCTCTGAGCAATTGCTCGACGTTTGCAATTTCTCAGCTCGTGTCTACGAGACGGAAAGAGAAGGACCGTGACGTTTGGTGCGTATAGAAGCGCAAAGCCCCAGTGTTGCTGCGCCTGTGAAAGCGCTTCCAAGGAAGGGTGCTGGCTAGCAACAGCTTTCAGTGCTGGCACTTTTCATCTCTGAGCAATTGCTGGACATTTGCAATTTCTCACCTGAGCTCTCTTTAGAGTGCGCGAGAGGATGAGCAGAAGATTAGGTGGCTAGAGAAGCCCAGAGCCCCAGTGTTCTTAGGCCTACAAAAGCGCTTCCAAGGAAGGGTGCTGGCTAGCAAGAGCTTTCAGTGCTGGCACTTTTCATCTCCGAGCAATTGCTCGACGTTTGCAATTTCTCAGCTCGTGTCTACGAGACGGAGAGATAGTGACCGTGACGTTTGGTGGGTAGAGAAGCGCAAAGCCCCAGTGTTGCTGCGCCTGTGAAAGCGCTTCCAAGGAAGGGTGCTGGCTAGCAAGAGCTTTAGTGCTGGCACTTTTCATCTCTGAGCAATTGCTCGACGTTTGCAATTTCTCAGCTCGTGTCTACGAGACGGAAAGAGAATGACCGTGACGTTTGGTGCGTATAGAAGCGCAAAGCCCCAGTGTTACTGCGCCTGTGAAAGCGCTTCCAAGGAAGGGTGCTGGCTAGCAACAGCTTTCAGTGCTGGCACTTTTCATCTCTGAGCTATTGCTCGACGTTTGCAATTTCTCAGCTCGTGTCTACGAGACGGAAAGAGAAGGACCGTGACGTTTGGTGGCTAGAGAAGTGCAAAGCCCCAGTGTTGCTGCGCCTGTGAAAGCGCTTCCAAGGAAGGGTGCTGGCTAGCAACAGCTTTCAGTGCTGGCACTTTTCATCTCTGAGCAATTGCTCGACGTTTGCAATTTCTCACCTGAGCTCTCTTTAGAGTGCGCGAGAGGATGAGCAGAAGATTAGGTGGCTAGAGAAGCCCAGAGCCCAAGTCTTCTTAGGCCTACAAAAGCGCTTCCAAGGAAGGGTGCTGGCTAGCAACAGCTTTCAGTGCTGGCACTTTTCATCTCTGAGCAATTGCTCGACGTTTGCAATTTCTCAGCTCATGTCTACGAGACGGAAAGAGAAGGACCGTGACGTTTGGTGGCTAGAGAAGTGCCAAGCCCCAGTGTTGCTGCGCCTGTGAAAGCGCTTCCAAGGAAGGGTGCTGGCTAGCTGCAGCTTTCAGTGCTGGCACTTTTCCTCTCTGAGCAATTGCTCGACGTTTGCAATTTCTCACCTGAGCTCTCTTTAGAGCGCGGGAGGATGAGCAGAAGATTAGGTGGCTAGAGAAGCCCAGAGCCCCAGTGTTCTTAGGCCTACAAAAGCGCTTCCAAGGAAGGGTGCTGGCTAGCAAGAGCTTTCAGTGCTGGCACTTTTCATCTCTGAGCAATTGCTCGACGTTTGCAATTTCTCACCTGAGCTCTCTTTAGAGTGTGCGAGAGGATGAGCAGAAGATGAGGTGGCTAGAGAAGCCCAGAGCCCCACTGTTCTTAGGCCTACAAAAGCGCTTCCAAGGAAGGGTGCTGGCTAGCAAGAGCTTTCAGTGCTGGCACTTTTCATCTCTGAGCAATTGCTCGACGTTTGCAATTTCTCAGCTCGTGTCTACGAGACGGAAAGAGAAGGACCGTGACGTTTGGTGGCTAGAGAAGCGCAAAGCCCCAGTGTTGCTGCGCCTGTGAAAGCGCTTCCAAGGAAGGGTGCTGGCTAGCAACAGCTTTCAGTGCTGGCACTTTTCATCTCTGAGCAATTGCTCGACGTTTGCAATTTCTCAGCTCGTGTCTAGGAGACGGAAAGAGAAGGACCGTGACGTTTGGTGGCTAGAGAAGTGCAAAGCCCCAGTGTTGCTGCGCCTGTGAAAGTGCTTCCAAGGAAGGGTGCTGGCTAGCAAGAGCTTTCAGTGCTGGCACTTTTCATCTCTGAGCAATTGCTCGACGTTTGTAATTTCTCACCTGAGCTCTCTTTAGAGTGCGCGAGAGGATGAGCAGAAGATTAGGTGGCTAGAGAAGCCCAGAGCCCCACTGTTCTTAGGCCTACAAAAGCGCTTCCAAGGAAGGGTGCTGGCTAGCAACAGCTTTCAGTGCTGGCACTTTTCATCTCTGAGCAATTGCTCGACGTTTGCAATTTCTCAGCTCGTGTCTACGAGACGGAAAGAGAAGGACCGTGACGTTTGGTGCGTATAGAAGCGCAAAGCCCCAGTGTTGCTGCGCCTGTGAAAGCGCTTCCAAGGAAGGGTGCTGGCTAGCAACAGCTTTCAGTGCTGGCACTTTTCATCTCTGAGCAATTGCTGGACGTTTGCAATTTCTCACCTGAGCTCTCTTTAGACTGCGCGAGAGGATGAGCAGAAGATGAGGTGGCTAGAGAAGCCGAGAGCCCCAGTGTTCTTAGGCCTACAAAAGCGCTTCCAAGGAAGGGTGCTGGCTAGCAAGAGCTTTCAGTGCTGGCACTTTTCATCTCCGAGCAATTGCTCGACGTTTGCAATTTCTCAGCTCGTGTCTACGAGACGGAGAGATAGTGACCGTGACGTTTGGTGGGTAGAGAAGCGCAAAGCCCCAGTGTTGCTGCGCCTGTGAAAGCGCTTCCAAGGAAGGGTGCTGGCTAGCAAGAGCTTTAGTGCTGGCACTTTTCATCTCCGAGCAATTGCTCGACGTTTGCAATTTCTCAGCTCGTGTCTACGAGACGGAAAGAGAAGGACCGTGACGTTTGGTGCGTATAGAAGCGCAAAGCCCCAGTGTTACTGCGCCTGTGAAAGCGCTTCCAAGGAAGGGTGCTGGCTAGCAAGAGCTTTCAGTGCTGGCACTTTTCATCTCAGAGCTATTGCTCCAAGTTTGCAATTTCTCAGCTCGTGTCTACGAGACGGAAAGAGAATGACCGTGACGTTTGGTGGCTAGAGAAGTGCAAAGCCCCAGTGTTGCTGCGCCTGTGAAAGCGCTTCCAAGGAAGGGTGCTGGCTAGCAACAGCTTTCAGTGCTGGCACTTTTCATCTCTGAGCAATTGCTCGACGTTTGCAATTTCTCAGCTCGTGTCTACGAGACGGAAATAGAATGACCGTGACGTTTGGTGCGTGTAGAAGCGCAAAGCCCCAGTGTTGCTGCGCCTGTGAAAGCGCTTCCAAGGAAGGGGGCTGGCTAGCAAGAGCTTTCAGTGCTGGCACTTTTCATCTCTGAGCAATTGCTTGACGTTTGCAATTTCTCAGCTCGTGTCTACGAGACGGAAAGAGAAGAACCGTGACGTTTGGTGGCTAGAGAAGCGCAAAGCCCCAGTGTTGCTGCGCCTGTGAAAGCGCTTCCAAGGAAGGGTGCTGGCTAGCAACAGCTTTCAGTGCTGGCACTTTTCATCTCTGAGCAATTGCTCCACGTTTGCAATTTCTCACCTGAGCTCTCTTTTAGAGTGCGCGAGAGGATGAGCAGAAGATGAGGTGGCTAGAGAAGCCCAGAGCCCCAGTGTTCTTAGGCCTACAAAAGCGCTTCCAAGGAAGGGTGCTGGCTAGCAAGAGCTTCCAGTGCTGGCACTTTTCATCTCTGAGCAATTGCTCGACGTTTGCAATTTCTCAGCTCGTGTCTACGAGACGGAAAGAGAAGGACCGTGACGTTTGGTGGCTAGAGAAGCGCAAAGCCCCAGTGTTGCTGCGCCTGTGAAAGCGCTTCCAAGGAAGGGTGCTGGCTAGCAAGAGCTTTCAGTGCTGGCACTTTTCATCTCTGAGCAATTGCTCGACGTTTGCAATTTCTCAGCTCGTGTCTAGGAGACGGAAAGAGAAGGACCGTGACGTTTGGTGGCTAGAGAAGCGCAAAGCCCCAGTGTTTCTGCGCCTGTGAAAGTGCTTCCAAGGAAGGGTGCTGGCTAGCAACAGCTTTCAGTGCTGGCACTTTTCATCTCTGAGCAATTGCTCGACGTTTGTAATTTCTCACCTGAGCTCTCTTTAGAGTGCGCGAGAGGATGAGCAGAAGATTAGGTGGCTAGAGAAGCCCAGAGCCCCACTGTTCTTAGGCCTACAAAAGCGCTTCCAAGGAAGGGGGCTGGCTAGCAAGAGCTTTCAGTGCTGGCACTTTTCATCTCTGAGCAATTGCTCGACGTTTGCAATTTCTCAGCTCGTGTCTACGAGACGGAAAGAGAAGGACCGTGACGTTTGGTGCATATAGAAGCGCAAAGCCCCAGTGTTGCTGCGCCTGTGAAAGCGCTTCCAAGGAAGGGTGCTGGCTAGCAACAGCTTTCAGTGCTGGCACTTTTCATCTCTGAGCAATTGCTCGACGTTTGCAATTTCTCACCTGAGCTCTCTTTAGAGTGTGCGAGAGGATGAGCAGAAGATGAGGAGGCTAGAGAAGCCCAGAGCCCCACTGTTCTTAGGCCTACAAAAGCGCTTCCAAGGAAGGGTGCTGGCTAGCAAGAGCTTTCAGTGCTGGCACTTTTCATCTCTGAGCAATTGCTCCACGTTTGCAATTTCTCACCTGAGCTCTCTTTTAGAGTGCGCGAGAGGATGAGCAGAAGATTAGGTGGCTAGAGAAGCCCAGAGCCCCAGTGTTCTTAGGCCTACAAAAGCGCTTCCAAGGAAGGGTGCTGGCTAGCAAGGGCTTTCAGTGCTGGCACTTTTCATCTCCGAGCAATTGCTCGACGTTTGCAATTTCTCAGCTCGTGTCTACGAGACGGAGAGATAGTGACCGTGACGTTTGGTGGGTAGAGAAGCGCAAAGCCCCAGTGTTGCTGCGCCTGTGAAAGCGCTTCCAAGGAAGGGTGCTGGCTAGCAACAGCTTTCAGTGCTGGCACTTTTCATCTCTGAGCAATTGCTCGACGTTTGCAATTTCTCAGCTCGTGTCTACGAGACGGAAAGAGAATGACCGTGACGTTTGGTGCGTATAGAAGCGCAAAGCCCCAGTGTTGCTGCGCCTGTGAAAGCGCTTCCAAGGAAGGGTGCTGGCTAGCAACAGCTTTCAGTGCTGGCACTTTTCATCTCTGAGCAATTGCTGGACATTTGCAATTTCTCACCTGAGCTCTCTTTAGAGTGCGCGAGAGGATGAGCAGAAGATGAGGAGGCTAGAGAAGCCGAGAGCCCCAGTGTTCTTAGGCCTACAAAAGCGCTTCCAAGGAAGGGTGCTGGCTAGCAAGAGCTTTCAGTGCTGGCACTTTTCATCTCTGAGCAATTGCTCGACGTTTGCAATTTCTCAGCTCGTGTCTACGAGACGGAGAGATAGTGACCGTGACGTTTGGTGGGTAGAGAAGCGCAAAGCCCCAGTGTTGCTGCGCCTGTGAAAGCGCTTCCAAGGAAGGGTGCTGGCTAGCAAGAGCTTTAGTGCTGGCACTTTTCATCTCCGAGCAATTGCTCGACGTTTGCAATTTCTCAGCTCGTGTCTACGAGATGGAAAGAGAAGGACCGTGACGTTTGGTGCGTATAGAAGCGCAAAGCCCCAGTGTTATTGCGCCTGTGAAAGCGCTTCCAAGGAAGGGTGCTGGCTAGCAACAGCTTTCAGTGCTGGCACTTTTCATCTCTGAGCTATTGCTCGACGTTTGCAATTTCTCAGCTCGTGTCTACGAGACGGAAAGAGAATGACCGTGACGTTTGGTGGCTAGAGAAGTGCAAAGCCCCAGTGTTGCTGCACCTGTGAAAGCGCTTCCAAGGAAGGGTGCTGGCTAGCAACAGCTTTCAGTGCTGGCACTTTTCATCTCTGAGCAATTGCTCGGCGTTTGTAATTTCTCACCTGAGCTCTCTTTAGACTGCGCGAGAGGATGAGCAGAAGATTAGGTGGCTAGAGAAGCCCAGAGCCCCAGTGTTCTTAGGCCTACAAAAGCGCTTCCAAGGAAGGGTGCTGGCTAGCAAGAGCTTTCAGTGCTGGCACTTTTCATCTCTGAGCAATTGCTCGACGTTTGCAATTTCTCAGCTCATGTCTACGAGACGGAAAGAGAAGGACCGTGACGTTTGGTGGCTAGAGAAGCGCAAAGCCCCAGTGTTGCTGCGCCTGTGAAAGCGCTTCCAAGGAAGGGTGCTGGCTAGCAACAGCTTTCAGTGCTGGCACTTTTCCTCTCTGAGCAATTGCTCGACGTTTGCAATTTCTCACCTGAGCTCTCTTTAGAGCGCGGGAGGATGAGCAGAAGATTAGGTGGTTAGAGAAGCCCAGAGCCCCACTGTTCTTAGGCCTACAAAAGCGCTTCCAAGGAAGGGTGCTGGCTAGCAAGAGCTTTCAGTGCTGGCACTTTTCATCTCTGAGCAATTGCTCGACGTTTGCAATTTCTCACCTGAGCTCTCTTTAGAGTGCGCGAGAGGATGAGCAGAAGATTAGGTGGCTAGAGAAGCCCAGAGCCCCAGTGTGCTTAGGCCTACAAAAGCGCTTCCAAGGAAGGGTGCTGGCTAGCAACAGCTTTCAGTGCTGGCACTTTTCATCTCTGAGCAATTGCTCGACGTTTGCAATTTCTCAGCTCGTGTCTACGAGACGGAAAGAGAAGGACCGTGACGTTTGGTGCGTATAGAAGCGCAAAGCCCCAGTGTTGCTGCGCCTGTGAAAGCGCTTCCAAGGAAGGGTGCTGGCTAGCAACAGCTTTCAGTGCTGGCACTTTTCATCTCTGAGCAATTGCTCGACGTTTGCAATTTCTCACCTGAGCTCTCTTTAGAGCGCGCGAGGATGAGCAGAAGATTAGGTGGCTAGAGAAGCCCAGAGCCCCAGTGTTCTTAGGCCTACAAAAGCGCTTCCAAGGAAGGGTGCTGGCTAGCAACAGCTTTCAGTGCTGGCACTTTTCATCTCTGAGCAATTGCTCGACGTTTGCAATTTCTCACCTGAGCTCTCTTTAGAGTGCGCGAGAGGATGAGCAGAAGATGAGGTGGCTAGAGAAGCCCAGAGCCCCAGTGTGCTTAGGCCTACAAAAGCGCTTCCAAGGAAGGGTGCTGGCTAGCAACAGCTTTCAGTGCTGGCACTTTTCATCTCTGAGCAATTGCTCCACGTTTGCAATTTCTCACCTGAGCTCTCTTTTAGAGTGCGCGAGAGGATGAGCAGAAGATGAGGTGGCTAGAGAAGCCCAGAGCCCCAGTGTTCTTAGGCCTACAAAAGCGCTTCCAAGGAAGGGTGCTGGCTAGCAAGAGCTTTCAGTGCTGGCACTTTTCATCTCTGAGCAATTGCTCGACGTTTGCAATTTCTCAGCTCGTGTCTACGAGACGGAGAGATAGTGACCGTGACGTTTGGTGGCTAGAGAAGCGTAAAGCCCCAGTGTTGCTGCGCCTGTGAAAGCGCTTCCAAGGAAGGGTGCTGGCTAGCAACAGCTTTCAGTGCTGGCACTTTTCATCTCTGAGCAATTGCTCGACGTTTGCAATTTCTCAGCTCGTGTCTACGAGACGGAAAGAGAAGGACCGTGACGTTTGGTGCGTATAGAAGCGCAAAGCCCCAGTGTTGCTGCGCCTGTGAAAGCGCTTCCAAGGAAGGGTGCTGGCTAGCAAGAGCTTTCAGTGCTGGCACTTTTCATCTCTGAGCAATTGCTGGACATTTGCAATTTCTCACCTGAGCTCTCTTTAGAGTGCGCGAGAGGATGAGCAGAAGATGAGGAGGCTAGAGAAGCCGAGAGCCCCAGTGTTCTTAGGCCTACAAAAGCGCTTCCAAGGAAGGGTGCTGGCTAGCAAGAGCTTTCAGTGCTGGCACTTTTCATCTCCGAGCAATTGCTCGACGTTTGCAATTTCTCAGCTCGTGTCTACGAGACGGAGAGATAGTGACCGTGACGTTTGGTGGGTAGAGAAGCGCAAAGCCCCAGTGTTGCTGCGCCTGTGAAAGCGCTTCCAAGGAAGGGTGCTGGCTAGCAAGAGCTTTAGTGCTGGCACTTTTCATCTCTGAGCAATTGCTCGACGTTTGCAATTTCTCAGCTCGTGTCTACGAGACGGAAAGAGAATGACCGTGACGTTTGGTGCGTATAGAAGCGCAAAGCCCCAGTGTTACTGCGCCTGTGAAAGCGCTTCCAAGGAAGGGTGCTGGCTAGCAACAGCTTTCAGTGCTGGCACTTTTCATCTCTGAGCTATTGCTCGACGTTTGCAATTTCTCAGCTCGTGTCTACGAGACGGAAAGAGAAGGACCGTGACGTTTGGTGGCTAGAGAAGTGCAAAGCCCCAGTGTTGCTGCGCCTGTGAAAGCGCTTCCAAGGAAGGGTGCTGGCTAGCAACAGCTTTCAGTGCTGGCACTTTTCATCTCTGAGCAATTGCTCGACGTTTGCAATTTCTCACCTGAGCTCTCTTTAGAGTGCGCGAGAGGATGAGCAGAAGATTAGGTGGCTAGAGAAGGCCAGAGCCCCACTGTTCTTAGGCCTACAAAAGCGCTTCCAAGGAAGGGTGCTGGCTAGCAAGAGCTTTCAGTGCTGGCACTTTTCATCTCTGAGCAATTGCTCGACGTTTGCAATTTCTCAGCTCATGTCTACGAGACGGAAAGAGAAGGACCGTGACGTTTGGTGGCTAGAGAAGCGCAAAGCCCCAGTGTTGCTGCGCCTGTGAAAGCGCTTCCAAGGAAGGGTGCTGGCTAGCTGCAGCTTTCAGTGCTGGCACTTTTCCTCTCTGAGCAATTGCTCGACGTTTGCAATTTCTCACCTGAGCTCTCTTTAGAGCGCGGGAGGATGAGCAGAAGATTAGGTGGCTAGAGAAGCCCAGAGCCCCACTGTTCTTAGGCCTACAAAAGCGCTTCCAAGGAAGGGTGCTGGCTAGCAACAGCTTTCAGTGCTGGCACTTTTCATCTCTGAGCAATTGCTCGACGTTTGCAATTTCTCACCTGAGCTCTCTTTAGAGTGCGCGAGAGGATGAGCAGAAGATTAGGTGGCTAGAGAAGCCCAGAGCCCCAGTGTGCTTAGGCCTACAAAAGCGCTTCCAAGGAAGGGTGCTGGCTAGCAAGAGCTTTCAGTGCTGGCACTTTTCATCTCTGAGCAATTGCTTGACGTTTGCAATTTCTCAGCTCGTGTCTACGAGACGGAAAGAGAAGGACCGTGACGTTTGGTGGGTAGAGAAGCGCAAAGCCCCAGTGTTACTGCGCCTGTGAAAGCGCTTCCAAGGAAGGGTGCTGGCTAGCAACAGCTTTCAGTGCTGGCACTTTTCATCTCTGAGCAATTGCTCGACGTTTGCAATTTCTCAGCTCGTGTCTACGAGACGGAAAGAGAAGGACCGTGACGTTTGGTGGCTAGAGAAGCGCAAAGCCCCAGTGTTGCTGCGCCTGTGAAAGCGCTTCCAAGGAAGGGTGCCGGCTAGCAACAGCTTTCAGTGCTGGCACTTTTCATCTCTGAGCAATTGCTGGACATTTGCAATTTCTCACCTGAGCTCTCTTTTAGAGTGCGCGAGAGGATGAGCACAAGATGAGGTGGCTAGAGAAGGCCAGAGCCCCAGTGTTCTTAGGCCTACAAAAGCGCTTCCAAGGAAGGGTGCTGGCTAGCAAGAGCTTTCAGTGCTGGCACTTTTCATCTCTGAGCAATTGCTCGACGTTTGCAATTTCTCAGCTCGTGTCTACGAGACGGAAAGAGAAGGACCGTGACGTTTGGTGGCTAGAGAAGCGCAAAGCCACAGTGTTGCTGCGCCTGTGAAAGCGCTTCCAGGGAAGGGTGCTGGCTAGCAACAGCTTTCAGTGCTGGCACTTTTCATCTCTGAGCAATTGCTCGACGTTTGCAATTTCTCAGCTCGTGTCTACGAGACGGAAAGAGAAGGACCGTGACGTTTGGTGCGTAGAGAAGCGCAAAGCCCCAGTGTTGCTGCGCCTGTGAAAGTGCTTCCAAGGAAGGGTGCTGGCTAGCAACAGCTTTCAGTGCTGGCACTTTTCATCTCTGAGCAATTGCTTGACGTTTGCAATTTCTCAGCTCGTGTCTACGAGACGGAAAGAGAAGAACCGTGATGTTTGGTGGCTAGAGAAGCCCAGAGCCCCAGTGTTGCTGCGCCTGTGAAAGCGCTTCCAAGGAAGGGTGCTGGCTAGCAACAGCTTTCAGTGCTGGCACTTTTCATCTCTGAGCAATTGCTCGACGTTTGTAATTTCTCACCTGAGCTCTCTTTAGAGTGCGCGAGAGGATGAGCAGAAGATTAGGTGGCTAGAGAAGCCCAGAGCCCAAGTCTTCTTAGGCCTACAAAAGCGCTTCCAAGGAAGGGTGCTGGCTAGCAAGAGCTTTCAGTGCTGGCACTTTTCATCTCTGAGCAATTGCTCGACGTTTGCAATTTCTCAGCTCGTGTCTACGAGACGGAGAGATAGTGACCGTGACGTTTGGTGGGTAGAGAAGCGCAAAGCCCCAGTGTTACTGCGCCTGTGAAAGCGCTTCCAAGGAAGGGTGCTGGCTAGCAAGAGCTTTCAGTGCTGGCACTTTTCATCTCTGAGCAATTGCTCGACGTTTGCAATTTCTCAGCTCGTGTCTACGAGACGGAAAGAGAATGACCGTGACGTTTGGTGCATATAGAAGCGCAAAGCCCCAGTGTTGCTGCGCCTGTGAAAGCGCTTCCAAGGAAGGGTGCTGGCTAGCAACAGCTTTCAGTGCTGGCACTTTTCATCTCTGAGCAATTGCTCGACGTTTGCAATTTCTCACCTGAGCTCTCTTTAGAGTGCGCGAGAGGATGAGCAGAAGATGAGGTGGCTAGAGAAGCCCAGAGCCCCAGTGTGCTTAGGCCTACAAAAGCGCTTCCAAGGAAGGGTGCTGGCTAGCAACAGCTTTCAGTGCTGGCACTTTTCATCTCTGAGCAATTGCTCGACGTTTGCAATTTCTCAGCTCGTGTCTACGAGACGGAAAGAGAAGGACCGTGACGTTTGGTGGGTAGAGAAGCGCAAAGCCCCAGTGTTGCTGCGCCTGTGAAAGCGCTTCCAAGGAAGGGTGCTGGCTAGCTGCAGCTTTCAGTGCTGGCACTTTTCATCTCTGAGCAATTGCTCGACGTTTGCAATGTCTCACCTGAGCTCTCTTTAGAGCGCGCGAGGATGACCAGAAGATTAGGTGGCTAGAGAAGCCCAGAGCCCCAGTGTGCTTAGGCCTACAAAAGCGCTTCCAAGGAAGGGTGCTGGCTAGCAACAGCTTTCAGTGCTGGCACTTTTCATCTCTGAGCAATTGCTCGACGTTTGCAATTTCTCAGCTCGTGTCTAGGAGACGGAAAGAGAAGGACCGTGACGTTTGGTGGGTAGAGAAGCGCAAAGCCCCAGTGTTACTGCGCCTGTGAAAGCGCTTCCAAGGAAGGGTGCTGGCTAGCAACAGCTTTCAGTGCTGGCACTTTTCATCTCTGAGCAATTGCTCGACGTTTGCAATTTCTCAGCTCGTGTCTACGAGACGGAAAGAGAAGGACCGTGACGTTTGGTGGGTAGAGAAGCGCAAAGCCCCAGTGTTGCTGCGCCTGTGAAAGCGCTTCCAAGGAAGGGTGCTGGCTAGCAACAGCTTTCAGTGCTGGCACTTTTCATCTCTGAGCAATTGCTCCACGTTTGCAATTTCTCACCTGAGCTCTCTTTTAGAGTGCGCGAGAGGATGAGCAGAAGATGAGGTGGCTAGAGAAGCCCAGAGCCCCACTGTTCTTAGGCCTACAAAAGCGCTTCCAAGGAAGGGTGCTGGCTAGCAAGAGCTTTCAGTGCTGGCACTTTTCATCTCTGAGCAATTGCTCGACGTTTGCAATTTCTCAGCTCGTGTCTACGAGACGGAAAGAGAAGGACCGTGACGTTTGGTGCGTAGAGAAGCGCAAAGCCCCAGTGTTGCTGCGCCTGTGAAAGTGCTTCCAAGGAAGGGCGCTGGCTAGCAACAGCTTTCAGTGCTGGCACTTTTCATCTCTGAGCAATTGCTTGACGTTTGCAATTTCTCAGCTCGTGTCTAGGAGACGGAAAGAGAAGAACCGTGATGTTTGGTGGCTAGAGAAGCGCAAAGCCCCAGTGTTGCTGCGCCTTTGAAAGCGCTTCCAAGGAAGGGTGCTGGCTAGCAAGAGCTTTAGTGCTGGCACTTTTCATCTCTGAGCAATTGCTCGACGTTTGCAATTTCTCAGCTCGTGTCTACGAGACGGAAAGAGAAGGACCGTGACGTTTGGTGGGTAGAGAAGCGCAAAGCCCCAGTGTTGCTGCGCCTGTGAAAGCGCTTCCAAGGAAGGGTGCTGGCTAGCAACAGCTTTCAGTGCTGGCACTTTTCATCTCTGAGCAATTGCTCGACGTTTGCAATTTCTCAGCTCGTGTCTACGAGACGGAAAGAGAAGGACCGTGACGCTTGGTGGCTAGAGAACCGCAAAGCCCCAGTGTTACTGCGCCTGTGAAAGTGCTTCCAAGGAAGGGTGCTGGCTAGCAAGAGCTTTCAGTGCTGGCACTTTTCATCTCCGAGCAATTGCTCGACGTTTGCAATTTCTCAGCTCGTGTCTACGAGATGGAAAGAGAATGACCGTGACGTTTGGTGCATATAGAAGCGCAAAGCCCCAGTGTTGCTGCGCCTGTGAAAGCGCTTCCAAGGAAGGGTGCTGGCTAGCAAGAGCTTTCAGTGCTGGCACTTTTCATCTCTGAGCAATTGCTCGACGTTTGCAATTTCTCACCTGAGCTCTCTTTAGAGCGCGAGAGGATGACCAGAAGATTAGGTGGCTAGAGAAGCCCAGAGCCCCAGTGTTCTTAGGCCTACAAAAGCGCTTCCAAGGAAGGGTGCTGGCTAGCAACAGCTTTCAGTGCTGGCACTTTTCATCTCTGAGCAATTGCTCGACGTTTGCAATTTCTCAGCTCGTGTCTACGAGACGGAAAGAGAAGGACCGTGACGTTTGGTGGGTAGAGAAGCGCAAAGCCCCAGTGTTGCTGCGCCTGTGAAAGCGCTTCCAAGGAAGGGTGCTGGCTAGCAACAGCTTTCAGTGCTGGCACTTTTCATCTCTGAGCAATTGCTCGACGTTTGCAATTTCTCAGCTCGTGTCTACGAGACGGAAAGAGAAGGACCGTGACGTTTGGTGGGTAGAGAAGCGCAAAGCCCCAGTGTTGCTGCGCCTGTGAAAGCGCTTCCAAGGAAGGGTGCTGGCTAGCAACAGCTTTCAGTGCTGGCACTTTTCATCTCTGAGCAATTGCTCGACGTTTGCAATTTCTCAGCTCGTGTCTACGAGACGGAAAGAGAAGGACCGTGACGTTTGGTGGGTAGAGAAGCGCAAAGCCCCAGTGTTACTGCGCCTGTGAAAGCGCTTCCAAGGAAGGGTGCTGGCTAGCAACAGCTTTCAGTGCTGGCACTTTTCATCTCTGAGCAATTGCTCGACGTTTGCAATTTCTCAGCTCGTGTCTACGAGACGGAAAGAGAAGGACCGTGACGTTTGGTGGGTAGAGAAGCGCAAAGCCCCAGTGTTGCTGCGCCTGTGAAAGCGCTTCCAAGGAAGGGTGCCGGCTAGCAACAGCTTTCAGTGCTGGCACTTTTCATCTCTGAGCAATTGCTCGACGTTTGCAATTTCTCACCTGAGCTCTCTTTTAGAGTGCGCGAGAGGATGAGCAGAAGATTAGGTGGCTAGAGAAGCCCAGAGCCCCAGTGTTCTTAGGCCTACAAAAGCGCTTCCAAGGAAGGGTGCTGGCTAGCAAGAGCTTTCAGTGCTGGCACTTTTCATCTCTGAGCAATTGCTCGACGTTTGCAATTTCTCAGCTCGTGTCTACGAGACGGAAAGAGAAGGACCGTGACGTTTGGTGGCTAGAGAAGCGCAAAGCCCCAGTGTTGCTGCGCCTGTGAAAGTGCTTCCAAGGAAGGGCGCTGGCTAGCAACAGCTTTCAGTGCTGGCACTTTTCATCTCTGAGCAATTGCTGGACGTTTGCAATTTCTCAGCTCGTGTCTACGAGACGGAAAGAGAAGAACCGTGATGTTTGGTGGCTAGAGAAGCGCAAAGCCCCAGTGTTGCTGCGCCTGTGAAAGCGCTTCCAAGGAAGGGTGCTGGCTAGCAAGAGCTTTAGTGCTGGCACTTTTCATCTCTGAGCAATTGCTCGACGTTTGCAATTTCTCAGCTCGTGTCTACGAGACGGAAAGAGTTGGACCGTGACGTTTGGTGGCTAGAGAAGCGCAAAGCCCCAGTGTTGCTGCGCCTGTGAAAGCGCTTCCAGGGAAGGGTGCTGGCTAGCAACAGCTTTCAGTGCTGGCACTTTTCATCTCTGAGCAATTGCTCGACGTTTGCAATTTCTCAGCTCGTGTCTACGAGACGGAAAGAGAAGGACCGTGACGCTTGGTGGCTAGAGAAGCGCAAAGCCCCAGTGTTACTGCGCCTGTGAAAGTGCTTCCAAGGAAGGGTGCTGGCTAGCAAGAGCTTTCAGTGCTGGCACTTTTCATCTCCGAGCAATTGCTCGACGTTTGCAATTTCTCAGCTCGTGTCTACGAGACGGAAAGAGAATGACCGTGACGTTTGGTGCATATAGAAGCGCAAAGCCCCAGTGTTGCTGCGCCTGTGAAAGCGCTTCCAAGGAAGGGTGCTGGCTAGCAAGAGCTTTCAGTGCTGGCACTTTTCATCTCTGAGCAATTGCTCGACGTTTGCAATTTCTCAGCTCGTGTCTAGGAGACGGAAAGAGAAGGACCGTGACGTTTGGTGGCTAGAGAAGCGCAAAGCCCCAGTGTTACTGCGCCTGTGAAAGCGCTTCCAAGGAAGGGTGCTGGCTAGCAACAGCTTTCAGTGCTGGCACTTTTCATCTCTGAGCAATTGCTCGACGTTTGCAATTTCTCAGCTCGTGTCTACGAGATGGAAAGAGAAGGACCGTGACGTTTGGTGGCTAGAGAAGCGCAAAGCCCCAGTGTTGCTGCGCCTGTGAAAGCGCTTCCAAGGAAGGGTGCCGGCTAGCAACAGCTTTCAGTGCTGGCACTTTTCATCTCTGAGCAATTGCTGGACATTTGCAATTTCTCACCTGAGCTCTCTTTTAGAGTGCGCGAGAGGATGAGCAGAAGATTAGGTGGCTAGAGAAGCCCAGAGCCCCAGTGTTCTTAGGCCTACAAAAGCGCTTCCAAGGAAGGGTGCTGGCTAGCAACAGCTTTCAGTGCTGGCACTTTTCATCTCTGAGCAATTGCTCGACGTTTGCAATTTCTCAGCTCGTGTCTACGAGACTGAAAGAGAAGGACCGTGACGTTTGGTGGCTAGAGAAGCGCAAAGCCCCAGTGTTGCTGCGCTTGTGAAAGCGCTTCCAAGGAAGGGTGCTGGCTAGCAACAGCTTTCAGTGCTGGCACTTTTCATCTCTGAGCAATTGCTCGACGTTTGCAATTTCTCAGCTCGTGTCTACGAGACGGAAAGAGAAGGACCGTGACGTTTGGTGCGTATAGAAGCGCAAAGCCCCAGTGTTGCTGCGCCTGTGAAAGCGCTTCCAAGGAAGGGTGCCGGCTAGCAACAGCTTTCAGTGCTGGCACTTTTCATCTCTGAGCAATTGCTGGACATTTGCAATTTCTCACCTGAGCTCTCTTTTAGAGTGCGCGAGAGGATGAGCAGAAGATTAGGTGGCTAGAGAAGCCCAGAGCCCCAGTGTTCTTAGGCCTACAAAAGCGCTTCCAAGGAAGGGTGCTGGCTAGCAAGAGCTTTCAGTGCTGGCACTTTTCATCTCTGAGCAATTGCTCGACGTTTGCAATTTCTCAGCTCGTGTCTACGAGACGGAAAGAGAAGGACCGTGACGTTTGGTGGCTAGAGAAGCGCAAAGCCCCAGTGTTGCTGCGCCTGTGAAAGCGCTTCCAGGGAAGGGTGCTGGCTAGCAACAGCTTTCAGTGCTGGCACTTTTCATCTCTGAGCAATTGCTTGACGTTTGCAATTTCTCAGCTCGTGTCTACGAGACGGAAGGAGAAGGACCGTGACGTTTGGTGGGTAGAGAAGCGCAAAGCCCCAGTGTTGCTGCGCCTGTGAAAGTGCTTCCAAGGAAGGGTGCTGGCTAGCAACAGCTTTCAGTGCTGGCACTTTTCATCTCTGAGCAATTGCTCGACGTTTGTAATTTCTCACCTGAGCTCTCTTTAGAGCGCGCAAGGATGAGCAGAAGATTAGGTGGCTAGAGAAGCCCAGAGCCCAAGTCTTCTTAGGCCTACAAAAGCGCTTCCAAGGAAGGGTGCTGGCTAGCAAGAGCTTTCAGTGCTGGCACTTTTCATCTCTGAGCAATTGCTCGACGTTTGCAATTTCTCAGCTCGTGTCTACGAGACGGAGAGATAGTGACCGTGACGTTTGGTGGCTAGAGAAGCGCAAAGCCCCAGTGTTACTGCGCCTGTGAAAGCGCTTCCAAGGAAGGGTGCTGGCTAGCAAGAGCTTTCAGTGCTGGCACTTTTCATCTCCGAGCAATTGCTCGACGTTTGCAATTTCTCAGCTCGTGTCTACGAGACGGAAAGAGAATGACCGTGACGTTTGGTGCATATAGAAGCGCAAAGCCCCAGTGTTGCTGCGCCTGTGAAAGCGCTTCCAAGGAAGGGTGCTGGCTAGCAACAGCTTTCAGTGCTGGCACTTTTCATCTCTGAGCAATTGCTGGATGTTTGCAATTTCTCACCTGAGCTCTCTTTAGAGTGCGCGAGAGGATGAGCAGAAGATTAGGTGGCTAGAGAAGCCCAGAGCCCCAGTGTGCTTAGGCTTACAAAAGCGCTTCCAAGGAAGGGTGCTGGCTAGCAACAGCTTTCAGTGCTGGCACTTTTCATCTCTGAGCAATTGCTCGACGTTTGCAATTTCTCAGCTCGTGTCTACGAGACTGAAAGAGAATGACTGTGACGTTTGGTGGGTAGAGAAGCGCAAAGCCCCAGTGTTGCTGCGCCTGTGAAAGCGCTTCCAAGGAAGGGTGCTGGCTAGCTGCAGCTTTCAGTGCTGGCACTTTTCATCTCTGAGCAATTGCTGGACGTTTGCAATTTCTCACCTGAGCTCTCTTTAGAGTGCGCGAGAGGATGAGCAGAAGATGAGGTGGCTAGAGAAGCCCAGAGCCCCAGTGTTCTTAGGCCTACAAAAGCGCTTGCAAGAAAGGGTGCTGGCTAGCAAGAGCTTTCAGTGCTGGCACTTTTCATCTCTGAGCAATTGCTCGACGTTTGCAATTTCTCAGCTCGTCTCTACGAGACGGAAGGAGAAGGACCGTGACGTTTGGTGGCTAGAGAAGCGCAAAGCCCCAGTGTTGCTGCGCCTGTGAAAGCGCTTCCAAGGAAGGGTGCTGGCTAGCAACAGCTTTCAGTGCTGGCACTTTTCATCTCTGAGCAATTGCTGGACGTTTGCAATTTCTCACCTGAGCTCTCTTTAGAGTGCGCGGGAGGATGAGCAGAAGATGAGGTGGCTAGAGAAGCCCAGAGCCCCAGTGTTCTTAGGCCTACAAAAGCGCTTCCAAGGAAGGGTGCTGGCTAGCAACAGCTTTCAGTGCTGGCACTTTTCATCTCTGAGCAATTGCTCGACGTTTGCAATTTCTCAGCTCGTGTCTACGAGACGGAAAGAGAAGGACCGTGACGTTTGGTGGGTAGAGAAGCGCAAAGCCCCAGTGTTGCTGCGCCTGTGAAAGCGCTTCCAAGGAAGGGTGCTGGCTAGCAACAGCTTTCAGTGCTGGCACTTTTCATCTCTGAGCAATTGCTCGACGTTTGCAATTTCTCACCTGAGCTCTCTTTAGAGTGCGCGAGAGGATGAGCAGAAGATTAGGTGGCTAGAGAAGCCCAGAGCCCCAGTCTTCTTAGGCCTACAAAAGCGCTTCCAAGGAAGGGTGCTGGCTAGCAAGAGCTTTAGTGCTGGCACTTTTCATCTCTGAGCAATTGCTCGACGTTTGCAATTTCTCAGCTCGTGTCTACGAGACTCAAAGAGAATGCCGTGATGTTTGGTGCGTATAGAAGCGCAAAGCCCCAATGTTGCTGCGCCTGTGAAAGCGCTTCCAAGGAAGGGTGCTGGCTAGCAACAGCTTTCAGTGCTGGCACTTTTCATCTCTGAGCAATTGCTGGATGTTTGCAATTTCTCACCTGAGCTCTCTTCAGAGTGCGCGGGAGGATGAGCAGAAGATGAGGTGGCTAGAGAAGCCCAGAGCCCCAGTGTTCTTAGGCCTACAAAAGCGCTTCCAAGGAAGGGTGCTGGCTAGCAACAGCTTTCAGTGCTGGCACTTTTCATCTCCGAGCAATTGCTCGACGTTTGCAATTTCTCAGCTCGTGTCTACGAGACGGAGAGATAGTGACCGTGACGTTTGGTGGCTAGAGAAGCGCAAAGCCCCAGTGTTGCTGCGCCTGTGAAAGCGCTTCCAAGGAAGGGTGCTGGCTAGCAACAGCTTTAGTGCTGGCACTTTTCATCTCTGAGCAATTGCTCGACGTTTGCAATTTCTCAGCTCGTGTCTACGAGACGGAAAGAGAAGGACCGTGACGTTTGGTGCGTATAGAAGCGCAAAGCCCCAGTGTTGCTGCGCCTGTGAAAGCCCTTCCAAGGAAGGGTGCTGGCTAGCAACAGCTTTCAGTGCTGGCACTTTTCATCTCTGAGCAATTGCTCGACGTTTGCAATTTCTCACCTGAGCTCTCTTTAGAGTGCGCGAGAGGATGAGCAGAAGATGAGGTGGCTAGAGAAGCCCAGAGCCCCAGTGTTCTTAGGCCTACAAAAGCACTTCCAAGGAAGGGTGCTGGCTAGCAACAGCTTTCAGTGCTGGCACTTTTCATCTCTGAGCAATTGCTCGACGTTTGCAATTTCTCAGCTCGTGTCTACGAGACGGAAAGAGAAGGACCGTGACGTTTGGTGGGTAGAGAAGCGCAAAGCCCCAGTGTTGCTGCGCCTGTGAAAGCGCTTCCAAGGAAGGGTGCTGGCTAGCAACAGCTTTCAGTGCTGGCACTTTTCATCTCTGAGCAATTGCTCGACGTTTGCAATTTCTCAGCTCGTGTCTACGAGACGGAAAGAGAAGGACCGTGACGTTTGGTGGGTAGAGAAGCGCAAAGCCCCAGTGTTGCTGCGCCTGTGAAAGCACTTCCAAGGAAGGGTGCTGGCTAGCAACAGCT
The DNA here is from genome assembly GCA_037962945.1 of Sarcoramphus papa. Lineage (NCBI taxonomy): Eukaryota > Metazoa > Chordata > Aves > Accipitriformes > Cathartidae > Sarcoramphus > Sarcoramphus papa. Next base: position 939,878 of record JBBMRM010000103.1, read on the forward strand.
TTCAGTGCTGGCACTTTTCATCTCTGAGCAATTGCTGGACGTTTGCAATTTCTCACCTGAGCTCTCTTTAGAGCGCGGGAGGATGAGCAGAAGATGAGGTGGCTAGAGAAGCCCAGAGCCCCACTGTTCTTAGGCCTACAAAAGCGCTTCCAAGGAAGGGTGCTGGCTAGCAACAGCTTTCAGTGCTGGCACTTTTCATCTCTGAGCAATTGCTCGACGTTTGCAATTTCTCAGCTCGTGTCTACGAGACGGAAAGAGAAGGACCGTGACGTTTGGTGGGTAGAGAAGCGCAAAGCCCCAGTGTTGCTGCGCCTGTGAAAGCGCTTCCAAGGAAGGGTGCTGGCTAGCAAGAGCTTTAGTGCTGGCACTTTTCATCTCTGAGCAATTGCTCGACGTTTGCAATTTCTCAGCTCGTGTCTACGAGACTCAAAGAGAATGCCGTGATGTTTGGTGCGTATAGAAGCGCAAAGCCCCAATGTTGCTGCGCCTGTGAAAGCGCTTCCAAGGAAGGGTGCTGGCTAGCAACAGCTTTCAGTGCTGGCACTTTTCATCTCTGAGCAATTGCTGGATGTTTGCAATTTCTCACCTGAGCTCTCTTCAGAGTGCGCGGGAGGATGAGCAGAAGATTAGGTGGCTAGAGAAGCCCAGAGCCCCAGTGTTCTTAGGCCTACAAAAGCGCTTCCAAGGAAGGGTGCTGGCTAGCAACAGCTTTCAGTGCTGGCACTTTTCATCTCCGAGCAATTGCTCGACGTTTGCAATTTCTCAGCTCGTGTCTACGAGACGGAGAGATAGTGACCGTGACGTTTGGTGGCTAGAGAAGCGCAAAGCCCCAGTGTTGCTGCGCCTGTGAAAGCGCTTCCAAGGAAGGGTGCTGGCTAGCAACAGCTTTAGTGCTGGCACTTTTCATCTCTGAGCAATTGCTCGACGTTTGCAATTTCTCAGCTCGTGTCTACGAGACGGAAAGAGAAGGACCGTGACGTTTGGTGCGTATAGAAGCGCAAAGCCCCAGTGTTGCTGCGCCTGTGAAAGCCCTTCCAAGGAAGGGTGCTGGCTAGCAACAGCTTTCAGTGCTGGCACTTTTCATCTCTGAGCAATTGCTCGACGTTTGCAATTTCTCACCTGAGCTCTCTTTAGAGTGTGCGAGAGGATGAGCAGAAGATGAGGTGGCTAGAGAAGCCCAGAGCCCCAGTGTTCTTAGGCCTACAAAAGCGCTTCCAAGGAAGGGTGCTGGCTAGCAACAGCTTTCAGTGCTGGCACTTTTCATCTCTGAGCAATTGCTCCACGTTTGCAATTTCTCAGCTCGTGTCTACGAGACGCAAAGAGAAGGACCGTGACGTTTGGTGGCTAGAGAAGCGCAAAGCCCCAGTGTTGCTGCGCCTGTGAAAGCGCTTCCAAGGAAGGGTGCTGGCTAGCAACAGCTTTCAGTGCTGGCACTTTTCATCTCTGAGCAATTGCTCGACGTTTGCAATTTCTCACCTGAGCTCTCTTTAGAGCGCGGGAGGATGAGCAGAAGATGAGGTGGCTAGAGAAGCCCAGAGCCCCACTGTTCTTAGGCCTACAAAAGCGCTTCCAAGGAAGGGTGCTGGCTAGCAACAGCTTTCAGTGCTGGCACTTTTCATCTCCGAGCAATTGCTCGACGTTTGCAATTTCTCAGCTCGTGTCGACGAGACGGAGAGATAGTGACCGTGACGTTTGGTGGCTAGAGAAGCGCAAAGCCCCAGTGTTGCTGCGCCTGTGAAAGCGCTTCCAAGGAAGGGTGCTGGCTAGCAAGAGCTTTAGTGCTGGCACTTTTCATCTCTGAGCAATTGCTCGACGTTTGCAATTTCTCAGCTCGTGTCTACGAGACGGAAAGAGAAGGACCGTGACGTTTGGTGCGTATAGAAGCGCAAAGCCCCAGTGTTGCTGCGCCTGTGAAAGCGCTTCCAAGGAAGGGTGCTGGCTAGCAACAGCTTTCAGTGCTGGCACTTTTCATCTCTGAGCAATTGCTCGACGTTTGCAATTTCTCAGCTCGTGTCTACGAGACGGAAAGAGAAGGACCGTGACGTTTGGTGGCTAGAGAAGTGCAAAGCCCCAGTGTTGCTGCGCCTGTGAAAGCGCTTCCAAGGAAGGGTGCTGGCTAGCAAGAGCTTTCAGTGCTGGCACTTTTCATGTCCGAGCAATTGCTGGATGTTTGCAATTTCTCACCTGAGCTCTCTTCAGAGTGCGCGGGAGGATGAGCAGAAGATGAGGTGGCTAGAGAAGCCCAGAGCCCCACTGTTCTTAGGCCTACAAAAGCGCTTCCAAGGAAGGGTGCTGGCTAGCAAGAGCTTTCAGTGCTGGCACTTTTCATCTCCGAGCAATTGCTCGACGTTTGCAATTTCTCAGCTCGTGTCTAGGAGACGGAGAGATAGTGACCGTGACTTTTGGTGGCTAGAGAAGCGCAAAGCCCCAGTGTTGCTGCACCTGTGAAAGCGCTTCCAAGGAAGGGTGCTGTCTAGCAAGAGCTTTCAGTGCTGGCACTTTTCATCTCTGAGCAATTGCTCGACGTTTGCAATTTCTCAGCTCGTGTCTACGAGACGGAAAGAGAAGGACCGTGACTTTTGGTGCGTATAGAAGCGCAAAGCCCCAGTGTTGCTGCGCCTGTGAAAGCGCTTCCAAGGAAGGGTGCTGGCTAGCAACAGCTTTCAGTGCTGGCACTTTTCATCTCTGAGCAATTGCTCGACGTTTGCAATTTCTCAGCTCGTGTCTACGAGACGGAAAGAGAAGGACCGTGACGTTTGGTGCGTATAGAAGCGCAAAGCCCCAGCGTTGCTGCGCCTCTGAAAGCGCTTCCAAGGAAGGGTGCTGGCTAGCAACAGCTTTCAGTGCTGGCACTTTTCATCTCTGAGCAATTGCTCGACGTTTGCAATTTCTCACCTGAGCTCTCTTTAGAGTGCGCGAGAGGATGAGCAGAAGATGAGGTGGCTAGAGAAGCCCAGAGCCCCAGTGTTCTTAGGCCTACAAAAGCGCTTCCAAGGAAGGGTGCTGTCTAGCAAGAGCTTTCAGTGCTGGCACTTTTCATCTCTGAGCAATTGCTCGACGTTTGCAATTTCTCAGCTCGTGTCTACGAGACGGAAAGAGAAGGACCGTGACGTCTGGTGGCTAGAGAAGCGCAAAGCCCCAGTGTTGCTGCGCCTGTGAAAGCGCTTCCAAGGAAGGGTGCTGGCTAGCAACAGCTTTCAGTGCTGGCACTTTTCATCTCTGAGCAATTGCTCGACGTTTGCAATTTCTCACCTGAGCTCTCTTTAGAGTGCGCGAGAGGATGAGCAGAATATTAGGTGGCTAGAGAAGCCCAGAGCCCCAGTGTTCTTAGGCCTAGAAAAGCGCTTCCAAGGAAGGGTGCTGGCTAGCAAGAGCTTTCAGCGCTGGCACTTTTCATCTCTGAGCAATTGCTGGACGTTTGCAATTTCTCAGCTCGTGTCTACAAGACGGAAAGAGAAGGACCGTGACGTTTGGTGGCTAGAGAAGCGCAAAGCCCCAGTGTTGCTGCGCCTGTGAAAGCGCTTCCAAGGAAGGGTGCTGGCTAGCAACAGCTTTCAGTGCTGGCACTTTTCATCTCTGAGCAATTGCTCGACGTTTGCAATTTCTCACCTGAGCTCTCTTTAGAGCGCGGGAGGATGAGCAGAAGATGAGGTGGCTAGAGAAGCCCAGAGCCCCAGTGTTCTTAGGCCTACAAAAGCGCTTCCAAGGAAGGGTGCTGGCTAGCAACAGCTTTCAGTGCTGGCACTTTTCATCTCTGAGCAATTGCTCGACGTTTGCAATTTCTCAGCTCGTGTCTACGAGACGGAGAGATAGTGACCGTGAAGTTTGGTGGGTAGAGAAGCGCAAAGCCCCAGTGTTGCTGCGCCTGTGAAAGCGCTTCCAAGGAAGGGTGCTGGCTAGCAACAGCTTTCAGTGCTGGCACTTTTCATCTCTGAGCAATTGCTGGACGTTTGCAATTTCTCACCTGAGCTCTCTTTAGAGTGCGCGAGAGGATGAGCAGAAGATGAGGTGGCTAGAGAAGCCCAGAGCCCCACTGTTCTTAGGCCTACAAAAGCGCTTCCAAGGAAGGGGGCTGGCTAGCAACAGCTTTCAGTGCTGGCACTTTTCATCTCTGAGCAATTGCTCGACGTTTGCAATTTCTCAGCTCGTGTCTACGAGACGGAAAGAGAAGGACCGTGACGTTTGGTGGCTAGAGAAGCGCAAAGCCCCAGTGTTGCTGCGCCTGTGAAAGCGCTTCCAAGGAAGGGTGCTGGCTAGCAACAGCTTTCAGTGCTGGCACTTTTCCTCTCTGAGCAATTGCTCGACGTTTGCAATTTCTCACCTGAGCTCTCTTTAGAGCGCGCAAGGATGAGCAGAAGATGAGGTGGCTAGAGAAGCCCAGAGCCCCACTGTTCTTAGGCCGACAAAAGCGCTTCCAAGGAAGGGTGCTGGCTAGCAAGAGCTTTCAGTGCTGGCACTTTTCATCTCTGAGCAATTGCTCGACGTTTGCAATTTCTCAGCTCGTGTCTACGAGATGGAAAGAGAATGACCGTGACGTTTGGTGGGTAGAGAAGCGCAAAGCCCCAGTGTTGCTGCGCCTGTGAAAGCGCTTCCAAGGAAGGGTGCTGGCTAGCAACAGCTTTCAGTGCTGGCACTTTTCATCTCTGAGCAATTGCTCGACGTTTGCAATTTCTCACCTGAGCTCTCTTTAGAGCGCACGAGGATGAGCAGAAGATGAGGTGGCTAGAGAAGCCCAGAGCCCCAGTGTTCTTAGGCCTACAAAAGCGCTTCCAAGGAAGGGTGCTGGCTAGCAACAGCTTTCAGTGCTGGCACTTTTCATCTCTGAGCAATTGCTCGACGTTTGCAATTTCTCAGCTTGTGTCTACGAGACGGAGAGATAGTGACCGTGACGTTTGGTGGGTAGAGAAGCGCAAAGCCCCAGTGTTGCTGCGCCTGTGAAAGCGCTTCCAAGGAAGGGTGCTGTCTAGCAAGAGCTTTAGTGCTGGCACTTTTCATCTCTGAGCAATTGCTTGACGTTTGCAATTTCTCAGCTCGTGTCTACGAGACGGAAAGAGAATGACCGTGACGTTTGGTGCGTATAGAAGCGCAAAGCCCCAGTGTTGCTGCGCCTGTGAAAGCGCTTCCAAGGAAGGGTGCTGGCTAGCAACAGCTTTCAGTGCTGGCACTTTTCATCTCTGAGCAATTGCTGGATGTTTGCAATTTCTCACCTGAGCTCTCTTCAGAGTGCGCGGGAGGATGAGCAGAAGATTAGGTGGCTAGAGAAGCCCAGAGCCCCAGTGTTCTTAGGCCTACAAAAGCGCTTCCAAGGAAGGGTGCTGGCTAGCAACAGCTTTCAGTGCTGGCACTTTTCATCTCTGAGCAATTGCTCGACGTTTGCAATTTCTCAGCTCGTGTCTACGAGACGGAAAGAGAAGGACCGTGACGTTTGGTGCGTATAGAAGCGCAAAGCCCCAGTGTTGCTGCGCCTGTGAAAGCGCTTCCAAGGAAGGGTGCTGGCTAGCAACAGCTTTCAGTGCTGGCACTTTTCATCTCTGAGCAATTGCTCGACGTTTGCAATTTCTCACCTGAGCTCTCTTTAGAGTGCGCGAGAGGATGAGCAGAAGATGAGGTGGCTAGAGAAGCCCAGAGCCCCAGTGTTCTTAGGCCTACAAAAGCGCTTGCAAGGAAGGGTGCTGGCTAGCAACAGCTTTAGTGCTGGCACTTTTCATCTCCGAGCAATTGCTCGACGTTTGCAATTTCTCAGCTCGTGTCTACGAGACGGAAAGAGAAGGACCGTGACGTTTGGTGGGTAGAGAAGCGCAAAGCCCCAGTGTTGCTGCGCCTGTGAAAGCGCTTCCAAGGAAGGGTGCTGGCTAGCAACAGCTTTCAGTGCTGGCACTTTTCATCTCTGAGCAATTGCTCGACGTTTGCAATTTCTCAGCTCGTGTCTACGAGACGGAAAGAGAAGGACCGTGACGTTTGGTGCGTATAGAAGCGCAAAGCCCCAGTGTTGCTGCGCCTGTGAAAGCGCTTCCAAGGAAGGGTGCTGGCTAGCAACAGCTTTCAGTGCTGGCACTTTTCATCTCTGAGCAATTGCTGGATGTTTGCAATTTCTCACCTGAGCTCTCTTCAGAGTGCGCGGGAGGATGAGCATAAGATTAGGTGGCTAGAGAAGCCCAGAGCCCCACTGTTCTTAGGCCTACAAAAGCGCTTCCAAGGAAGGGTGCTGGCTAGCAAGAGCTTCCAGTGCTGGCACTTTTCATCTCCGAGCAATTGCTCGACGTTTGCAATTTCTCAGCTCGTGTCTACGAGACGGAAAGAGAAGGACCGTGACGTTTGGTGGGTAGAGAAGCGCAAAGCCCCAGTGTTGCTGCGCCTGTGAAAGCGCTTCCAAGGAAGGGTGCTGGCTAGCAACAGCTTTCAGTGCTGGCACTTTTCATCTCTGAGCAATTGCTCGACGTTTGCAATTTCTCAGCTCGTGTCTACGAGACGGAAAGAGAAGGACCGTGACGTTTGGTGCGTATAGAAGCGCAAAGCCCCAGTGCTGCTGCGCCTGTGAAAGCGCTTCCAAGGAAGGGTGCTGGCTGGCAAGAGCTTTCAGTGCTGGCACTTTTCATCTCTGAGCAATTGCTCGACGTTTGCAATTTCTCACCTGAGCTCTCTTCAGAGTGTGCGGGAGGATGAGCAGAAGATTAGGTGGCTAGAGAAGCCCAGAGCCCCACTGTTCTTAGGCCTACAAAAGCGCTTCCAAGGAAGGGTGCTGGCTAGCAAGAGCTTCCAGTGCTGGCACTTTTCATCTCCGAGCAATTGCTCGACGTTTGCAATTTCTCAGCTCGTGTCTAGGAGACGGAGAGATAGTGACCGTGACGTTTGGTGGCTAGAGAAGCGCAAAGCCCCAGTGTTACTGCGCCTGTGAAAGCGCTTCCAAGGAAGGGTGCTGGCTAGCAACAGCTTTCAGTGCTGGCACTTTTCATCTCTGAGCAATTGCTCGACGTTTGCAATTTCTCAGCTCGTGTCTACGAGACGGAAAGAGAAGGACCGTGACGTTTGGTGCGTATAGAAGCGCAAAGCCCCAGTGTTGCTGCGCCTGTGAAAGCGCTTCCAAGGAAGGGTGCTGGCTAGCAAGAGCTTTCAGTGCTGGCACTTTTCAGCTCTGAGCAATTGCTGGATGTTTGCAATTTCTCACCTGAGCTCTCTTTAGAGTGCGCGAGAGGATGAGCAGAAGATTAGGTGGCTAGAGAAGCCCAGAGCCCCACTGTTCTTAGGCCTACAAAAGCGCTTCCAAGGAAGGGTGCTGGCTAGCAAGAGCTTTAGTGCTGGCACTTTTCATCTCTGAGCAATTGCTCGACGTTTGCAATTTCTCAGCTCGTGTCTACGAGACGGAGAGATAGTGACCGTGACGTTTGGTGGCTAGAGAAGCGCAAAGCCCCAGTGTTGCTGCGCCTGTGCAAGCGCTTCCAAGGAAGGGTGCTGTCTAGCAAGAGCTTTAGTGCTGGCACTTTTCATCTCTGAGCAATTGCTCGACGTTTGCAATTTCTCAGCTCGTGTCTACGAGACGGAAAGAGAAGGACCGTGACGTTTGGTGCGTATAGAAGCGCAAAGCCCCAGTGTTACTGCGCCTGTGAAAGCGCTTCCAAGGAAGGGTGCTGGCTAGCAACAGCTTTCAGTGCTGGCACTTTTCATCTCTGAGCAATTGCTCGACGTTTGCAATTTCTCAGCTCGTGTCTACGAGACGGAAAGAGAAGGACCGTGACGTTTGGTGGCTAGAGAAGTGCAAAGCCCCAGTGTTGCTGCGCCTGTGAAAGCGCTTCCAAGGAAGGGTGCTGGCTAGCAACAGCTTTCAGTGCTGGCACTTTTCATGTCCGAGCAATTGCTGGATGTTTGCAATTTCTCACCTGAGCTCTCTTCAGAGTGCGCGGGAGGATGAGCAGAAGATGAGGTGGCTACAGAAGCCCAGAGCCCCACTGTTCTTAGGCCTACAAAAGCGCTTCCAAGGAAGGGTGCTGGCTAGCAAGAGCTTTCAGTGCTGGCACTTTTCATCTCCGAGCAATTGCTCGACGTTTGCAATTTCTCAGCTCGTGTCTAGGAGACGGAGAGATAGTGACCGTGACGTTTGGTGGCTAGAGAAGCGCAAAGCCCCAGTGTTGCTGCGCCTGTGAAAGCGCTTCCAAGGAAGGGTGCTGGCTAGCAACAGCTTTCAGTGCTGGCACTTTTCATCTCTGAGCAATTGCTCGACGTTTGCAATTTCTCAGCTCGTGTCTACGAGACGGAAAGAGAAGGACCGTGACGTTTGGTGCGTATAGAAGCGCAAAGCCCCAGTGTTGCTGCGCCTGTGAAAGCGCTTCCAAGGAAGGGTGCTGGCTAGCAACAGCTTTCAGTGCTGGCACTTTTCATCTCTGAGCAATTGCTCGACGTTTGCAATTTCTCAGCTCGTGTCTACGAGACGGAAAGAGAAGGACCGTGACGTTTGGTGCGTATAGAAGCGCAAAGCCCCAGCGTTGCTGCGCCTGTGAAAGCGCTTCCAAGGAAGGGTGCTGGCTAGCAACAGCTTTCAGTGCTGGCACTTTTCATCTCTGAGCAATTGCTCGACGTTTGCAATTTCTCACCTGAGCTCTCTTTAGAGTGCGCGAGAGGATGAGCAGAAGATGAGGTGGCTAGAGAAGCCCAGAGCCCCAGTGTTCTTAGGCCTACAAAAGCGCTTCCAAGGAAGGGTGCTGTCTAGCAAGAGCTTTCAGTGCTGGCACTTTTCATCTCTGAGCAATTGCTCGACGTTTGCAATTTCTCAGCTCGTGTCTACGAGACGGAGAGATAGTGACCGTGAAGTTTGGTGGGTAGAGAAGCGCAAAGCCCCAGTGTTGCTGCGCCTGTGAAAGCGCTTCCAAGGAAGGGTGCTGGCTAGCAACAGCTTTCAGTGCTGGCACTTTTCATCTCTGAGTAATTGCTCGACGTTTGCAATTTCTCACCTGAGCTCTCTTTAGAGCGCGCGGGGATGAGCAGTAGATTAGGTGGCTAGAGAAGCCCAGACCCCAGTGTTCTTAGGCCTACAAAAGCGCTTCCAAGGAAGGGTGCTGTCTAGCAACAGCTTTCAGTGCTGGCACTTTTCATCTCTGAGCAATTGCTCGACGTTTGCAATTTCTCAGCTCGTGTCTACGAGACGGAGAGATAGTGACCGTGAAGTTTGGTGGGTAGAGAAGCGCAAAGCCCCAGTGTTGCTGCGCCTGTGAAAGCGCTTCCAAGGAAGGGTGCTGGCTAGCAACAGCTTTCAGTGCTGGCACTTTTCATCTCTGAGCAATTGCTGGACGTTTGCAATTTCTCACCTGAGCTCTCTTTAGAGTGCGCGAGAGGATGAGCAGAAGATGAGGTGGCTAGAGAAGCCCAGAGCCCCAGTGTTCTTAGGCCTACAAAAGCGCTTCCAAGGAAGGGTGCTGGCTAGCAAGAGCTTTCAGTGCTGGCACTTTTCATCTCTGAGCAATTGCTCGACGTTTGCAATTTCTCAGCTCGTGTCTACGAGACGGAAAGAGAATGACCGTGACTTTTGGTGGGTAGAGAAGCGCAAAGCCCCAGTGTTGCTGCGCCTGTGAAAGCGCTTCCAAGGAAGGGTGCTGGCTAGCAACAGCTTTCAGTGCTGGCACTTTTCCTCTCTGAGCAATTGCTGGACGTTTGCAATTTCTCACCTGAGCTCTCTTTAGAGCGCGCAAGGATGAGCAGAAGATTAGGTGGCTAGAGAAGCCCAGAGCCCCAGTGTTCTTAGGCCTACAAAAGCGCTTCCAAGGAAGGGTGCTGGCTAGCAACAGCTTTCAGTGCTGGCACTTTTCATCTCTGAGCAATTGCTCGACGTTTGCAATTTCTCAGCTCGTGTCTACGAGATGGAAAGAGAATGACCGTGACGTTTGGTGGCTAGAGAAGCGCAAAGCCCCAGTGTTACTGCGCCTGTGAAAGCGCTTCCAAGGAAGGGTGCTGGCTAGCAACAGCTTTCAGTGCTGGCACTTTTCATCTCTGAGCAATTGCTCGACGTTTGCAATTTCTCAGCTCGTGTCTACGAGACGGAAAGAGAAGGACCGTGACGTTTGGTGGCTAGAGAAGCGCAAAGCCCCAGTGTTGCTGCGCCTGTGAAAGCGCTTCCAAGGAAGGGTGCTGGCTAGCAACAGCTTTCAGTGCTGGCACTTTTCATCTCTGAGCAATTGGTGGATGTTTGCAATTTCTCACCTGAGCTCTCTTTAGAGTGCGCGAGAGGATGAGCAGAAGATTAGGTGGCTAGAGAAGCCCAGAGCCCCACTGTTCTTAGGCCTACAAAAGCGCTTCCAAGGAAGGGTGCTGGCTAGCAAGAGCTTTAGTGCTGGCACTTTTCATCTCTGAGCAATTGCTCGACGTTTGCAATTTCTCAGCTCGTGTCTACGAGACGGAGAGATAGTGACCGTGACGTTTGGTGGGTAGAGAAGCGCAAAGCCCCAGTGTTGCTGCGCCTGTGCAAGCGCTTCCAAGGAAGGGTGCTGTCTAGCAAGAGCTTTAGTGCTGGCACTTTTCATCTCTGAGCAATTGCTCGACGTTTGCAATTTCTCAGCTCGTGTCTACGAGACGGAAAGAGAAGGACCGTGACGTTTGGTGCGTATAGAAGCGCAAAGCCCCAGTGTTACTGCGCCTGTGAAAGCGCTTCCAAGGAAGGGTGCTGGCTAGCAACAGCTTTCAGTGCTGGCACTTTTCATCTCTGAGCAATTGCTCGACGTTTGCAATTTCTCAGCTCGTGTCTACGAGACGGAAAGAGAAGGACCGTGACGTTTGGTGGCTAGAGAAGTGCAAAGCCCCAGTGTTGCTGCGCCTGTGAAAGCGCTTCCAAGGAAGGGTGCTGGCTAGCAACAGCTTTCAGTGCTGGCACTTTTCATGTCCGAGCAATTGCTGGATGTTTGCAATTTCTCACCTGAGCTCTCTTCAGAGTGCGCGGGAGGATGAGCAGAAGATGAGGTGGCTACAGAAGCCCAGAGCCCCACTGTTCTTAGGCCTACAAAAGCGCTTCCAAGGAAGGGTGCTGGCTAGCAAGAGCTTTCAGTGCTGGCACTTTTCATCTCCGAGCAATTGCTCGACGTTTGCAATTTCTCAGCTCGTGTCTAGGAGACGGAGAGATAGTGACCGTGACGTTTGGTGGCTAGAGAAGCGCAAAGCCCCAGTTTTGCTGCACCTGTGAAAGCGCTTCCAAGGAAGGGTGCTGTCTAGCAAGAGCTTTCAGTGCTGGCACTTTTCATCTCTGAGCAATTGCTCGACGTTTGCAATTTCTCAGCTCATGTCTACGAGACGGAAAGAGAAGGACCGTGACGTTTGGTGCGTATAGAAGCGCAAAGCCCCAGTGTTGCTGCGCCTGTGAAAGCGCTTCCAAGGAAGGGTGCTGGCTAGCAACAGCTTTCAGTGCTGGCACTTTTCATCTCTGAGCAATTGCTCGACGTTTGCAATTTCTCAGCTCGTGTCTACGAGACGGAAAGAGAAGGACCGTGACGTTTGGTGCGTATAGAAGCGCAAAGCCCCAGCGTTGCTGCGCCTGTGAAAGCGCTTCCAAGGAAGGGTGCTGGCTAGCAACAGCTTTCAGTGCTGGCACTTTTCATCTCTGAGCAATTGCTCGACGTTTGCAATTTCTCACCTGAGCTCTCTTTAGAGTGCGCGAGAGGATGAGCAGAAGATTAGGTGGCTAGAGAAGCCCAGAGCCCCAGTCTTCTTAGGCCTACAAAAGCGCTTCCAAGGAAGGGCGCTGTCTAGCAACAGCTTTCAGTGCTGGCACTTTTCATCTCTGAGCAATTGCTCGACGTTTGCAATTTCTCAGCTCGTGTCTACGAGACGGAGAGATAGTGACCGTGAAGTTTGGTGGGTAGAGAAGCGCAAAGCCCCAGTGTTGCTGCGCCTGTGAAAGCGCTTCCAAGGAAGGGTGCTGGCTAGCAACAGCTTTCAGTGCTGGCACTTTTCATCTCTGAGTAATTGCTCGACGTTTGCAATTTCTCACCTGAGCTCTCTTTAGAGCGCGCGGGGATGAGCAGTAGATTAGGTGGCTAGAGAAGCCCAGAGCCCCAGTGTTCTTAGGCCTACAAAAGCGCTTCCAAGGAAGGGCGCTGTCTAGCAACAGCTTTCAGTGCTGGCACTTTTCATCTCTGAGCAATTGCTCGACGTTTGCAATTTCTCAGCTCGTGTCTACGAGACGGAGATATAGTGACCGTGAAGTTTGGTGGGTAGAGAAGCGCAAAGCCCCAGTGTTGCTGCGCCTGTGAAAGCGCTTCCAAGGAAGGGTGCTGGCTAGCAACAGCTTTCAGTGCTGGCACTTTTCATCTCTGAGCAATTGCTGGACGTTTGCAATTTCTCACCTGAGCTCTCTTTAGAGTGCGCGAGAGGATGAGCAGAAGATGAGGTGGCTAGAGAAGCCCAGAGCCCCAGTGTTCTTAGGCCTACAAAAGCGCTTCCAAGGAAGGGTGCTGGCTAGCAAGAGCTTTCAGTGCTGGCACTTTTCATCTCTGAGCAATTGCTCGACGTTTGCAATTTCTCAGCTCGTGTCTACGAGACGGAGAGATAGTGACCGTGAAGTTTGGTGGGTAGAGAAGCGCAAAGCCCCAGTGTTGCTGCGCCTGTGAAAGCGCTTCCAAGGAAGGGTGCTGGCTAGCAACAGCTTTCAGTGCTGGCACTTTTCATCTCTGAGCAATTGCTGGACGTTTGCAATTTCTCACCTGAGCTCTCTTTAGAGTGCGCGAGAGGATGAGCAGAAGATGAGGTGGCTAGAGAAGCCCAGAGCCCCACTGTTCTTAGGCCTACAAAAGCGCTTCCAAGGAAGGGTGCTGGCTAGCAAGAGCTTTCAGTGCTGGCACTTTTCATCTCTGAGCAATTGCTCGACGTTTGCAATTTCTCAGCTCGTGTCTACGAGACGGAAAGAGAATGACCGTGACTTTTGGTGGGTAGAGAAGCGCAAAGCCCCAGTGTTGCTGCGCCTGTGAAAGCGCTTCCAAGGAAGGGTGCTGGCTAGCAACAGCTTTCAGTGCTGGCACTTTTCCTCTCTGAGCAATTGCTGGACGTTTGCAATTTCTCACCTGAGCTCTCTTTAGAGCGCGCAAGGATGAGCAGAAGATTAGGTGGCTAGAGAAGCCCAGAGCCCCAGTGTTCTTAGGCCTACAAAAGCGCTTCCAAGGAAGGGTGCTGGCTAGCAACAGCTTTCAGTGCTGGCACTTTTCATCTCTGAGCAATTGCTCGACGTTTGCAATTTCTCAGCTCGTGTCTACGAGATGGAAAGAGAATGACCGTGACGTTTGGTGGCTAGAGAAGCGCAAAGCCCCAGTGTTACTGCGCCTGTGAAAGCGCTTCCAAGGAAGGGTGCTGGCTAGCAACAGCTTTCAGTGCTGGCACTTTTCATCTCTGAGCAATTGCTCGACGTTTGCAATTTCTCAGCTCGTGTCTACGAGACGGAAAGAGAAGGACCGTGACGTTTGGTGGCTAGAGAAGCGCAAAGCCCCAGTGTTGCTGCGCCTGTGAAAGCGCTTCCAAGGAAGGGTGCTGGCTAGCAAGAGCTTTCAGTGCTGGCACTTTTCAGCTCTGAGCAATTGCTGGATGTTTGCAATTTCTCACCTGAGCTCTCTTTAGAGTGCGCGAGAGGATGAGCAGAAGATTAGGTGGCTAGAGAAGCCCAGAGCCCCACTGTTCTTAGGCCTACAAAAGCGCTTCCAAGGAAGGGTGCTGGCTAGCAAGAGCTTTAGTGCTGGCACTTTTCATCTCTGAGCAATTGCTCGACGTTTGCAATTTCTCAGCTCGTGTCTACGAGACGGAGAGATAGTGACCGTGACGTTTGGTGGGTAGAGAAGCGCAAAGCCCCAGTGTTGCTGCGCCTGTGCAAGCGCTTCCAAGGAAGGGTGCTGTCTAGCAAGAGCTTTAGTGCTGGCACTTTTCATCTCCGAGCAATTGCTCGACGTTTGCAATTTCTCAGCTCGTGTCTACGAGACGGAAAGAGAATGACCGTGACGTTTGGTGCGTATAGAAGCGCAAAGCCCCAGTGTTACTGCGCCTGTGAAAGCGCTTCCAAGGAAGGGTGCTGGCTAGCAACAGCTTTCAGTGCTGGCACTTTTCATCTCTGAGCAATTGCTCGACGTTTGCAATTTCTCAGCTCGTGTCTACGAGACGGAAAGAGAAGGACCGTGACGTTTGGTGGCTAGAGAAGCGCAAAGCCCCAGTGTTGCTGCGCCTGTGAAAGCGCTTCCAAGGAAGGGTGCTGGCTAGCAACAGCTTTCAGTGCTGGCACTTTTCATGTCCGAGCAATTGCTGGATGTTTGCAATTTCTCACCTGAGCTCTCTTCAGAGTGCGCGGGAGGATGAGCAGAAGATGAGGTGGCTACAGAAGCCCAGAGCCCCACTGTTCTTAGGCCTACAAAAGCGCTTCCAAGGAAGGGTGCTGGCTAGCAAGAGCTTTCAGTGCTGGCACTTTTCATCTCCGAGCAATTGCTCGACGTTTGCAATTTCTCAGCTCGTGTCTACGAGACGGAGAGATAGTGACCGTGACGTTTGGTGGCTAGAGAAGCGCAAAGCCCCAGTTTTGCTGCACCTGTGAAAGCGCTTCCAAGGAAGGGTGCTGTCTAGCAAGAGCTTTCAGTGCTGGCACTTTTCATCTCTGAGCAATTGCTCGACGTTTGCAATTTCTCAGCTCGTGTCTACGAGACGGAAAGAGAAGGACCGTGACGTTTGGTGCGTATAGAAGCGCAAAGCCCCAGTGTTGCTGCGCCTGTGAAAGCGCTTCCAAGGAAGGGTGCTGGCTAGCAACAGCTTTCAGTGCTGGCACTTTTCATCTCTGAGCAATTGCTCGACGTTTGCAATTTCTCAGCTCGTGTCTACGAGACGGAAAGAGAAGGACCGTGACGTTTGGTGCGTATAGAAGCGCAAAGCCCCAGCGTTGCTGCGCCTGTGAAAGCGCTTCCAAGGAAGGGTGCTGGCTAGCAACAGCTTTCAGTGCTGGCACTTTTCATCTCTGAGCAATTGCTCGACGTTTGCAATTTCTCACCTGAGCTCTCTTTAGAGTGCGCGAGAGGATGAGCAGAAGATTAGGTGGCTAGAGAAGCCCAGAGCCCCAGTCTTCTTAGGCCTACAAAAGCGCTTCCAAGGAAGGGTGCTGTCTAGCAAGAGCTTTCAGTGCTGGCACTTTTCATCTCTGAGCAATTGCTCGACGTTTGCAATTTCTCAGCTCGTGTCTACGAGACGGAGAGATAGTGACCGTGAAGTTTGGTGGGTAGAGAAGCGCAAAGCCCCAGTGTTGCTGCGCCTGTGAAAGCGCTTCCAAGGAAGGGTGCTGGCTAGCAACAGCTTTCAGTGCTGGCACTTTTCATCTCTGAGTAATTGCTCGACGTTTGCAATTTCTCACCTGAGCTCTCTTTAGAGCGCGCGGGGATGAGCAGTAGATTAGGTGGCTAGAGAAGCCCAGAGCCCCAGTGTTCTTAGGCCTACAAAAGCGCTTCCAAGGAAGGGCGCTGTCTAGCAACAGCTTTCAGTGCTGGCACTTTTCATCTCTGAGCAATTGCTCGACGTTTGCAATTTCTCAGCTCGTGTCTACGAGACGGAGATATAGTGACCGTGAAGTTTGGTGGGTAGAGAAGCGCAAAGCCCCAGTGTTGCTGCGCCTGTGAAAGCGCTTCCAAGGAAGGGTGCTGGCTAGCAACAGCTTTCAGTGCTGGCACTTTTCATCTCTGAGCAATTGCTGGACGTTTGCAATTTCTCACCTGAGCTCTCTTTAGAGTGCGCGAGAGGATGAGCAGAAGATGAGGTGGCTAGAGAAGCCCAGAGCCCCAGTGTTCTTAGGCCTACAAAAGCGCTTCCAAGGAAGGGTGCTGGCTAGCAAGAGCTTTCAGTGCTGGCACTTTTCATCTCTGAGCAATTGCTCGACGTTTGCAATTTCTCAGCTCGTGTCTACGAGACGGAAAGAGAATGACCGTGACTTTTGGTGGGTAGAGAAGCGCAAAGCCCCAGTGTTGCTGCGCCTGTGAAAGCGCTTCCAAGGAAGGGTGCTGGCTAGCAACAGCTTTCAGTGCTGGCACTTTTCCTCTCTGAGCAATTGCTGGACGTTTGCAATTTCTCACCTCAGCTCTCTTTAGAGCGCGCAAGGATGAGCAGAAGATTAGGTGGCTAGAGAAGCCCAGAGCCCCAGTGTTCTTAGACCTACAAAAGCGCTTCCAAGGAAGGGTGCTGGCTAGCAACAGCTTTCAGTGCTGGCACTTTTCATCTCTGAGCAATTGCTCGACGTTTGCAATTTCTCAGCTCGTGTCTACGAGATGGAAAGAGAATGACCGTGACGTTTGGTGGGTAGAGAAGCGCAAAGCCCCAGTGTTGCTGCGCCTGTGAAAGCGCTTCCAAGGAAGGGTGCTGGCTAGCAACAGCTTTAGTGCTGGCACTTTTCATCTCTGAGCAATTGCTCGACGTTTGCAATTTCTCAGCTCGTGTCTACGAGACGGAAAGAGAATGACCGTGACGTTTGGTGCGTATATAAGCGCAAAGCCCCAGTGTTGCTGCGCCTGTGAAAGCGCTTCCAAGGAAGGGTGCTGGCTAGCAACAGCTTTCAGTGCTGGCACTTTTCATCTCCGAGCAATTGCTGGACGTTTGCAATTTCTCACCTGAGCTCTCTTTAGAGTGCGCGGGAGGATGAGCAGAAGATGAGGTGGCTAGAGAAGCCCAGAGCCCAAGTCTTCTTAGGCCTACAAAAGCGCTTGCAAGGAAGGGTGCTGGCTAGCAAGAGCTTCCAGTGCTGGCACTTTTCATCTCCGAGCAATTGCTCGACGTTTGCAATTTCTCAGCTCGTGTCTACGAGACGGAAAGAGAAGGACCGTGACGTTTGGTGGCTAGAGAAGCGCAAAGCCCCAGTGTTACTGCGCCTGTGAAAGCGCTTCCAAGGAAGGGTGCTGTCTAGCAACAGCTTTCAGTGCTGGCACTTTTCATCTCTGAGCAATTGCTCGACGTTTGCAATTTCTCAGCTCGTGTCTACGAGACGGAAAGAGAAGGACCGTGACGTTTGGTGGCTAGAGAAGCGCAAAGCCTCAGTGCTGCTGCGCCTGTGAAAGCGCTTCCAAGGAAGGGGGCTGGCTAGCAAGAGCTTTCAGTGCTGGCACTTTTCATCTCTGAGCAATTGCTGGACGTTTGCAATTTCTCACCTGAGCTCTCTTCAGAGTGTGCGGGAGGATGAGCAGAAGATGAGGTGGCTAGAGAAGCCCAGAGCCCCACTGTTCTTAGGCCTACAAAAGCGCTTCCAAGGAAGGGTGCTGGCTAGCAAGAGCTTCCAGTGCTGGCACTTTTCATCTCCGAGAAATTGCTCGACGTTTGCAATTTCTCAGCTCGTGTCTACGAGACGGAAAGAGAAGGACCGTGACGTTTGGTGGGTAGAGAAGCGCAAAGCCCCAGTGTTGCTGCGCCTGTGAAAGCGCTTCCAAGGAAGGGTGCTGGCTAGCAACAGCTTTCAGTGCTGGCACTTTTCATCTCTGAGCAATTGCTCGACGTTTGCAATTTCTCAGCTCGTGTCTACGAGACGGAAAGAGAAGGACCGTGACGTTTGGTGCGTAGAGAAGCGCAAAGCCCCAGTGCTGCTGCGCCTGTGAAAGCGCTTCCAAGGAAGGGTGCTGGCTAGCAAGAGCTTTCAGTGCTGGCACTTTTCAGCTCTGAGCAATTGCTCGACGTTTGCAATTTCTCACCTGAGCTCTCTTCAGAGTGCGCGAGAGGATGAGCAGAAGATGAGGTGGCTAGAGAAGCCCAGAGCCCCACTGTTCTTAGGCCTACAAAAGCGCTTCCAAGGAAGGGTGCTGGCTAGCAAGAGCTTCCAGTGCTGGCACTTTTCATCTCCGAGCAATTGCTCGACGTTTGCAATTTCTCAGCTCGTGTCTACGAGACGGAGAGATAGTGACCGTGACGTTTGGTGGCTAGAGAAGCGCAAAGCCCCAGTGTTGCTGCGCCTGTGAAAGCGCTTCCAAGGAAGGGTGCTGTCTAGCAAGAGCTTTAGTGCTGGCACTTTTCATCTCTGAGCAATTGCTCGACGTTTGCAATTTCTCAGCTCGTGTCTAGGAGACGGAAAGAGAATGACTGTGACGTTTGGTGGCTAGAGAAGCGCAAAGCCCCAGTGTTGCTGCGCCTGTGAAAGCGCTTCCAAGGAAGGGTGCTGGCTAGCAACAGCTTTCAGTGCTGGCACTTTTCATCTCTGAGCAATTGCTCGACGTTTGCAATTTCTCAGCTCGTGTCTACGAGACGGAAAGAGAAGGACCGTGACGTTTGGTGGCTAGAGAAGCGCAAAGCCCCAGTGTTGCTGCGCCTGTGAAAGCGCTTCCAAGGAAGGGTGCTGGCTAGCAACAGCTTTCAGTGCTGGCACTTTTCATCTCCGAGCAATTGCTGGACGTTTGCAATTTCTCACCTGAGCTCTCTTCAGAGTGCGCGGGAGGATGAGCAGAAGATTAGGTGGCTAGAGAAGCCCAGAGCCCCACTGTTCTTAGGCCTACAAAAGCGCTTCCAAGGAAGGGTGCTGGCTAGCAACAGCTTCCAGTGCTGGCACTTTTCATCTCCGAGCAATTGCTCGACGTTTGCAATTTCTCAGCTCGTGTCTACGAGACGGAGAGATAGTGACCGTGACGTTTGGTGGCTAGAGAAGCGCAAAGCCCCAGTGTTGCTGCGCCTGTGAAAGCGCTTCCAAGGAAGGGTGCTGTCTAGCAAGAGCTTTAGTGCTGGCACTTTTCATCTCTGAAAAATTGCTCGACGTTTGCAATTTCTCAGCTCGTGTCTACGAGACGGAAAGAGAATGACCGTGACGTTTGGTGCGTAGAGAAGCGCAAAGCCCCAGTGCTGCTGCGCCTGTGAAAGCGCTTCCAAGGAAGGGTGCTGGCTAGCAAGAGCTTTCAGTGCTGGCACTTTTCAGCTCTGAGCAATTGCTCGACGTTTGCAATTTCTCACCTGAGCTCTCTTTAGAGTGCGCGAGAGGATGAGCAGAAGATGAGGTGGCTAGAGAAGCCCAGAGCCCCAGTGTTCTTAGGCCTACAAAAGCGCTTCCAAGGAAGGGTGCTGGCTAGCAACAGCTTTCAGTGCTGGCACTTTTCATCTCTGAGCAATTGCTGGACGTTTGCAATTTCTCAGCTCGTGTCTACAAGACGGAAAGAGAAGGACCTTGACGTTTGGTGGCTAGAGAAGCGCAAAGCCCCAGTGTTGCTGCGCCTGTGAAAGCGCTTCTAAGGAAGGGTGCTGGCTAGCAAGAGCTTTCAGTGCTGGCACTTTTCATCTCTGAGCAATTGCTCGACGTTTGCAATTTCTCAGCTCGTGTCGACGAGACGGAAAGAGAAGGACCGTGACGTTTGGTGCGTATGGAAGCGCAAAGCCCCAGTGTTGCTGCGCCTGTGAAAGCGCTTCCAAGGAAGGGTGCTGGCTAGCAACAGCTTTAGTGCTGGCACTTTTCATCTCTGAGCAATTGCTCGACGTTTGCAATTTCTCAGCTCGTGTCTACGAGACGGAAAGAGAAGGACCGTGACGTTTGGTGGCTAGAGAAGCGCAAAGCCCCAGTGTTGCTGCGCCTGTGAAAGCGCTTCCAAGGAAGGGTGCTGGCTAGCAACAGCTTTCAGTGCTGGCACTTTTCATCTCTGAGCAATTGCTCGATGTTTGCAATTTCTCCCCTGAGCTCTCTTTAGAGCGCGCGAGAGGATGAGCAGAAGATGAGGTGGCTAGAGAAGCCCAGAGCCCCACTGTTCTTAGGCCTACAAAAGCGCTTCCAAGGAAGGGGGCTGGCTAGCAACAGCTTTCAGTGCTGGCACTTTTCATCTCTGAGCAATTGATCGACGTTTGCAATTTCTCAGCTCGTGTCTACGAGACGGAAAGAGAATGACCGTGACGTTTGGTGGCTAGAGAAGCGCAAAGCCCCAGTGTTGCTGCGCCTGTGAAAGCGCTTCCAAGGAAGGGTGCTGGCTAGCAACAGCTTTCAGTGCTGGCACTTTTCATCTCTGAGCAATTGCTGGACGTTTGCAATTTCTCACCTGAGCTCTCTTTAGAGTGCGCGAGAGGATGAGCAGAAGATGAGGTGGCTAGAGAAGCGCAAAACCCCAGTGTTCTTAGGCCTACAAAAGCGCTTCCAAGGAAGGGTGCTGGCTAGCAACAGCTTTCAGTGCTGGCACTTTTCATCTCTGAGCAATTGCTCCACGTTTGCAATTTCTCAGCTCGTGTCGACGAGACGGAAAGAGAAGGACCGTGACGTTTGGTGAGTAGAGAAGCGCAAAGCCCCAGTGTTGCTGCGCCTGTGAAAGCGCTTCCAAGGAAGGGTGCTGGCTAGCAACAGCTTTCAGTGCTGGCACTTTTCATCTCTGAGCAATTGCTCGACGTTTGCAATTTCTCACCTGAGCTCTCTTTAGAGTGCGCGAGAGGATGAGCAGAAGATGAGGTGGCTAGAGAAGCCCAGAGCCCCAGTGTTCTTAGGCCTACAAAAGCGCTTCCAAGGAAGGGTGCTGGCTAGCAACAGCTTTCAGTGCTGGCACTTTTCATCTCTGAGCAATTGCTGGACGTTTGCAATTTCTCAGCTCGTGTCTACGAGACGGAAAGAGAAGGACCGTGACGTTTGGTGGCTAGAGAAGCGCAAAGCCCCAGTGTTGCTGCGCCTGTGAAAGCGCTTCCAAGGAAGGGTGCTGGCTAGCAACAGCTTTCAGTGCTGGCACTTTTAATCTCTGAGCAATTGCTCGACGTTTGCAATTTCTCAGCTCGTGTCTACGAGACGGAAAGAGAAGGACCGTGACGTTTGGTGCGTATGGAAGCGCAAAGCCCCAGTGTTGCTGCGCCTGTGAAAGCGCTTCCAAGGAAGGGTGCTGGCTAGCAACAGCTTTAGTGCTGGCACTTTTCATCTCTGAGCAATTGCTCGACGTTTGCAATTTCTCAGCTCGTGTCTACGAGACGGAAAGAGAAGGACCGTGACGTTTGGTGCGTATAGAAGCGCAAAGCCCCAGTGTTGCTGCGCCTGTGAAAGCGCTTCAAAGGAAGGGTGCTGGCTAGCAACAGCTTTCAGTGCTGGCACTTTTCATCTCTGAGCAATTGCTCGACGTTTGCAATTTCTCACCTGAGCTCTCTTTAGAGTGCGCGAGAGGATGAGCAGAAGATGAGGTGGCTAGAGAAGCCCAGAGCCCCAGTGTTCTTAGGCCTACAAAAGCGCTTCCAAGGAAGGGTGCTGGCTAGCAACAGCTTTCAGTGCTGGCACTTTTCATCTCTGAGCAATTGCTCGACGTTTGCAATTTCTCAGCTCGTGTCGAAGAGACGGAGAGATAGTGATCGTGACGTTTGGTGGCTAGAGAAGCGCAAAGCCCCAGTGTTGCTGCGCCTGTGAAAGCGCTTCCAAGGAAGGGTGCTGTCTAGCAAGAGCTTTAGTGCTGGCACTTTTCATCTCTGAGCAATTGCTCGACGTTTGCAATTTCTCAGCTCGTGTCTACGAGACTCAAAGAGAATGACCGTGACGTTTGGTGCGTAGAGAAGCGCAAAGCCCCAGTGTTGCTGCGCCTGTGAAAGCGCTTCCAAGGAAGGGTGCTGGCTAGCAACAGCTTTCAGTGCTGGCACTTTTCATCTCTGAGCAATTGCTCGACGTTTGCAATTTCTCACCTGAGCTCTCTTTAGAGTGCGCGAGAGGATGAGCAGAAGATTAGGTGGCTAGAGAAGCCCAGAGCCCCAGTCTTCTTAGGCCTACAAAAGCGCTTCCAAGGAAGGGTGCTGGCTAGCAACAGCTTCCAGTGCTGGCACTTTTCATCTCTGAGCAATTGCTGGACGTTTGCAATTTCTCAGCTCGTGTCTACGAGACGGAAAGAGAAGGACCGTGACGTTTGGTGGCTAGAGAAGCGCAAAGCCCCAGTGTTGCTGCGCCTGTGAAAGCGCTTCCAAGGAAGGGTGCTGTCTAGCAAGAGCTTTAGTGCTGGCACTTTTCATCTCTGAGCAATTGCTCGACGTTTGCAATTTCTCAGCTCGTGTCTACGAGACGGAAAGAGAAGGACCGTGACGTTTGGTGGGTAGAGAAGCGCAAAGCCCCAGTGTTGCTGCGCCTGTGAAAGCGCTTCCAAGGAAGGGTGCAGGCTAGCAACAGCTTTCAGTGCTGGCACTTTTCATCTCTGAGCAATTGCTCGACGTTTGCAATTTCTCAGCTCGTGTCTACGAGACGGAAAGAGAAGGACCGTGACGTTTGGTGCGTAGAGAAGCGCAAAGCCCCAGTGTTGCTGCGCCTGTGAAAGCGCTTCCAAGGAAGGGTGCTGGCTAGCAAGAGCTTTCAGTGCTGGCACTTTTCATCTCCGAGCAATTGCTGGACGTTTGCAATTTCTCACCTGAGCTCTCTTCAGAGTGTGCGGGAGGATGAGCAGAAGATTAGGTGGCTAGAGAAGCCCAGAGCCCCACTGTTCTTAGGCCTACAAAAGCGCTTCCAAGGAAGGGTGCTGGCTAGCAAGAGCTTCCAGTGCTGGCACTTTTCATCTCCGAGTAATTGCTCGACGTTTGCAATTTCTCAGCTCGTGTCTACGAGACGGAGAGATAGTGACCGTGACGTTTGGTGGGTAGAGAAGCGCAAAGCCCCAGTGTTGCTGCGCCTGTGAAAGCGCTTCCAAGGAAGGGTGCTGGCTAGCAAGAGCTTTAGTGCTGGCACTTTTCATCTCTGAGCAATTGCTCGACGTTTGCAATTTCTCAGCTCGTGTCTACGAGACGGAAAGAGAATGACCGTGACGTTTGGTGCGTATAGAAGCGCAAAGCCCCAGTGTTGCTGCGCCTGTGAAAGCGCTTCCAAGTAAGGGTGCTGGCTAGCAACAGCTTTCAGTGCTGGCACTTTTCATCTCTGAGCAATTGCTCGACGTTTGCAATTTCTCACCTGAGCTCTCTTTAGAGTGCGCGAGAGGATGAGCAGAAGATGAGGTGGCTAGAGAAGCCCAGAGCCCCAGTGTTCTTAGGCCTACAAAAGCGCTTCCAAGGAAGGGTGCTGGCTAGCAACAGCTTCCAGTGCTGGCACTTTTCATCTCTGAGCAATTGCTCGACGTTTGCAATTTCTCAGCTCGTGTCTACGAGACGGAAAGAGAATGACCGTGACGTTTGGTGGCTAGAGAAGCGCAAAGCCCCAGTGTTGCTGCGCCTGTGCAAGCGCTTCCAAGGAAGGGTGCTGTCTAGCAAGAGCTTTAGTGCTGGCACTTTTCATCTCTGAGCAATTGCTGGACGTTTGCAATTTCTCAGCTCGTGTCTACGAGACGGAAAGAGAAGGACCGTGACCTTTGGTGGCTAGAGAAACGCAAAGCCCCAGTGTTACTGCGCCTGTGAAAGCGCTTCCAAGGAAGGGTGCTGGCTAGCAACAGCTTTCAGTGCTGGCACTTTTCATCTCTGAGCAATTGCTCGACGTTTGCAATTTCTCAGCTCGTGTCTACGAGACGGAAAGAGAAGGACCGTGACGTTTGGTGGCTAGAGAAGCGCAAAGCCCCAGTGCTGCTGCGCCTGTGAAAGCGCTTCCAAGGAAGGGTGCTGGCTAGCAACAGCTTTCAGTGCTGGCACTTTTCAGCTCTGAGCAATTGCTCGACGTTTGTAATTTCTCACCTGAGCTCTCTTTATAGTGCGCGAGAGGATGAGCAGAAGATTAGGTGGCTAGAGAAGCCCAGAGCCCCACTGTTCTTAGGCCTACAAAAGCGCTTCCAAGGAAGGGTGCTGGCTAGCAACAGCTTCCAGTGCTGGCACTTTTCATCTCCGAGCAATTGCTCGACGTTTGCAATTTCTCAGCTCGTGTCTACGAGACGGAGAGATAGTGACCGTGACGTTTGGTGGCTAGAGAAGCGCAAAGCCCCAGTGTTGCTGCGCCTGTGAAAGCGCTTCCAAGGAAGGGTGCTGTCTAGCAAGAGCTTTAGTGCTGGCACTTTTCATCTCTGAGCAATTGCTGGACGTTTGCAATTTCTCAGCTCGTGTCTACGAGACGCAAAGAGAATGACCGTGACGTTTGGTGGCTAGAGAAGCGCAAAGCCCCAGTGTTGCTGCGCCTGTGAAAGCGCTTCCAAGGAAGGGTGCTGGCTAGCAACAGCTTTCAGTGCTGGCACTTTTCATCTCTGAGCAATTGCTCGACGTTTGCAATTTCTCAGCTCGTGTCTACGAGACGGAAAGAGAAGGACCGTGACGTTTGGTGGGTAGAGAAGCGCAAAGCCCCAGTGTTGCTGCGCCTGTGAAAGCGCTTCCAAGTAAGGGTGCTGGCTAGCAAGAGCTTTCAGTGCTGGCACTTTTCATCTCTGAGCAATTGCTCGACGTTTGCAATTTCTCACCTGAGCTCTCTTTAGAGTGCGCGAGAGGATGAGCAGAAGATTAGGTGGCTAGAGAAGCCCAGAGCCCCACTGTTCTTAGGCCTACAAAAGCGCTTCCAAGGAAGGGTGCTGGCTAGCAACAGCTTCCAGTGCTGGCACGTTTCATCTCTGAGCAATTGCTGGACGTTTGCAATTTCTCAGCTCGTGTCTACGAGACGGAAAGAGAATGACCGTGACGTTTGGTGGCTAGAGAAGCGCAAAGCCCCAGTGTTGCTGCGCCTGTGAAAGCGCTTCCAAGGAAGGGTGCTGTCTAGCAAGAGCTTTAGTGCTGGCACTTTTCATCTCTGAGCAATTGCTCGACGTTTGCAATTTCTCAGCTCGTGTCTACGAGACTCAAAGAGAATGACCGTGACGTTTGGTGGCTAGAGAAGCGCAAAGCCCCAGTGTTGCTGCGCCTGTGAAAGCGCTTCCAAGGAAGGGTGCTGGCTAGCAACAGCTTCCAGTGCTGGCACTTTTCATCTCTGAGCAATTGCTGGACGTTTGCAATTTCTCAGCTCGTGTCTACGAGACGGAAAGAGAATGACCGTGACGTTTGGTGCGTAGAGAAGCGCAAAGCCCCAGTGCTGCTGCGCCTGTGAAAGCGCTTCCAAGGAAGGGTGCTGGCTAGCAAGAGCTTTCAGTGCTGGCACTTTTCATCTCCGAGCAATTGCTGGACGTTTGCAATTTCTCACCTGAGCTCTCTTCAGAGTGTGCGGGAGGATGAGCAGAAGATTAGGTGGCTAGAGAAGCCCAGAGCCCCAGTGTGCTTAGGCCTACAAAAGCGCTTCCAAGGAAGGGTGCTGGCTAGCAAGAGCTTCCAGTGCTGGCACTTTTCATCTCCGAGCAATTGCTGGACCTTTGCAATTTCTCAGCTCGTGTCTACGAGACGGAGAGATAGTGACCGTGACGTTTGGTGGCTAGAGAAGCGCAAAGCCCCAGTGTTGCTGCGCCTGTGAAAGCGCTTCCAAGGAAGGGTGCTGGCTAGCAAGAGCTTTCAGTGCTGGCACTTTTCATCTCTGAGCAATTGCTGGACGTTTGCAATTTCTCAGCTCGTGTCTACGAGACGGAAAGAGAAGGACCGTGACGTTTGGTGCGTATAGAAGCGCAAAGCCCCAGTGTTGCTGCGCCTGTGAAAGCGCTTCCAAGGAAGGGTGCTGGCTAGCAAGAGCTTTCAGTGCTGGCACTTTTCAGCTCTGAGCAATTGCTCGACGTTTGTAATTTCTCACCTGAGCTCTCTTTATAGTGCGCGAGAGGATGAGCAGAAGATTAGGTGGCTAGAGAAGCCCAGAGCCCCACTGTTCTTAGGACTACAAAAGCGCTTCCAAGGAAGGGTGCTGGCTAGCAAGAGCTTCCAGTGCTGGCACTTTTCATCTCTGAGCAATTGCTGGACGTTTGCAATTTCTCAGCTCGTGTCGACGAGACGGAGAGATAGTGACCGTGACGTTTGGTGGCTAGAGAAGCGCAAAGCCCCAGTGTTGCTGCGCCTGTGCAAGCGCTTCCAAGGAAGGGTGCTGTCTAGCAAGAGCTTTAGTGCTGGCACTTTTCATCTCTGAGCAATTGCTCGACGTTTGCAATTTCTCAGCTCGTGTCTACGAGACGCAAAGAGAATGACCGTGACATTTGGTGGCTAGAGAAGCGCAAAGCCCCAGTGTTGCTGCGCCTGTGAAAGCGCTTCCAAGGAAGGGTGCTGGCTAGCAACAGCTTCCAGTGCTGGCACTTTTCATCTCTGAGCAATTGCTCGACGTTTGCAATTTCTCAGCTCGTGTCTACGAGACGGAAAGAGAAGGACCGTGACGTTTGGTGGCTAGAGAAGCGCAAAGCCCCAGTGTTGCTGCGCCTGTGAAAGCGCTTCCAAGGAAGGGTGCTGGCTAGCAACAGCTTTCAGTGCTGGCACTTTTCATCTCTGAGCAATTGCTGGACGTTTGCAATTTCTCACCTGAGCTCTCTTCAGAGTGCGCGGGAGGATGAGCAGAAGATTAGGTGGCTAGAGAAGCCCAGAGCCCCAGTGTTCTTAGGCCTACAAAAGCGCTTCCAAGGAAGGGTGCTGGCTAGCAAGAGCTTCCAGTGCTGGCACTTTTCATCTCCGAGCAATTGCTCGACGTTTGCAATTTCTCACCTGAGCTCTCTTCAGAGTGCGCGGGAGGATGAGCAGAAGATTAGGTGGCTAGAGAAGCCCAGAGCCCCAGTGTTCTTAGGCCTACAAAAGCGCTTCCAAGGAAGGGTGCTGGCTAGCAAGAGCTTCCAGTGCTGGCACTTTTCATCTCCGAGCAATTGCTCGACGTTTGCAATTTCTCAGCTCGTGTCTACGAGACGGAGAGATAGTGACCGTGACGTTTGGTGGCTAGAGAAGCGCAAAGCCCCAGTGTTGCTGCGCCTGTGAAAGCGCTTCCAAGGAAGGGTGCTGACTAGCAAGAGCTTTAGTGCTGGCACTTTTCATCTCTGAGCAATTGCTCGACGTTTGCAATTTCTCAGCTCGTGTCTACGAGACGGAAAGAGAAGGACCGTGACGTTTGGTGCGTATAGAAGCGCAAAGCCCCAGTGTTGCTGCGCCTGTGAAAGCGCTTCCAAGGAAGGGTGCTGGCTAGCAACAGCTTTCAGTGCTGGCACTTTTCAGCTCTGAGCAATTGCTCGACGTTTGCAATTTCTCACCTGAGCTCTCTTTAGAGTGCGCGAGAGGTTGAGCAGAAGATTAGGTGGCTAGAGAAGCCCAGAGCCCCACTGTTCTTAGGCCTACAAAAGCGCTTCCAAGGAAGGGTGCTGGCTAGCAAGAGCTTCCAGTGCTGGCACTTTTCATCTCTGAGCAATTGCTGGACGTTTGCAATTTCTCAGCTCGTGTCTACGAGACGGAGAGATAGTGACCGTGACGTTTGGTGGCTAGAGAAGCGCAAAGCCCCAGTGTTGCTGCGCCTGTGAAAGCGCTTCCAAGGAAGGGTGCTGTCTAGCAAGAGCTTTAGTGCTGGCACTTTTCATCTCCGAGCAATTGCTCGACGTTTGCAATTTCTCAGCTCGTGTCTAGGAGACGGAAAGAGAATGACCGTGACGTTTGGTGGCTAGAGAAGCGCAAAGCCCCAGTGTTGCTGCGCCTGTGAAAGCGCTTCCAAGGAAGGGTGCTGGCTAGCAACAGCTTTCAGTGCTGGCACTTTTCATCTCTGAGCAATTGCTCGACGTTTGCAATTTCTCAGCTCGTGTCTACGAGACGGAAAGAGAAGGACCGTGACGTTTGGTGCGTATAGAAGCGCAAAGCCCCAGTGTTGCTGCGCCTGTGAAAGCGCTTCCAAGGAAGGGTGCTGGCTAGCAACAGCTTTCAGTGCTGGCACTTTTCATCTCCGAGCAATTGCTCGACGTTTGCAATTTCTCACCTGAGCTCTCTTTAGAGTGCGCGAGAGGATGAGCAGAAGATGAGGTGGCTAGAGAAGCCCAGAGCCCCAGTGTTCTTAGGCCTACAAAAGCGCTTCCAAGGAAGGGTGCTGGCTAGCAAGAGCTTCCAGTGCTGGCACTTTTCATCTCCGAGCAATTGCTCGACGTTTGCAATTTCTCAGCTCGTGTCTACGAGACGGAGAGATAGTGACCGTGACGTTTGGTGGCTAGAGAAGCGCAAAGCCCCAGTGTTGCTGCGCCTGTGCAAGCGCTTCCAAGGAAGGGTGCTGGCTAGCAAGAGCTTTAGTGCTGGCACTTTTCATCTCTGAGCAATTGCTCGACGTTTGCAATTTCTCAGCTCGTGTCTACGAGACGGAAAGAGAAGGACCGTGACGTTTGGTGCGTATAGAAGCGCAAAGCCCCAGTGTTGCTGCGCCTGTGAAAGCGCTTCCAAGGAAGGGTGCTGGCTAGCAACAGCTTTCAGTGCTGGCACTTTTCATCTCTGAGCAATTGCTCGACGTTTGCAATTTCTCACCTGAGCTCTCTTTAGAGTGCGCGAGAGGATGAGCAGAAGATGAGGTGGCTAGAGAAGCCCAGAGCCCCAGTGTTCTTAGGCCTACAAAAGCGCTTCCAAGGAAGGGTGCTGGCTAGCAAGAGCTTTCATTGCTGGCACTTTTCATCTCTGAGCAATTGCTGGACGTTTGCAATTTCTCAGCTCGTGTCTACGAGACGGAAAGAGAATGACCGTGACGTTTGGTGGCTAGAGAAGCGCAAAGCCCCAGTGTTGCTGCGCCTGTGCAAGCGCTTCCAAGGAAGGGTGCTGTCTAGCAAGAGCTTTAGTGCTGGCACTTTTCATCTCTGAGCAATTGCTCGACGTTTGCAATTTCTCAGCTCGTGTCTACGAGACGGAAAGAGAATGACCGTGACGTTTGGTGCGTAGAGAAGCGCAAAGCCCCAGTGTTGCTGCGCCTGTGAAAGCGCTTCCAAGGAAGGGTGCTGGCTAGCAAGAGCTTTCAGTGCTGGCACTTTTCATCTCCGAGCAATTGCTGGACGTTTGCAATTTCTCACCTGAGCTCTCTTCAGAGTGTGCGGGAGGATGAGCAGAAGATTAGGTGGCTAGAGAAGCCCAGAGCCCCAGTGTTCTTAGGCCTACAAAAGCGCTTCCAAGGAAGGGTGCTGGCTAGCAAGAGCTTCCAGTGCTGGCACTTTTCATCTCCGAGCAATTGCTGGACGTTTGCAATTTCTCAGCTCGTGTCTACGAGACGGAGAGATAGTGACCGCGACGTTTGGTGGGTAGAGAAGCGCAAAGCCCCAGTGTTGCTGCGCCTGTGAAAGCGCTTCCAAGGAAGGGTGCTGGCTAGCAACAGCTTTCAGTGCTGGCACTTTTCATCTCTGAGCAATTGCTCGACGTTTGCAATTTCTCAGCTCGTGTCTACGAGACGGAAAGAGAAGGACCATGACGTTTGGTGCGTAGAGAAGCGCAAAGCCCCAGTGTTGCTGCGCCTGTGAAAGCGCTTCCAAGGAAGGGTGCTGGCTAGCAAGAGCTTTCAGTGCTGGCACTTTTCAGCTCTGAGCAATTGCTCGACGTTTGTAATTTCTCACCTGAGCTCTCTTTATAGTGCGCGAGAGGATGAGCAGAAGATGAGGTGGCTAGAGAAGTGCAAAGCCCCAGTGTTGCTGCGCCTACAAAAGCGCTTCCAAGGAAGGGTGCTGGCTAGCAAGAGCTTCCAGTGCTGGCACTTTTCATCTCCGAGCAATTGCTCGACGTTTGCAATTTCTCAGCTCGTGTCTACGAGACGGAGAGATAGTGACCGTGACGTTTGGTGCGTATAGAAGCGCAAAGCCCCAGTGTTGCTGCGCCTGTGAAAGCGCTTCCAAGGAAGGGTGCTGGCTAGCAAGAGCTTTAGTGCTGGCACTTTTCATCTCTGAGCAATTGCTCGACGTTTGCAATTTCTCAGCTCGTGTCTACGAGACGGAAAGAGAATGACCGTGACGTTTGGTGCGTATAGAAGCGCAAAGCCCCAGTGTTGCTGCGCCTGTGAAAGCGCTTCCAAGGAAGGGTGGTGGCTAGCAACAGCTTTCAGTGCTGGCACTTTTCATCTCTGAGCAATTGGTGGATGTTTGCAATTTCTCACCTGAGCTCTCTTTAGAGTGCGCGAGAGGATGAGCAGAAGATGAGGTGGCTAGAGAAGCCCAGAGCCCCAGTGTTCTTAGGCCTACAAAAGCGCTTCCAAGGAAGGGTGCTGGCTAGCAACAGCTTCCAGTGCTGGCACTTTTCATCTCTGAGCAATTGCTGGACGTTTGCAATTTCTCAGCTCGTGTCTACGAGACGGAAAGAGAATGACCGTGACGTTTGGTGGCTAGAGAAGCGCAAAGCCCCAGTGTTGCTGCGCCTGTGCAAGCGCTTCCAAGGAAGGCTGCTGGCTAGCAACAGCTTTAGTGCTGGCACTTTTCATCTCTGAGCAATTGCTCGACGTTTGCAATTTCTCAGCTCGTGTCTACGAGACGGAAAGAGAAGGACCGTGACGTTTGGTGGGTAGAGAAGCGCAAAGCCCCAGTGTTGCTGCGCCTGTGAAAGCGCTTCCAAGGAAGGGTGCTGGCTAGCAACAGCTTCCAGTGCTGGCACTTTTCATCTCTGAGCAATTGCTCGACGTTTGCAATTTCTCAGCTCGTGTCTACGAGACGCAAAGAGAAGGACCGTGACGTTTGGTGGCTAGAGAAGCGCAAAGCCCCAGTGTTGCTGCGCCTGTGAAAGCGCTTCCAAGGAAGGGTGCTGGCTAGCAACAGCTTTCAGTGCTGGCACTTTTCATCTCTGAGCAATTGCTGGACGTTTGCAATTTCTCACCTGAGCTCTCTTCAGAGTGCGCGGGAGGATGAGCAGAAGATTAGGTGGCTAGAGAAGCCCAGAGCCCCAGTCTTCTTAGGCCTACAAAAGCGCTTCCAAGGAAGGGTGCTGGCTAGCAAGAGCTTCCAGTGCTGGCACTTTTCATCTCCGAGCAATTGCTCGACGTTTGCAATTTCTCAGCTCGTGTCTACGAGACGGAGAGATAGTGACCGTGACGTTTGGTGGCTAGAGAAGCGCAAAGCCCCAGTGTTGCTGCGCCTGTGCAAGCGCTTCCAAGGAAGGGTGCTGGCTAGCAAGAGCTTTAGTGCTGGCACTTTTCATCTCTGAGCAATTGCTCGACGTTTGCAATTTCTCAGCTCGTGTCTACGAGACGGAAAGAGAAGGACCGTGACGTTTGGTGCGTATAGAAGCGCAAAGCCCCAGTGTTGCTGCGCCTACAAAAGCGCTTCCAAGGAAGGGTGCTGGCTAGCAACAGCTTTCAGTGCTGGCACTTTTCAGCTCTGAGCAATTGCTCGACGTTTGCAATTTCTCACCTGAGCTCTCTTTAGAGTGCGCGAGAGGTTGAGCAGAAGATTAGGTGGCTAGAGAAGCCCAGAGCCCCACTGTTCTTAGGCCTACAAAAGCGCTTCCAAGGAAGGGTGCTGGCTAGCAAGAGCTTCCAGTGCTGGCACTTTTCATCTCTGAGCAATTGCTGGACGTTTGCAATTTCTCAGCTCGTGTCTACGAGACGGAGAGATAGTGACCGTGACGTTTGGTGGGTAGAGAAGCGCAAAGCCCCAGTGTTGCTGCGCCTGTGAAAGCGCTTCCAAGGAAGGGTGCTGTCTAGCAAGAGCTTTAGTGCTGGCACTTTTCATCTCCGAGCAATTGCTCGACGTTTGCAATTTCTCAGCTCGTGTCTACGAGACGCAAAGAGAATGACCGTGACGTTTGGTGGCTAGAGAAGCGCAAAGCCCCAGTGTTGCTGCGCCTGTGAAAGCGCTTCCAAGGAAGGGTGCTGGCTACCAACAGCTTTCAGTGCTGGCACTTTTCATCTCTGAGCAATTGCTCGACGTTTGCAATTTCTCAGCTCGTGTCTACGAGACGGAAAGAGAAGGACCGTGACGTTTGGTGCGTATAGAAGCGCAAAGCCCCAGTGTTGCTGCGCCTGTGAAAGCGCTTCCAAGGAAGGGTGCTGGCTAGCAACAGCTTTCAGTGCTGGCACTTTTCATCTCTGAGCAATTGCTCGACGTTTGCAATTTCTCACCTGAGCTCTCTTTAGAGTGCGCGAGAGGATGAGCAGAAGATGAGGTGGCTAGAGAAGCCCAGAGCCCCAGTGTTCTTAGGCCTACAAAAGCGCTTCCAAGGAAGGGTGCTGGCTAGCAAGAGCTTCCAGTGCTGGCACTTTTCATCTCCGAGCAATTGCTCGACGTTTGCAATTTCTCAGCTCGTGTCTACGAGACGGAGAGATAGTGACCGTGACGTTTGGTGGCTAGAGAAGCGCAAAGCCCCAGTGTTGCTGCGCCTGTGAAAGCGCTTCCAAGGAAGGGTGCTGGCTAGCAAGAGCTTTAGTGCTGGCACTTTTCATCTCTGAGCAATTGCTCGACGTTTGCAATTTCTCAGCTCGTGTCTACGAGACGGAAAGAGAATGACCGTGACGTTTGGTGCGTATAGAAGCGCAAAGCCCCAGTGTTGCTGCGCCTGTGAAAGCGCTTCCAAGGAAGGGTGCTGGCTAGCAACAGCTTTCAGTGCTGGCACTTTTCATCTCTGAGCAATTGCTCGACGTTTGCAATTTCTCACCTGAGCTCTCTT
Organism: Sarcoramphus papa; assembly: GCA_037962945.1. NCBI lineage: Eukaryota > Metazoa > Chordata > Aves > Accipitriformes > Cathartidae > Sarcoramphus > Sarcoramphus papa. Next base: position 972,110 of record JBBMRM010000103.1, read on the forward strand.
TAGAGTGCGCGAGAGGATGAGCAGAAGATGAGGTGGCTAGAGAAGCCCAGAGCCCCAGTGTTCTTAGGCCTACAAAAGCGCTTCCAAGGAAGGGTGCTGGCTAGCAAGAGCTTCCAGTGCTGGCACTTTTCATCTCCGAGCAATTGCTCGACGTTTGCAATTTCTCACCTGAGCTCTCTTCAGAGTGCGCGGGAGGATGAGCAGAAGATTAGGTGGCTAGAGAAGCCCAGAGCCCCACTGTTCTTAGGCCTACAAAAGCGCTTCCAAGGAAGGGTGCTGGCTAGCAAGAGCTTCCAGTGCTGGCACTTTTCATCTCCGAGCAATTGCTCGACGTTTGCAATTTCTCAGCTCGTGTCTACGAGACGGAGAGATAGTGACCGTGACGTTTGGTGGCTAGAGAAGCGCAAAGCCCCAGTGTTGCTGCGCCTGTGAAAGCGCTTCCAAGGAAGGGTGCTGACTAGCAAGAGCTTTAGTGCTGGCACTTTTCATCTCTGAGCAATTGCTCGACGTTTGCAATTTCTCAGCTCGTGTCTACGAGACGGAAAGAGAAGGACCGTGACGTTTGGTGCGTATAGAAGCGCAAAGCCCCAGTGTTGCTGCGCCTGTGAAAGCGCTTCCAAGGAAGGGTGCTGGCTAGCAACAGCTTTCAGTGCTGGCACTTTTCAGCTCTGAGCAATTGCTCGACGTTTGCAATTTCTCACCTGAGCTCTCTTTAGAGTGCGCGAGAGGTTGAGCAGAAGATTAGGTGGCTAGAGAAGCCCAGAGCCCCACTGTTCTTAGGCCTACAAAAGCGCTTCCAAGGAAGGGTGCTGGCTAGCAAGAGCTTCCAGTGCTGGCACTTTTCATCTCTGAGCAATTGCTGGACGTTTGCAATTTCTCAGCTCGTGTCTACGAGACGGAGAGATAGTGACCGTGACGTTTGGTGGCTAGAGAAGCGCAAAGCCCCAGTGTTGCTGCGCCTGTGAAAGCGCTTCCAAGGAAGGGTGCTGTCTAGCAAGAGCTTTAGTGCTGGCACTTTTCATCTCCGAGCAATTGCTCGACGTTTGCAATTTCTCAGCTCGTGTCTAGGAGACGGAAAGAGAATGACCGTGACGTTTGGTGGCTAGAGAAGCGCAAAGCCCCAGTGTTGCTGCGCCTGTGAAAGCGCTTCCAAGGAAGGGTGCTGGCTAGCAACAGCTTTCAGTGCTGGCACTTTTCATCTCTGAGCAATTGCTCGACGTTTGCAATTTCTCAGCTCGTGTCTACGAGACGGAAAGAGAAGGACCGTGACGTTTGGTGCGTATAGAAGCGCAAAGCCCCAGTGTTGCTGCGCCTGTGAAAGCGCTTCCAAGGAAGGGTGCTGGCTAGCAACAGCTTTCAGTGCTGGCACTTTTCATCTCCGAGCAATTGCTCGACGTTTGCAATTTCTCACCTGAGCTCTCTTTAGAGTGCGCGAGAGGATGAGCAGAAGATGAGGTGGCTAGAGAAGCCCAGAGCCCCAGTGTTCTTAGGCCTACAAAAGCGCTTCCAAGGAAGGGTGCTGGCTAGCAAGAGCTTCCAGTGCTGGCACTTTTCATCTCCGAGCAATTGCTCGACGTTTGCAATTTCTCAGCTCGTGTCTACGAGACGGAGAGATAGTGACCGTGACGTTTGGTGGCTAGAGAAGCGCAAAGCCCCAGTGTTGCTGCGCCTGTGCAAGCGCTTCCAAGGAAGGGTGCTGGCTAGCAAGAGCTTTAGTGCTGGCACTTTTCATCTCTGAGCAATTGCTCGACGTTTGCAATTTCTCAGCTCGTGTCTACGAGACGGAAAGAGAAGGACCGTGACGTTTGGTGCGTATAGAAGCGCAAAGCCCCAGTGTTGCTGCGCCTGTGAAAGCGCTTCCAAGGAAGGGTGCTGGCTAGCAACAGCTTTCAGTGCTGGCACTTTTCATCTCTGAGCAATTGCTCGACGTTTGCAATTTCTCACCTGAGCTCTCTTTAGAGTGCGCGAGAGGATGAGCAGAAGATGAGGTGGCTAGAGAAGCCCAGAGCCCCAGTGTTCTTAGGCCTACAAAAGCGCTTCCAAGGAAGGGTGCTGGCTAGCAAGAGCTTTCATTGCTGGCACTTTTCATCTCTGAGCAATTGCTGGACGTTTGCAATTTCTCAGCTCGTGTCTACGAGACGGAAAGAGAATGACCGTGACGTTTGGTGGCTAGAGAAGCGCAAAGCCCCAGTGTTGCTGCGCCTGTGCAAGCGCTTCCAAGGAAGGGTGCTGTCTAGCAAGAGCTTTAGTGCTGGCACTTTTCATCTCTGAGCAATTGCTCGACGTTTGCAATTTCTCAGCTCGTGTCTACGAGACGGAAAGAGAATGACCGTGACGTTTGGTGCGTAGAGAAGCGCAAAGCCCCAGTGTTGCTGCGCCTGTGAAAGCGCTTCCAAGGAAGGGTGCTGGCTAGCAAGAGCTTTCAGTGCTGGCACTTTTCATCTCCGAGCAATTGCTGGACGTTTGCAATTTCTCACCTGAGCTCTCTTCAGAGTGTGCGGGAGGATGAGCAGAAGATTAGGTGGCTAGAGAAGCCCAGAGCCCCAGTCTTCTTAGGCCTACAAAAGCGCTTCCAAGGAAGGGTGCTGGCTAGCAAGAGCTTCCAGTGCTGGCACTTTTCATCTCCGAGCAATTGCTGGACGTTTGCAATTTCTCAGCTCGTGTCTACGAGACGGAGAGATAGTGACCGCGACGTTTGGTGGGTAGAGAAGCGCAAAGCCCCAGTGTTGCTGCGCCTGTGAAAGCGCTTCCAAGGAAGGGTGCTGGCTAGCAACAGCTTTCAGTGCTGGCACTTTTCATCTCTGAGCAATTGCTCGACGTTTGCAATTTCTCAGCTCGTGTCTACGAGACGGAAAGAGAAGGACCATGACGTTTGGTGCGTAGAGAAGCGCAAAGCCCCAGTGTTGCTGCGCCTGTGAAAGCGCTTCCAAGGAAGGGTGCTGGCTAGCAAGAGCTTTCAGTGCTGGCACTTTTCAGCTCTGAGCAATTGCTCGACGTTTGTAATTTCTCACCTGAGCTCTCTTTATAGTGCGCGAGAGGATGAGCAGAAGATGAGGTGGCTAGAGAAGTGCAAAGCCCCAGTGTTGCTGCGCCTACAAAAGCGCTTCCAAGGAAGGGTGCTGGCTAGCAAGAGCTTCCAGTGCTGGCACTTTTCATCTCCGAGCAATTGCTCGACGTTTGCAATTTCTCAGCTCGTGTCTACGAGACGGAGAGATAGTGACCGTGACGTTTGGTGCGTATAGAAGCGCAAAGCCCCAGTGTTGCTGCGCCTGTGAAAGCGCTTCCAAGGAAGGGTGCTGGCTAGCAAGAGCTTTAGTGCTGGCACTTTTCATCTCTGAGCAATTGCTCGACGTTTGCAATTTCTCAGCTCGTGTCTACGAGACGGAAAGAGAATGACCGTGACGTTTGGTGCGTATAGAAGCGCAAAGCCCCAGTGTTGCTGCGCCTGTGAAAGCGCTTCCAAGGAAGGGTGGTGGCTAGCAACAGCTTTCAGTGCTGGCACTTTTCATCTCTGAGCAATTGGTGGATGTTTGCAATTTCTCACCTGAGCTCTCTTTAGAGTGCGCGAGAGGATGAGCAGAAGATGAGGTGGCTAGAGAAGCCCAGAGCCCCAGTGTTCTTAGGCCTACAAAAGCGCTTCCAAGGAAGGGTGCTGGCTAGCAACAGCTTCCAGTGCTGGCACTTTTCATCTCTGAGCAATTGCTGGACGTTTGCAATTTCTCAGCTCGTGTCTACGAGACGGAAAGAGAATGACCGTGACGTTTGGTGGCTAGAGAAGCGCAAAGCCCCAGTGTTGCTGCGCCTGTGCAAGCGCTTCCAAGGAAGGCTGCTGGCTAGCAACAGCTTTAGTGCTGGCACTTTTCATCTCTGAGCAATTGCTCGACGTTTGCAATTTCTCAGCTCGTGTCTACGAGACGGAAAGAGAAGGACCGTGACGTTTGGTGGGTAGAGAAGCGCAAAGCCCCAGTGTTGCTGCGCCTGTGAAAGCGCTTCCAAGGAAGGGTGCTGGCTAGCAACAGCTTCCAGTGCTGGCACTTTTCATCTCTGAGCAATTGCTCGACGTTTGCAATTTCTCAGCTCGTGTCTACGAGACGCAAAGAGAAGGACCGTGACGTTTGGTGGCTAGAGAAGCGCAAAGCCCCAGTGTTGCTGCGCCTGTGAAAGCGCTTCCAAGGAAGGGTGCTGGCTAGCAACAGCTTTCAGTGCTGGCACTTTTCATCTCTGAGCAATTGCTGGACGTTTGCAATTTCTCACCTGAGCTCTCTTCAGAGTGCGCGGGAGGATGAGCAGAAGATTAGGTGGCTAGAGAAGCCCAGAGCCCCAGTCTTCTTAGGCCTACAAAAGCGCTTCCAAGGAAGGGTGCTGGCTAGCAAGAGCTTCCAGTGCTGGCACTTTTCATCTCCGAGCAATTGCTCGACGTTTGCAATTTCTCAGCTCGTGTCTACGAGACGGAGAGATAGTGACCGTGACGTTTGGTGGCTAGAGAAGCGCAAAGCCCCAGTGTTGCTGCGCCTGTGCAAGCGCTTCCAAGGAAGGGTGCTGGCTAGCAAGAGCTTTAGTGCTGGCACTTTTCATCTCTGAGCAATTGCTCGACGTTTGCAATTTCTCAGCTCGTGTCTACGAGACGGAAAGAGAAGGACCGTGACGTTTGGTGCGTATAGAAGCGCAAAGCCCCAGTGTTGCTGCGCCTGTGAAAGCGCTTCCAAGGAAGGGTGCTGGCTAGCAACAGCTTTCAGTGCTGGCACTTTTCAGCTCTGAGCAATTGCTCGACGTTTGCAATTTCTCACCTGAGCTCTCTTTAGAGTGCGCGAGAGGTTGAGCAGAAGATTAGGTGGCTAGAGAAGCCCAGAGCCCCACTGTTCTTAGGCCTACAAAAGCGCTTCCAAGGAAGGGTGCTGGCTAGCAAGAGCTTCCAGTGCTGGCACTTTTCATCTCTGAGCAATTGCTGGACGTTTGCAATTTCTCAGCTCGTGTCTACGAGACGGAGAGATAGTGACCGTGACGTTTGGTGGGTAGAGAAGCGCAAAGCCCCAGTGTTGCTGCGCCTGTGAAAGCGCTTCCAAGGAAGGGTGCTGTCTAGCAAGAGCTTTAGTGCTGGCACTTTTCATCTCCGAGCAATTGCTCGACGTTTGCAATTTCTCAGCTCGTGTCTACGAGACGCAAAGAGAATGACCGTGACGTTTGGTGGCTAGAGAAGCGCAAAGCCCCAGTGTTGCTGCGCCTGTGAAAGCGCTTCCAAGGAAGGGTGCTGGCTAGCAACAGCTTTCAGTGCTGGCACTTTTCATCTCTGAGCAATTGCTCGACGTTTGCAATTTCTCACCTGAGCTCTCTTTAGAGTGCGCGAGAGGATGAGCAGAAGATGAGGTGGCTAGAGAAGCCCAGAGCCCCAGTGTTCTTAGGCCTACAAAAGCGCTTCCAAGGAAGGGTGCTGGCTAGCAAGAGCTTCCAGTGCTGGCACTTTTCATCTCCGAGCAATTGCTCGACGTTTGCAATTTCTCAGCTCGTGTCTACGAGACGGAGAGATAGTGACCGTGACGTTTGGTGGCTAGAGAAGCGCAAAGCCCCAGTGTTGCTGCGCCTGTGAAAGCGCTTCCAAGGAAGGGTGCTGGCTAGCAAGAGCTTTAGTGCTGGCACTTTTCATCTCTGAGCAATTGCTCGACGTTTGCAATTTCTCAGCTCGTGTCTACGAGACGGAAAGAGAATGACCGTGACGTTTGGTGCGTATAGAAGCGCAAAGCCCCAGTGTTGCTGCGCCTGTGAAAGCGCTTCCAAGGAAGGGTGCTGGCTAGCAACAGCTTTCAGTGCTGGCACTTTTCATCTCTGAGCAATTGCTCGACGTTTGCAATTTCTCACCTGAGCTCTCTTTAGAGTGCGCGAGAGGATGAGCAGAAGATGAGGTGGCTAGAGAAGCCCAGAGCCCCAGTGTTCTTAGGCCTACAAAAGCGCTTCCAAGGAAGGGTGCTGGCTAGCAAGAGCTTTCATTGCTGGCACTTTTCATCTCTGAGCAATTGCTGGACGTTTGCAATTTCTCAGCTCGTGTCTACGAGACGGAAAGAGAATGACCGTGACGTTTGGTGGCTAGAGAAGCGCAAAGCCCCAGTGTTGCTGCGCCTGTGCAAGCGCTTCCAAGGAAGGGTGCTGTCTAGCAAGAGCTTTAGTGCTGGCACTTTTCATCTCTGAGCAATTGCTCGACGTTTGCAATTTCTCAGCTCGTGTCTACGAGACGGAAAGAGAATGACCGTGACGTTTGGTGCGTAGAGAAGCGCAAAGCCCCAGTGTTGCTGCGCCTGTGAAAGCGCTTCCAAGGAAGGGTGCTGGCTAGCAAGAGCTTTCAGTGCTGGCACTTTTCATCTCCGAGCAATTGCTGGACGTTTGCAATTTCTCACCTGAGCTCTCTTCAGAGTGTGCGGGAGGATGAGCAGAAGATTAGGTGGCTAGAGAAGCCCAGAGCCCCAGTCTTCTTAGGCCTACAAAAGCGCTTCCAAGGAAGGGTGCTGGCTAGCAAGAGCTTCCAGTGCTGGCACTTTTCATCTCCGAGCAATTGCTGGACGTTTGCAATTTCTCAGCTCGTGTCTACGAGACGGAGAGATAGTGACCGTGACGTTTGGTGGCTAGAGAAGCGCAAAGCCCCAGTGTTGCTGCGCCTGTGAAAGCGCTTCCAAGGAAGGGTGCTGGCTAGCAAGAGCTTTAGTGCTGGCACTTTTCATCTCTGAGCAATTGCTCGACGTTTGCAATTTCTCAGCTCGTGTCTACGAGACGGAAAGAGAAGGACCGTGACGTTTGGTGCGTATAGAAGCGCAAAGCCCCAGTGTTGCTGCGCCTGTGAAAGCGCTTCCAAGGAAGGGTGCTGGCTAGCAACAGCTTTCAGTGCTGGCACTTTTCAGCTCTGAGCAATTGCTCGACGTTTGCAATTTCTCACCTGAGCTCTCTTTAGAGTGCACGAGAGGTTGAGCAGAAGATTAGGTGGCTAGAGAAGCCCAGAGCCCCACTGTTCTTAGGCCTACAAAAGCGCTTCCAAGGAAGGGTGCTGGCTAGCAAGAGCTTCCAGTGCTGGCACTTTTCATCTCTGAGCAATTGCTGGACGTTTGCAATTTCTCAGCTCGTGTCTACGAGACGGAGAGATAGTGACCGTGACGTTTGGTGGGTAGAGAAGCGCAAAGCCCCAGTGTTGCTGCGCCTGTGAAAGCGCTTCCAAGGAAGGGTGCTGTCTAGCAAGAGCTTTAGTGCTGGCACTTTTCATCTCCGAGCAATTGCTCGACGTTTGCAATTTCTCAGCTCGTGTCTACGAGACGCAAAGAGAATGACCGTGACGTTTGGTGGCTAGAGAAGCGCAAAGCCCCAGTGTTGCTGCGCCTGTGAAAGCGCTTCCAAGGAAGGGTGCTGGCTAGCAACAGCTTTCAGTGCTGGCACTTTTCATCTCTGAGCAATTGCTCGACGTTTGCAATTTCTCAGCTCGTGTCTACGAGACGGAAAGAGAAGGACCGTGACGTTTGGTGCGTATAGAAGCGCAAAGCCCCAGTGTTGCTGCGCCTGTGAAAGCGCTTCCAAGGAAGGGTGCTGGCTAGCAACAGCTTTCAGTGCTGGCACTTTTCATCTCCGAGCAATTGCTCGACGTTTGCAATTTCTCACCTGAGCTCTCTTTAGAGTGCGCGAGAGGATGAGCAGAAGATGAGGTGGCTAGAGAAGCCCAGAGCCCCAGTGTTCTTAGGCCTACAAAAGCGCTTCCAAGGAAGGGTGCTGGCTAGCAAGAGCTTCCAGTGCTGGCACTTTTCATCTCCGAGCAATTGCTCGACGTTTGCAATTTCTCAGCTCGTGTCTACGAGACGGAGAGATAGTGACCGTGACGTTTGGTGGCTAGAGAAGCGCAAAGCCCCAGTGTTGCTGCGCCTGTGAAAGCGCTTCCAAGGAAGGGTGCTGGCTAGCAAGAGCTTTAGTGCTGGCACTTTTCATCTCTGAGCAATTGCTCGACGTTTGCAATTTCTCAGCTCGTGTCTACGAGACGGAAAGAGAATGACCGTGACGTTTGGTGCGTATAGAAGCGCAAAGCCCCAGTGTTGCTGCGCCTGTGAAAGCGCTTCCAAGGAAGGGTGCTGGCTAGCAACAGCTTTCAGTGCTGGCACTTTTCATCTCTGAGCAATTGCTCGACGTTTGCAATTTCTCACCTGAGCTCTCTTTAGAGTGCGCGAGAGGATGAGCAGAAGATGAGGTGGCTAGAGAAGCCCAGAGCCCCAGTGTTCTTAGGCCTACAAAAGCGCTTCCAAGGAAGGGTGCTGGCTAGCAACAGCTTTCATTGCTGGCACTTTTCATCTCTGAGCAATTGCTGGACGTTTGCAATTTCTCAGCTTGTGTCTACGAGACGGAAAGAGAATGACCGTGACGTTTGGTGGCTAGAGAAGCGCAAAGCCCCAGTGTTGCTGCGCCTGTGCAAGCGCTTCCAAGGAAGGGTGCTGTCTAGCAAGAGCTTTAGTGCTGGCACTTTTCATCTCTGAGCAATTGCTCGACGTTTGCAATTTCTCAGCTCGTGTCTACGAGACGGAAAGAGAATGACCGTGACGTTTGGTGCGTAGAGAAGCGCAAAGCCCCAGTGTTGCTGCGCCTGTGAAAGCGCTTCCAAGGAAGGGTGCTGGCTAGCAAGAGCTTTCAGTGCTGGCACTTTTCATCTCCGAGCAATTGCTGGACGTTTGCAATTTCTCACCTGAGCTCTCTTCAGAGTGCGCGGGAGGATGAGCAGAAGATTAGGTGGCTAGAGAAGCCCAGAGCCCCAGTCTTCTTAGGCCTACAAAAGCGCTTCCAAGGAAGGGTGCTGGCTAGCAAGAGCTTCCAGTGCTGGCACTTTTCATCTCCGAGCAATTGCTGGACGTTTGCAATTTCTCAGCTCGTGTCTACGAGACGGAGAGATAGTGACCGCGACGTTTGGTGGCTAGAGAAGCGCAAAGCCCCAGTGTTGCTGCGCCTGTGAAAGCGCTTCCAAGGAAGGGTGCTGGCTAGCAACAGCTTTCAGTGCTGGCACTTTTCATCTCTGAGCAATTGCTCGACGTTTGCAATTTCTCAGCTCGTGTCTACGAGACGGAAAGAGAAGGACCATGACGTTTGGTGCGTAGAGAAGCGCAAAGCCCCAGTGTTGCTGCGCCTGTGAAAGCGCTTCCAAGGAAGGGTGCTGGCTAGCAAGAGCTTTCAGTGCTGGCACTTTTCAGCTCTGAGCAATTGCTCGACGTTTGTAATTTCTCACCTGAGCTCTCTTTAGAGTGCGCGAGAGGATGAGCAGAAGATGAGGTGGCTAGAGAAGCCCAGAGCCCCAGTGTTCTTAGGCCTACAAAAGCGCTTCCAAGGAAGGGTGCTGGCTAGCAACAGCTTCCAGTGCTGGCACTTTTCATCTCTGAGCAATTGCTGGACGTTTGCAATTTCTCAGCTCGTGTCTACGAGACGGAAAGAGAATGACCGTGACGTTTGGTGGCTAGAGAAGCGCAAAGCCCCAGTGTTGCTGCGCCTGTGCAAGCGCTTCCAAGGAAGGGTGCTGTCTAGCAAGAGCTTTAGTGCTGGCACTTTTCATCTCTGAGCAATTGCTCGACGTTTGCAATTTCTCAGCTCGTGTCTACGAGACGGAAAGAGAAGGACCGTGACGTTTGGTGGGTAGAGAAGCGCAAAGCCCCAGTGTTGCTGCGCCTGTGAAAGCGCTTCCAAGGAAGGGTGCTGGCTAGCAACAGCTTTCAGTGCTGGCACTTTTCATCTCTGAGCAATTGCTCGACGTTTGCAATTTCTCAGCTCGTGTCTACGAGACGCAAAGAGAAGGACCGTGACGTTTGGTGGCTAGAGAAGCGCAAAGCCCCAGTGTTGCTGCGCCTGTGAAAGCGCTTCCAAGGAAGGGTGCTGGCTAGCAAGAGCTTTCAGTGCTGGCACTTTTCATCTCCGAGCAATTGCTGGACGTTTGCAATTTCTCACCTGAGCTCTCTTCAGAGTGCGCGGGAGGATGAGCAGAAGATTAGGTGGCTAGAGAAGCCCAGAGCCCCAGTCTTCTTAGGCCTACAAAAGCGCTTCCAAGGAAGGGTGCTGGCTAGCAAGAGCTTCCAGTGCTGGCACTTTTCATCTCCGAGCAATTGCTGGACGTTTGCAATTTCTCAGCTCGTGTCTACGAGACGGAGAGATAGTGACCGCGACGTTTGGTGGCTAGAGAAGCGCAAAGCCCCAGTGTTGCTGCGCCTGTGAAAGCGCTTCCAAGGAAGGGTGCTGGCTAGCAACAGCTTTCAGTGCTGGCACTTTTCATCTCTGAGCAATTGCTCGACGTTTGCAATTTCTCAGCTCGTGTCTACGAGACGGAAAGAGAAGGACCGTGACGTTTGGTGGCTAGAGAAGCGCAAAGCCCCAGTGTTGCTGCGCCTGTGAAAGCGCTTCCAAGGAAGGGTGCTGGCTAGCAAGAGCTTTCAGTGCTGGCACTTTTCAGCTCTGAGCAATTGCTCGACGTTTGTAATTTCTCACCTGAGCTCTCTTTATAGTGCGCGAGAGGATGAGCAGAAGATTAGGTGGCTAGAGAAGCCCAGAGCCCCAGTGTTCTTAGGCCTACAAAAGCGCTTCCAAGGAAGGGTGCTGGCTAGCAAGAGCTTCCAGTGCTGGCACTTTTCATCTCCGAGCAATTGCTCGACGTTTGCAATTTCTCAGCTCGTGTCTACGAGACGGAGAGATAGTGACCGTGACGTTTGGTGGGTAGAGAAGGGCAAAGCCCCAGTGTTGCTGCGCCTGTGAAAGCGCTTCCAAGGAAGGGTGCTGTCTAGCAAGAGCTTTAGTGCTGGCACTTTTCATCTCTGAGCAATTGCTCGACGTTTGCAATTTCTCAGCTCGTGTCTACGAGACGCAAAGAGAATGACCGTGACGTTTGGTGGCTAGAGAAGCGCAAAGCCCCAGTGTTGCTGCGCCTGTGAAAGCGCTTCCAAGGAAGGGTGCTGGCTAGCAACAGCTTTCAGTGCTGGCACTTTTCATCTCTGAGCAATTGCTCGACGTTTGCAATTTCTCAGCTCGTGTCTACGAGACGGAAAGAGAAGGACCGTGACGTTTGGTGGCTAGAGAAGCGCAAAGCCCCAGTGTTGCTGCGCCTGTGAAAGCGCTTCCAAGGAAGGGTGCTGGCTAGCAACAGCTTTCAGTGCTGGCACTTTTCATCTCTGAGCAATTGCTCGACGTTTGCAATTTCTCACCTGAGCTCTCTTCAGAGTGCGCGGGAGGATGAGCAGAAGATTAGGTGGCTAGAGAAGCCCAGAGCCCCAGTGTGCTTAGGCCTACAAAAGCGCTTCCAAGGAAGGGGGCTGGCTAGCAAGAGCTTCCAGTGCTGGCACTTTTCATCTCCGAGCAATTGCTCGACGTTTGCAATTTCTCAGCTCGTGTCTACGAGACGGAGAGATAGTGACCGTGACGTTTGGTGGCTAGAGAAGCGCAAAGCCCCAGTGTTGCTGCGCCTGTGAAAGCGCTTCCAAGGAAGGGTGCTGTCTAGCAAGAGCTTTAGTGCTGGCACTTTTCATCTCCGAGCAATTGCTCGACGTTTGCAATTTCTCAGCTCGTGTCTACGAGACGCAAAGAGAATGACCTTGACGTTTGGTGGCTAGAGAAGCGCAAAGCCCCAGTGTTGCTGCGCCTGTGAAAGCGCTTCCAAGGAAGGGTTGCTGGCTAGCAACAGCTTTCAGTGCTGGCACTTTTCATCTCTGAGCAATTGCTCGACTTTTGCAATTCTCAGCTCGTGTCTACGAGACGGAAAGAGAAGGACCGTGACGTTTGGTGCGTATAGAAGCGCAAAGCCCCAGTGTTGCTGCGCCTGTGAAAGCGCTTCCAAGGAAGGGTGCTGGCTAGCAACAGCTTTCAGTGCTGGCACTTTTCATCTCCGAGCAATTGCTCGACCATTTGCAATTTCTCACCTGAGCTCTCTTTAGAGTGCGCGAGAGGATGAGCAGAAGATGAGGTGCTAGAGAAGCCCAGAGCCCCCAGTGTTCTTAGGCCTACAAAGCGCTTCCAAGGAAGGGTGCTGGCTAGCAACAGCTTCCCAGTGCTGGCACTTTTCATCTCCGAGCATTGCTCGACGTTTGCAATTTCTCAGCTCGTGTCTACGAGACGGAGAGATAGTGACCGTGACGTTTGGTGGCTAGAGAAGCGCAAAGCCCCAGTGTTGCTGCGCCTGTGAAGCGCTTCCAAGGAAGGGTGCTGGCTAGCAAGAGCTTTAGTGCTGGCACTTTTCATCTCTGAGCAATTGCTCGACGTTTGCAATTTCTCAGCTCGTGTCTACGAGACGGAAAGAGAATGACCGTGACGTTTGGTGCGTATAGAAGCGCAAAGCCCCAGTGTTGCTGCGCCTGTGAAAGCGCTTCCAAGGAAGGGTGCTGGCTAGCAACAGCTTTCAGTGCTGGCACTTTTCATCTCTGAGCAATTGCTCAGAGATGAAAAGTGCCAGCACTAAAGCTCTTGCTAGCCAGCACCCTTCCTTGGAAGCCTTTCACAGGCGCAGCAACACTGGGGCTTTGCGCTTCTCTAGCCACCAAACGTCACGGTCACTATCTCTCCGTCTCGTAGACACGAGGCTGAGAAATTGCAAACGTCGAGCAATTGCTCGGAGATGAAAAGTGCCAGCAACTGGAAGCTGTTGCTAGCCAGCACCCTTCCTTGGAAGCGCTTTTGTAGGCTAAGAACACTGGGGCTCTGGGCTTCTCTAGCCACCTCATCTTCTGCTCATCCTCTCGCGCACTCTAAAGAGAGCTCAGGTGAGAAATTGCAAATGTCGAGCAATTGCTCGGAGATGAAAAGTGCCAGCACTGAAAGCTGTTGCTAGCCAGCACCCTTCCTTGGAAGCGCTTTCACAGGCGCAGCAACACTGGGGCTTTGCGCTTCTATACGCACCAAACGTCACGGTCCTTCTCTTTCCGTCTCGTAGACACGAGCTGAGAAATTGCAAAAGTCGAGCAATTGCTCAGAGATGAAAAGTGCCAGCACTGAAAGCTGTTGCTAGCCAGCACCCTTCCTTGGAAGCGCTTTCACAGGCGCAGCAACACTGGGGCTTTGCGCTTCTCTAGCCACCAAACGTCAAGGTCATTCTCTTTGCGTCTCGTAGACACGAGCTGAGAAATTGCAAACGTCGAGCAATTGCTCGGAGATGAAAAGTGCCAGCACTAAAGCTCTTGCTAGACAGCACCCTTCCTTGGAAGCGCTTTCACAGGCGCAGCAACACTGGGCTTTGCGCTTCTCTAGCCACCAAACGTCACGGTCACTATCTCTCCGTCTCGTAGACACGAGCTGAGAAATTGCAAACGTCGAGCAATTGCTCGGAGATGAAAAGTGCCAGCACTGGAAGCTCTTGCTAGCCAGCCCCCTTCCTTGGAAGCGCTTTTGTAGGCCTAAGCACACTGGGCTCTGGGCTTCTCTAGCCACCTAATCTTCTGCTCATCCTCCCGCGCACTCTGAAGAGAGCTCAGGTGAGAAATTGCAAACGTCGAGCAATTGCTCAGAGATGAAAAGTGCCAGCACTGTAAGCTGTTGCTAGCCAGCACCCTTCCTTGGAAGCGCTTTCACAGGCGCAGCAACACTGGGGCTTTGCGCTTCTCTAGCCACCAAACGTCACGGTCCTTCTCTTTCCGTCTCGTAGACACGAGCTGAGAAATTGCAAACGTCGAGCAATTGCTCAGAGATGAAAGTGCCAGCACTGAAAGCTGTTGCTAGCCAGCACCCTTCCTTGGAAGCGCTTTCACAGGCGCAGCAACACTGGGGCTTTGCGCTTCTCTAGCCACCAAACGTTACGGTCATTCTCTTTGCGTCTCGTAGACACGAGCTGAGAAATTGCAAACGTCGAGCAATTGCTCAGAGATGAAAAGTGCCAGCACTAAAGCTCTTGCTAGACAGCACCCTTCCTTGGAAGCGCTTTCACAGGCGCAGCAACACTGGGGCTTTGCCCTTCTCTACCCACCAAACGTCACGGTCACTATCTCTCCGTCTCGTAGACACGAGCTGAGAAATTGCAAACGTCGAGCAATTGCTCGGAGATGAAAAGTGCCAGCACTGGAAGCTCTTGCTAGCCAGCACCCTTCCTTGGAAGCGCTTTTGTAGGCCTAAGAACACTGGGGCTCTGGGCTTCTCTAGCCACCTAATCTTCTGCTCATCCTCTCGCGCACTATAAAGAGAGCTCAGGTGAGAAATTACAAACGTCGAGCAATTGCTCAGAGCTGAAAAGTGCCAGCACTGAAAGCTCTTGCTAGCCAGCACCCTTCCTTGGAAGCGCTTTCACAGGCGCAGCAACACTGGGGCTTTGCGCTTCTCTAGCCACCAAACGTCACGGTCCTTCTCTTTCCGTCTCGTAGACACGAGCTGAGAAATTGCAAACGTCGAGCAATTGCTCAGAGATGAAAAGTGCCAGCACTGAAAGCTGTTGCTAGCCAGCACCCTTCCTTGGAAGCGCTTTCACAGGCGCAGCAACACTGGGGCTTTGCGCTTCTCTAGCCACCAAACGTCGCGGTCACTATCTCTCCGTCTCGTAGACACGAGCTGAGAAATTGCAAACGTCCAGCAATTGCTCGGAGATGAAAAGTGCCAGCACTGGAAGCTCTTGCTAGCCAGCACCCTTCCTTGGAAGCGCTTTTGTAGGCCTAAGAAGACTGGGGCTCTGGGCTTCTCTAGCCACCTAATCTTCTGCTCATCCTCCCGCGCACTCTGAAGAGAGCTCAGGTGAGAAATTGCAAACGTCCAGCAATTGCTCGGAGATGAAAAGTGCCAGCACTGAAAGCTCTTGCTAGCCAGCACCCTTCCTTGGAAGCGCTTTCACAGGCGCAGCAACACTGGGGCTTTGCGCTTCTCTAGCCACCAAACGTCACGGTCCTTCTCTTTGCGTCTCGTAGACACGAGCTGAGAAATTGCAAACGTCGAGCAATTGCTCAGAGATGAAAAGTGCCAGCACTGAAAGCTGTTGCTAGCCAGCACCCTTCCTTGGAAGCGCTTTCACAGGCGCAGCAACACTGGGGCTTTGCGCTTCTCTACCCACCAAACGTCACGGTCCTTCTCTTTCCGTCTCGTAGACACGAGCTGAGAAATTGCAAACGTCGAGCAATTGCTCAGAGATGAAAAGTGCCAGCACTAAAGCTCTTGCTAGACAGCACCCTTCCTTGGAAGCGCTTGCACAGGCGCAGCAACACTGGGGCTTTGCGCTTCTCTAGCCACCAAACGTCACGGTCATTCTCTTTCCGTCTCGTAGACACGAGCTGAGAAATTGCAAACGTCCAGCAATTGCTCAGAGATGAAAAGTGCCAGCACTGGAAGCTGTTGCTAGCCAGCACCCTTCCTTGGAAGCGCTTTTGTAGGCCTAAGAACACTGGGGCTCTGGGCTTCTCTAGCCACCTCATCTTCTGCTCATCCTCTCGCGCACTCTAAAGAGAGCTCAGGTGAGAAATTACAAACGTCGAGCAATTGCTCAGAGCTGAAAAGTGCCAGCACTGAAAGCTCTTGCTAGCCAGCACCCTTCCTTGGAAGCGCTTTCACAGGCGCAGCAACACTGGGGCTTTGCGCTTCTCTACGCACCAAACGTCATGGTCCTTCTCTTTCCGTCTCGTAGACACGAGCTGAGAAATTGCAAACGTCGAGCAATTGCTCAGAGATGAAAAGTGCCAGCACTGAAAGCTGTTGCTAGCCAGCACCCTTCCTTGGAAGCGCTTTCACAGGCGCAGCAACACTGGGGCTTTGCGCTTCTCTAGCCACCAAACGTCGCGGTCACTATCTCTCCGTCTCGTAGACACGAGCTGAGAAATTGCAAACGTCCAGCAATTGCTCGGAGATGAAAAGTGCCAGCACTGGAAGCTCTTGCTAGCCAGCACCCTTCCTTGGAAGCGCTTTTGTAGGCCTAAGAAGACTGGGGCTCTGGGCTTCTCTAGCCACCTAATCTTCTGCTCATCCTCCCGCGCACTCTGAAGAGAGCTCAGGTGAGAAATTGCAAACGTCCAGCAATTGCTCGGAGATGAAAAGTGCCAGCACTGAAAGCTCTTGCTAGCCAGCACCCTTCCTTGGAAGCGCTTTCACAGGCGCAGCAACACTGGGGCTTTGCGCTTCTCTACGCACCAAACGTCACGGTCATTCTCTTTCCGTCTCGTAGACACGAGCTGAGAAATTGCAAACGTCGAGCAATTGCTCAGAGATGAAAAGTGCCAGCACTAAAGCTCTTGCTAGACAGCACCCTTCCTTGGAAGCGCTTGCACAGGCGCAGCAACACTGGGGCTTTGCGCTTCTCTAGCCACCAAACGTCACGGTCATTCTCTTTCCGTCTCGTAGACACAAGCTGAGAAATTGCAAACGTCCAGCAATTGCTCAGAGATGAAAAGTGCCAGCAATGAAAGCTGTTGCTAGCCAGCACCCTTCCTTGGAAGCGCTTTTGTAGGCCTAAGAACACTGGGGCTCTGGGCTTCTCTAGCCACCTCATCTTCTGCTCATCCTCTCGCGCACTCTAAAGAGAGCTCAGGTGAGAAATTGCAAACGTCGAGCAATTGCTCAGAGATGAAAAGTGCCAGCACTGAAAGCTGTTGCTAGCCAGCACCCTTCCTTGGAAGCGCTTTCACAGGCGCAGCAACACTGGGGCTTTGCGCTTCTATACGCACCAAACGTCACGGTCATTCTCTTTCCGTCTCGTAGACACGAGCTGAGAAATTGCAAACGTCGAGCAATTGCTCAGAGATGAAAAGTGCCAGCACTAAAGCTCTTGCTAGCCAGCACCCTTCCTTGGAAGCGCTTTCACAGGCGCAGCAACACTGGGGCTTTGCGCTTCTCTAGCCACCAAACGTCACGGTCACTATCTCTCCGTCTCGTAGACACGAGCTGAGAAATTGCAAACGTCGAGCAATTGCTCGGAGATGAAAAGTGCCAGCACTGGAAGCTCTTGCTAGCCAGCACCCTTCCTTGGAAGCGCTTTTGTAGGCCTAAGAACACTGGGGCTCTGGGCTTCTCTAGCCACCTCATCTTCTGCTCATCCTCTCGCGCACTCTAAAGAGAGCTCAGGTGAGAAATTGCAAACGTCGAGCAATTGCTCGGAGATGAAAAGTGCCAGCACTGAAAGCTGTTGCTAGCCAGCACCCTTCCTTGGAAGCGCTTTCACAGGCGCAGCAACACTGGGGCTTTGCGCTTCTATACGCACCAAACGTCACGGTCCTTCTCTTTCCGTCTCGTAGACACGAGCTGAGAAATTGCAAACGTCGAGCAATTGCTCAGAGATGAAAAGTGCCAGCACTGAAAGCTGTTGCTAGCCAGCACCCTTCCTTGGAAGCGCTTTCACAGGCGCAGCAACACTGGGGCTTTGCGCTTCTCTAGCCACCAAACGTCACGGTCATTCTCTTTGCGTCTCGTAGACACGAGCTGAGAAATTGCAAACGTCGAGCAATTGCTCGGAGATGAAAAGTGCCAGCACTAAAGCTCTTGCTAGACAGCACCCTTCCTTGGAAGCGCTTTCACAGGCGCAGCAACACTGGGGCTTTGCGCTTCTCTACCCACCAAACGTCACGGTCACTATCTCTCCGTCTCGTAGACACGAGCTGAGAAATTGCAAACGTCCAGCAATTGCTCAGAGATGAAAAGTGCCAGCACTGGAAGCTCTTGCTAGCCAGCACCCTTCCTTGGAAGCGCTTTTGTAGGCCTAAGAACAGTGGGGCTCTGGGCTTCTCTAGCCACCTAATCTTCTGCTCAACCTCTCGTGCACTCTAAAGAGAGCTCAGGTGAGAAATTGCAAACGTCGAGCAATTGCTCAGAGCTGAAAAGTGCCAGCACTGAAAGCTGTTGCTAGCCAGCACCCTTCCTTGGAAGCGCTTTCACAGGCGCAGCAACACTGGGGCTTTGCGCTTCTATACGCACCAAACGTCACGGTCCTTCTCTTTCCGTCTCGTAGACACGAGCTGAGAAATTGCAAACGTCGAGCAATTGCTCAGAGATGAAAAGTGCCAGCACTAAAGCTCTTGCTAGCCAGCACCCTTCCTTGGAAGCGCTTTCACAGGCGCAGCAACACTGGGGCTTTGCGCTTCTCTAGCCACCAAACGTCACGGTCACTATCTCTCCGTCTCGTAGACACGAGCTGAGAAATTGCAAACGTCCAGCAATTGCTCGGAGATGAAAAGTGCCAGCACTGGAAGCTCTTGCTAGCCAGCACCCTTCCTTGGAAGCGCTTTTGTAGGCCTAAGAAGACTGGGGCTCTGGGCTTCTCTAGCCACCTAATCTTCTGCTCATCCTCCCGCACACTCTGAAGAGAGCTCAGGTGAGAAATTGCAAACGTCCAGCAATTGCTCGGAGATGAAAAGTGCCAGCACTGAAAGCTCTTGCTAGCCAGCACCCTTCCTTGAAGCGCTTTCACAGGCCGCAGCAACACTGGGGCTTTGCGCTTCTCTACGCACCAAACGTCACGGTCATTCTCTTTCCGTCTCGTAGACACGAGCTGAGAAATGCAAACGTCGAGCAATTGCTCAGAGAATGAAAAGTGCCAGCACTAAAGCTCTTGCTAGACAGCACCCTTCCTTGGAAGCGCTTGCACAGGCGCAGCAACACTGGGGCTTTGCGCTTCTCTAGCCACCAAACGTCACGGTCATTCTCTTTCCGTCTCGTAGACACGAGCTGAGAAATTGCAAACGTCCAGCAATTGCTCAGAGATGAAAAGTGCCAGCAATGAAAGCTCTTGCTAGCCAGCACCCTTCCTTGGAAGCGCTTTGTAGGCCTAAGAACACTGGGGCTCTGGGCTTCTCTAGCCACCTCATCTTCTGCTCATCCTCTCGCGCACTCTAAAGAGAGCTCAGGTGAGAAATTGCAAACGTCGAGCAATTGCTCAGAGATGAAAAGTGCCAGCACTGAAAGCTGTTGCTAGCCAGCACCCTTCCTTGGAAGCGCTTTCCACAGGCGCAGCAACACTGGGGCTTTGCGCTTCTATACGCACCAAACGTCACGGTCATTCTCTTTCCGTCTCGTAGACACGAGCTGAGAAATTGCAAACGTCGAGCAATTGCTCAGAGATGAAAAGTGCCAGCACTAAAGCTCTTGCTAGCCAGCACCCTTCCTTGGAAGCGCTTTCACAGGCGCAGCAACACTGGGGCTTTGCGCTTCTCTAGCCACCAAACGTCACGGTCACTATCTCTCCGTCTCGTAGACACGAGCTGAGAAAATTGCAAACGTCGAGCAATTGCTCGGAGATGAAAAGTGCCAGCACTGGAAGCTCTTGCTAGCCAGCACCCTTCCTTGGAAGCGCTTTTGTAGGCCTAAGAACACTGGGGCTCTGGGCTTCTCTAGCCACCTCATCTTCTGCTCATCCTCTCGCGCACTCTAAAGAGAGCTCAGGTGAGAAATTGCAAACGTCGAGCAATTGCTCAGAGATGAAAAGTGCCAGCACTGAAAGCTGTTGCTAGCCAGCACCCTTCCTTGGAAGCGCTTTCACAGGCGCAGGCTACACTGGGGCTTTGCGCTTCTCTAGCCACCAAACGTCACGGTCATTCTCTTTGCGTCTCGTAGACACGAGCTGAGAAATTGCAAACGTCGAGCAATTGCTCGGAGATGAAAAGTGCCAGCACTAAAGCTCTTGCTAGACAGCACCCTTCCTTGGAAGCGCTTTCACAGGCGCAGCAACACTGGGGCTTTGCGCTTCTCTACCCACCAAACGTCACGGTCACTATTCTCTCCGTCTCGTAGACACGAGCTGAGAAATTGCAAACGTCCAGCAATTGCTCAGAGATGAAAAGTGCCAGCACTGGAAGCTCTTGCTAGCCAGCACCCTTCCTTGGAAGCGCTTTGTAGGCCTAAGAACAGTGGGGCTTCTGGGCATCTCTAGCCACCTAATCTTCTGCTCAACCTCTCGCGCACTCTAAGAGAGCTCAGGTGAGAAATTGCAAACGTCGAGCAATTGCTCAGAGCTGAAAAGTGCCAGCACTGAAAGCTGTTGCTAGCCAGCCACCCTTCCTTGGAAGCGCTTCTCACAGGCGCAGCAACCCTGGGCTTTGCGCTTCTATACGCACCAAACGTCACGGTCCTTCTCTTTCCGTCTCGTAGACACGAGCTGAGAAATTGCAAACGTCGAGCAATTGCTCAGAGATGAAAAGTGCCAGCACTAAAGCTCTTGCTAGCCAGCACCCCTTCCTTGGAAGCGCTTGCACAGGGCGCAGCAACACTGGGGCTTTGCGCTTCTCTAGCCACCAAACGTCACGGTCACTATCTCTCCGTCTCGTAGACACGAGCTGAGAAATTGCAAACGTCGAGCAATTGCTCGGAGATGAAAAGTGCCAGCACTGGAAGCTCTTGCTAGCCAGCACCCTTCCTTGGAAGCGCTTTTGTAGGCCTAAGAAGACTGGGGCTCTGGGCTTCTCTAGCCACCTAATCTTCTGCTCATCCTCCCGCGCACTCTGAAGAGAGCTCAGGTGAGAAATTGCAAACGTCCAGCAATTGCTCAGAGATGAAAAGTGCCAGCACTGAAAGCTGTTGCTAGCCAGCACCCTTCCTTGGAAGCGCTTTCACAGGCGCAGCAACACTGGGGCTTTGCGCTTCTCTAGCCACCAAACGTCACGGTCCTTCTCTTTGCGTCTCGTAGACACGAGCTGAGAAATTGCAAACGTCGAGCAATTGCTCAGAGATGAAAAGTGCCAGCACTGGAAGCTGTTGCTAGCCAGCACCCTTCCCTTGGAAGCGCTTTCACAGGCGCAGCAACACTGGGGCTTTGCGCTTCTCTACCCACCAAACGTCACGGTCCTTCTCTTTCCGTCTCGTAGACACGAGCTGAGAAATTGCAAACGTCGAGCAATTGCTCAGAGATGAAAAGTGCCAGCCACTAAAGCTGTTGCTAGCCAGCAGCCTTCCTTGGAAGCGCTTGCACAGGCGCAGCAACACTGGGGCTTTGCGCTTCTCTAGCCACCAAACGTCACGGTCATTCTCTTTCCGTCTCGTAGACACGAGCTGAGAAATTGCAAACGTCCAGCAATTGCTCAGAGATGAAAAGTGCCAGCACTGGAAGGCTGTTGCTAGCCAGCACCCTTCCTTGGAAGCGCTTTTGTAGGCCTAAGAACACTGGGGCTCTGGGCTTCTCTAGCCACCTCATCTTCTGCTCATCCTCTCGCGCACTCTAAAGAGAGCCAGGTGAGAAATTGCAAACATCCACCAATTGCTCAGAGATGAAAAGTGCCAGCACTGAAAGCTGTTGCTAGCCACCACCCCTTCCTTGGAAGCGCTTTCACAGGCGCAGCAACACTGGGGCTTTGCGCTTCTATACGCACCAAACGTCACGGTCATTCTCTTTCCGTCTCGTAGACACGAGCTGAGAAATTGCAAACGTCGAGCAATTGCTCAGAGATGAAAAGTGCCAGCACTAAAGCTCTTTGCTAGCCAGCACCCTTCCTTGGAAGCGCTTTCACAGGCGCAGCAACACTGGGGCTTTGCGCTTCTATACGCACCAAACGTCACGGTCACTATCTCTCCGTCTCGTAGACACGAGCTGAGAAATTGCAAACGTCGAGCAATTGCTCGGAGATGAAAAGTGCCAGCACTGGAAGCTCTTGCTAGCCAGCACCCTTCCTTGGAAGCGCTTTTGTAGGCGCAGCAACACTGGGGCTTTGCACTTCTCTAGCCACCTCATCTTCTGCTCATCCTCTCGCGCACTATAAAGAGAGCTCAGGTGAGAAATTACAAACGTCGAGCAATTGCTCAGAGCTGAAAAGTGCCAGCACTGAAAGCTCTTGCTAGCCAGCACCCTTCCTTGGAAGCGCTTTCACAGGCGCAGCAACACTGGGGCTTTGCGCTTCTCTACGCACCAAACGTCATGGTCCTTCTCTTTCCCGTCTCGTAGACACGAGCTGAGAAATTGCAAACGTCGGAGCAATTGCTCAGAGATGAAAAGTGCCAGCACTGAAAGCTGTTGCTAGCCAGCACCCTTCCTTGGAAGCGCTTTCACAGGCGCAGCAACACTGGGGGCTTTGCGCTTCTCTACCCACCAAACGTCGCGGTCACTATCTCTCCGTCTCGTAGACACGAGCTGAGAAATTGCAAACGTCCAGCAATTGCTCGGAGATGAAAAGTGCCAGCACTGGAAGCTCTTGCTAGCCAGCACCCTTCCTTGGAAGCGCTTTTGTAGGCCTAAGAAGACTGGGGCTCTGGGCTTCTCTAGCCACCTAATCTCTCCTGCTCATCCTCCCGCACACTCTGAAGAGAGCTCAGGTGAGAAATTGCAAACGTCCAGCACTGCTCGGAGATGAAAAGTGCCAGCACTGAAAGCTCTTGCTAGCCAGCACCCTTCCTTGGAAGCGCTTTCACAGGCGCAGCAACACTGGGGCTTTGCGCTTCTCTACGCACCAAACGTCACGGTCATTCTCTTTCCGTCTCGTAGACACGAGCTGAGAAATTGCAAACGTCGAGCAATTGCTCAGAGATGAAAAGTGCCAGCACTAAAGCTCTTGCTAGACAGCACCCTTCCTTGGAAGCGGCTTGCACAGGCGCAGCAACACTGGGGCTTTGCGCTTCTCTAGCCACCAAACGTCACGGTCATTCTCTTTCCGTCTCGTAGACACGAGCTGAGAATTGCAAACGTCCAGCCAATTGCTCAGAGATGAAAAGTGCCAGCAATGAAAGCTCTTGCTAGCCAGCACCCTTCCTTGGAAGCGCTTTTGTAGGCCTAAGAACACTGGGGCTCTGGGCTTCTCTAGCCACCTCATCTTCTGCTCATTCCTCTCGCGCACTCTAAAGAGAGCTCAGGTGAGAAATTGCAAAACGTCGAGCACTTGCTCAGAGATGAAAAGTGCCAGCACTGAAAGCTGTTGCTAGCCAGCACCCTTCCTTGGAAGCGCTTTCACAGGCGCAGCAACACTGGGGCTTTGCGCTTCTATACGCACCAAACGTCACGGTCCTTCTCTTTCCGTCTCGTAGACACGAGCTGAGAAATTGCAAACGTCGAGCAAATTGCTCAGAGATGAAAAGTGCCAGCACTAAAGCTCTTGCTAGCCCAGCACCCCTTCCTTGGAAGCGCTTGCACATGCGCAGGCAACACTGGGGCTTGCGCTTCTCTAGCCACCAAACGTCACGGTCACTATCTCTCCGTCTCGTAGACACGAGCTGAGAAATTGCAAACGTCGAGCAATTGCTCGGAGATGAAAGTGCCAGCACTGGAAGCTCTTGCTAGCCAGCACCCTTCCTTGGAAGCGCTTTTGTAGGCCTAAGAACACTGGGCTCTGGGCTTCTCTAGCCACCTCATTTTCTGCTCATCCTCTCGCGCACTCTAAAGAGAGCTCAGGTGAGAAATTGCAAACGTCGAGCAATGCTCGGAGATGAAAAGTGCCAGCACTGAAAGCTGTTGCTAGCCAGCACCCTTCCTTGGAAGCGCTTTCACAGGCGCAGCAACACTGGGGCTTTGCGCTTCTATACGCACCAAACGTCACGGTCCTTCTCTTTCCGTCTCGTAGACACGAGCTGAGAAATTGCAAACGTCGAGCAATTGCTCAGAGATGAAAAGTGCCAGCACTGAAAGCTGTTGCTAGCCAGCACCCTTCCTTGGAAGCGCTTTCACAGGCGCAGCAACACTGGGGCTTTGCGCTTCTCTAGCCACCAAACGTCACGGTCATTCTCTTTCCGTCTCCTAGACACGAGCTGAGAAATTGCAAACGTCGAGCAATTGCTCGGAGATGAAAAGTGCCAGCACTAAAGCTCTTGCTAGACAGCACCCTCCTTGGAAGCGCTTTCACAGGCGCAGCAACACTGGCCTTTGCGCTTCTCTAGCCACCAAACGTCACGGTCACTATCTCTCCGTCTCGTAGACACGAGCTGAGAAATTGCAAACGTCCAGCAATTGCTCAGAGATGAAAAGTGCCAGCACTGGAAGCTCTTGCTAGCCAGCACCCTTCCTTGGAAGCGCTCTTTTGTAGGCCTAAGAACAGTGGGGCTCTGGGCTTCTCTAGCCACCTAATCTTCTGCTCAACCTCTCGCGCACTCTAAAGAGAGCTCAGGTGAGAATTGCAAACGTCGAGCAATTGCTCAGAGCTGAAAAGTGCCAGCACTGAAAGCTGTTGCTAGCCAGCACCCTTCCTTGGAAGCGCTTTCACAGGCGCAGCAACACTGGGGCTTTGCGCTTCTATACGCACCAAACGTCACGGTCCTTCTCTTTCCGTCTCGTAGACACGAGCTGAGAAATTGCAAACGTCGAGCAATTGCTCAGAGGATGAAAAGTGCCAGCACTAAAGCTCTTGCTAGTCAGCACCCTTCCTTGGAAGCGCTTTCACAGGCGCAGCAACACTGGGGCTTTGCGCTTCTCTAGCCACCAAACGTCACGGTCACTATCTCTCCGTCTCGTAGACACGAGCTGAGAAATTGCAAACGTCGAGCAATTGCTCGGAGATGGAAAAGTGCCAGCACTGGAAGCTCTTGCTAGCCAGCACCCTTCCTTGGAAGCGCTTTTGTAGGCCTAAGAACAGTGGGGCTCTGGGCTTCTCTAGCCACCTAATCTTCTGCTCATCCTCCCGCGCACTCTGAAGAGAGCTCAGGTGAGAAATTGCAAACGTCGAGCAATTGCTCGGAGATGAAAAGTGCCAGCACTGGAAGCTCTTGCTAGCCAGCACCCTTCCTTGGAAGCGCTTTTGTAGGCCTAAGAACACTGGGGCTCTGGGCTTCTCTAGCCACCTCATCTTCTGCTCATCCTCTCGCGCACTCTAAAGAGAGCTCAGGTGAGAAATTGCAAACGTCGAGCAATTGCTCAGAGATGAAAAGTGCCAGCACTGAAAGCTGTTGCTAGCCAGCACCCTTCCTTGGAAGCGCTTTCACAGGCGCAGCAACACTGGGGCTTTGCGCTTCTATACGCACCAAACGTCACGGTCATTCTCTTTCCGTCTCGTAGACACGAGCTGGAGAAATTGCAAACGTCGAGCAATTGCTCAGAGATGAAAAGTGCCAGCACTAAAGCTCTTGCTAGCCAGCACCCTTCCTTGGAAGCGCTTTCACAGGCGCAGCAACACTGGGGGCTTTGCGCTTCTCTAGCCACCAAACGTCACGGTCACTATCTCTCCGTCTCGTAGACACGAGCTGAGAAATTGCAAACGTCGAGCAATTGCTCGGAGATGAAAAGTGCCAGCACTGGAAGCTCTTGCTAGCCAGCACCCTTCCTTGGAAAGCGCTTTTGTAGGCCTAAGAACACTGGGCTCTGGGCTTCTCTAGCCACCTCATTTCTGCTCATCCTCTCGCGCACTCTAAAGAGAGCTCAGGTGAGAAATTGCAAACGTCGAGCATTGCTCAGAGATGAAAAGTGCCAGCACTGAAAGCTGTTGCTAGCCAGCACCCTTCCTTGGAAGCGCTTTCACAGGCGCAGCAACACTGGGGCTTTGCGCTTCTATACGCACCAAACGTCACGTCCTTCTCTTTCCGTCTCGTAGACACGAGCTGAGAAATTGCAACGTCGAGCAAATGCTCAGAGATGAAAAGTGCCAGCACTGAAAGCTGTTGGTAGCCAGCACCCTTCTTGGAAGCGCTTTCACAGGCGCAGCAACACTGGGGCTTTGCGCTTCTCTAGCCACCAAACGTCACGGTCATTCTCTTTGCGTCTCGTAGACACGAGCTGAGAAATTGCAAACGTCGAGCAATTGCTCGGAGATGAAAAGTGCCAGCACTAAAGCTCTTGCTAGACAGCACCCTTCCTTGGAAGCGCTTTCACAGGCGCAGCAACACTGGGCTTTGCGCTTCTCTACCCACCAAACGTCACGGTACTATCTCTCCGTCTCGTAGACACGAGCTGAGAAATTGCAAACGTCCAGCAATTGCTCAGAGAGGAAACGTGCCAGCACTGGAAGCTCTTGCTAGCCAGCACCCTTTCCTTGGAAGCGCTTTTGTAGGCCTAAGAACAGTGGGGCTCTGGGCTTCTCTAGCCACCTAATCTTCTGCTCAACCTCTCGCGCACTCTAAAGAGAGCTCAGGTGAGAAATTGCAAACGTCGAGCAATTGCTCAGAGCTGAAAAGTGCCAGCACTGAAAGCTGTTGCTAGCCAGCACCCTTCCTTGGAAGCGCTTTTGTAGGCGCAGCAACACTGGGGCTTTGCGCTTCTATACGCACCAAACGTCACGGTCCCTTTCTTTCCGTCTCGTAGACACGAGCTGAGAAATTGCAAACGTCGAGCAATTGCTCAGAGATGAAAAGTGCCAGCACTAAGCTCTTGCTAGCCAGCACCCTTCCTTGGAAGCGCTTGCACAGGCGCAGCAACACTGGGGCTTTGCGCTTCTCTAGCCACCAAACGTCACGGTCACTATCTCTCCGTCTCGTAGACACGAGCTGAGAAATTGCAAACGTCGAGCAATTGCTCGGAGATGAAAAGTGCCAGCACTGGAAGCTCTTGCTAGCCAGCACCCTTCCTTGGAAGCGCTTTTGTAGGCCTAAGAAGACTGGGGCTCTGGGCTTCTCTAGCCACCTAATCTTCTGCTCATCCTCCCGCGCACTCTGAAGAGAGCTCAGGTGAGAAATTGCAAACGTCCAGCAATTGCTCAGAGATGAAAAGTGCCAGCACTTGAAAGCTGTTGCTAGCCAGCACCCTTCCTTGAAGCGCTTTCACAGGCGCAGCAACACTGGGGCTTTGCGCTTCTCTAGCCACCAAACGTCACGGTCCTTCACTTTGCGTCTCGTAGACACGAGCTGAGAAATTGCAAACGTCGAGCAATTGCTCAGAGATGAAAGTGCCAGCACTGGAAGCTGTTGCTAGCCAGCACCCTTCCTTGGAAGCGCTTTCACAGGCGCAGCAACACTGGGGCTTTGCGCTTCTCTACCCACCAAACGTCACGGTCCTTCTCTTTCCGTCTCGTAGACACGAGCTGAGAAATTGCAAACGTCGAGCAATTGCTCAGAGATGAAAAGTGCCAGCACTAAAGCTGTTGCTAGCCAGCAGCCTTCCTTGGGAAGCGCTTGCACAGGCGCAGCACACTGGGGCTTTGCGCTTCTCTAGCCACCAAACGTCACGGTCATTCTCTTTCCGTCTCGTAGACACGAGCTGAGAAATTGCAAACGTCCAGCAATTGCTCAGAGATGAAAAGTGCCAGCACTGGAAGCTGTTGCTAGCCAGCACCCTTCCTTGGAAGCGCTTTTGTAGGCCTAAGAACACTGGGGGCTCTGGGCTTCTCTAGCCACCTCATCTTCTGCTCATCCTCTCGCGCACTCTAAGAGATGCTCAGGTGAGAAATTGCAAACATCCACCAATTGCTCAGAGATGAAAAGTGCCAGCACTGAAAGCTGTTGCTAGCCACCACCCTTCCTTGGAAGCGCTTTCACAGGCGCAGCAACACTGGGCTTTGCGCTTCTATACGCACCAAACGTCACGGTCATTCTCTTTCCGTCTCGTAGACACGAGCTGAGAAATTGCAAACGTCGAGCAATTGCTCAGAGATGAAAAGTGCCAGCACTAAAGCTCTTGCTAGCCAGCACCCTTCCTTGGAAGCGCTTTCACAGGCGCAGCAACACTGGGGCTTTGCGCTTCTATACGCACCAAACGTCACGGTCACTATCTCTCCGTCTCGTAGACACGAGCTGAGAAATTGCAAACGTCGAGCAATTGCTCGGAGATGAAAAGTGCCAGCACTGGAAGCTCTTGCTAGCCAGCACCCTTCCTTGGAAGCGCCTTTTGTAAGGCGCAGCAACACTGGGGCTTTGCACTTCTCTAGCCACCTCATCTTCTGCTCATCCTCTCGCGCACTATAAAGAGAGCTCAGGTGAGAAATTACAAACGTCGAGCAATTGCTCAGAGCTGAAAAGTTGCCAGCACTGAAAGCTCTTGCTAGCCAGCACCCTTCCTTGGAAGCGCTTTCACAGGCGCAGCAACACTGGGGCTTTGCGCTTCTCTACGCACCAAACGTCATGGTCCCTTCTCTTTCCGTCTCGTAGACACGAGCTGAGAAATTGCAAACGTCGAGCAATTGCTCAGAGATGAAAAGTGCCAGCACTGAAAGCTGTTGCTAGCCAGCACCCTTCCTTGGAAGCGCTTTCACAGGCGCAGCAACACTGGGGCTTTGCGCTTCTCTACCCACCAACGTCGCGGTCACTATCTCTCCGTCTCGTAGACACGAGCTGAGAAATTGCAAACGTCCAGCAATTGCTCGGAGATGAAAAGTGCCAGAACTGGAAGCTCTTGCTAGCCAGCACCCTTCCTTGGAAGCGCTTTTGTAGGCCTAAGAACACTGGGGCTCTGGGCTTCTCTAGCCACCTAATCTTCTGCTCATCCTCCCGCACACTCTGAAGAGAGCTCAGGTGAGAAATTGCAAACGTCCAGCAATTGCTCGGAGATGAAAAGTGCCAGCACTGAAAGCTCTTGCTAGCCAGCACCCTTCCTTGGAAGCGCTTTCACAGGCGCAGCAACACTGGGGCTTTGCGCTTCTCTACGCACCAAACGTCACGGTCATTCTCTTTCCGTCTCGTAGACACCGAGCTGAGAAATTGCAAACGTCGAGCAATTGCTCAGAGATGAAAAGTGCCAGCACTAAAGCTCTTGCTAGACAGCACCCTTCCTTGGAAGCGCTTGCACAGGCGCAGCAACACTGGGGCTTTGCGCTTCTCTAGCCACCAAACGTCACGGTCATTCTCTTTCCGTCTCGTAGACACGAGCTGAGAAATTGCAAACGTCCAGCAATTGCTCAGAGATGAAAAGTGCCAGCAATGAAAGCTCTTGCTAGCCAGCACCCTTCCTTGGAAGCGCTTTTGTAGGCCTAAGAACACTGGGGCTCTGGGCTTCTCTAGCCACCTCATCTTCTGCTCATCTCTCGCGCACTCTAAAGAGAGCTCAGGTGAGAAATTGCAAACGTCGAGCAATTGCTCAGAGATGAAAAGTGCCAGCACTGAAAGCTGTTGCTAGCCAGCACCCTTCCTTGGAAGCGCTTTCACAGGCGCAGCAACACTGGGGCTTTGCGCTTCTAACGCACCAAACGTCACGGTCCTTCTCTTTCCGTCTCGTAGACACGAGCTGAGAAATTGCAAACGTCGAGCAATTTGCTCAGAGATGAAAAGTGCCAGCACTAAAGCTCTTGCTAGCCAGCACCCTTCCTTGGAAGCGCTTGCACAGGCGCAGCAACACTGGGGCTTTGCGCTTCTCTAGCCACCAAACGTCACGGTCACTATCTCTCCGTCTCGTAGACACGAGCTGAGAAATTGCAAACGTCGAGCAATTGCTCGGAGATGAAAGTGCCAGCACTGGAAGCTCTTGCTAGCCAGCACCCTTCCTTGGGAAGCGCTTTTGTAGCCTAAGAACACTGGGGCTCTGGGCTTCTCTAGCCACCTCATCTTCTGCTCATCCTCTCGCGCACTCTAAAGAGAGCTCAGGTGAGAAATTGCAAACGTCGAGCATTTGCTCGGAGATGAAAAGTGCCAGCAATGAAAGCTGTTGCTAGCCAGCACCCTTCTTGGAAGCGCTTTCACAGGCGCAGCAACACTGGGGCTTTGCGCTTCTATACGCACCAAACGTCACGGTCCTTCTCTTTTCCGTCTCGTAGACACGAGCTGAGAAATTGCAAACGTCGAGCAATTGCTCAGAGATGAAAAGTGCCAGCACTGAAAGCTGTTGCTAGCCAGCACCCTTCCTTGGAAGCGCTTTCACAGGCGCAGCAACACTGGGGCTTTGCGCTTCTCTAGCCACCAAACGTCACGGTCATTCTCTTTCCGTCTCCTAGACACGAGCTGAGAAATTGCAAACGTCGAGCAATTGCTCGGAGATGAAAAGTGCCAGCACTAAAGCTCTTGCTAGACAGCACCCTTCCTTGGAAGCGCTTTCACAGGCGCAGCAACACTGGGGCTTTGCGCTTCTCTAGCCACCAACGTCACGGTCACTATCTCTCCGTCTCGTAGACACGAGCTGAGAAATTGCAAACGTCCAGCAATTGCTCAGAGATGAAAAGTGCCAGCACTGGAAGCTCTTGCTAGCCAGCACCCTTCCTTGGAAGCGCTTTTGTAGGCCTAAGAACAGTGGGCTCTGGGCTTCTCTAGCCACCTAATCTTCTGCTCAACCTCTCGCGCACTCTAAAGAGAGCTCAGGTGAGAAATTGCAAACGTCGAGCAATTGCTCAGAGCTGAAAAGTGCCAGCACTGAAAGCTGTTGCTAGCCAGCACCCTTCCTTGGAAGCGCTTTCACAGGCGCAGCAACACTGGGGCTTTGCGCTTCTATACGCACCAAACGTCACGGTCCTTCTCTTTCCGTCTCGTAGACACGAGCTGAGAAATTGCAAACGTCGAGCAATTGCTCAGAGATGAAAAGTGCCAGCACTAAAGCTCTTGCTAGTCAGCACCCTTCCTTGGAAGCGCTTTCACAGGCGCAGCAACACTGGGGCTTTGCGCTTCTCTAGCCACCAAACGTCACGGTCACTATCTCTCCGTCTCGTAGACACGAGCTGAGAAATTGCAAACGTCGAGCAATTGCTCGGAGATGAAAAGTGCCAGCACTGGAAGCTCTTGCTAGCCAGCACCCTTCCTTGGGAAGCGCTTTTGTAGGCTAAGAACACTGGGGCTCTGGGCTTCTCTAGCCACCTAATCTTCTGCTCATCCTCCCGCGCACTCTGAAGAGAGCTCAGGTGAGAAATTGCAAACGTCGAGCAATTGCTCGGAGATGAAAAGTGCCAGCACTGGAAGCCTCTTGCTAGCCAGCACCCTTCCTTGAGAGCTTTTTGTAGGCCTAAGAACACTGGGGCTCTGGGCTTCTCTAGCCACCTAATCTTCTGCTCATCCTCACGCGCACTCTGAAGAGAGCTCAGGTGAGAAATTGCAAACGTCCAGCAATTGCTCAGAGATGAAAAGTGCCAGCACTGAAAGCTGTTGCTAGCCAGCACCCTTCCTTGGAAGCGCTTTCACAGGCGCAGCAACACTGGGGCTTTGCGCTTCTCTAGCCACCAAACGTCACGGTCCTTCTCTTTCCGTCTCGTAGACACGAGCTGAGAAATTGCAAACGTCGAGCAATTGCTCAGAGATGAAAAAGTGCCAGCACTGAAGCTGTTGCTAGCCAGCACCCTTCCTTGGAAGCGCTTTCACAGGCGCAGCAACACTGGGGCTTTGCGCTTCTCTAGCCACCAAAATGTCACGGTCATTCTCTTTGCGTCTCGTAGACACGAGCTGAGAAATTGCAAACGTCGAGCAATTGCTCAGAGATGAAAAGTGCCAGCACTAAAGCTCTTGCTAGACAGCACCCTTCCTTGGAAGCGCTTGCACAGGCGCAGCAACACTGGGGCTTTGCGCTTCTCTAGCCACCAAACGTCACGGTCACTATCTCTCCGTCTCGTCGACACGAGCTGAGAAATTGCAAACGTCCAGCAATTGCTCAGAGATGAAAAGTGCCAGCACTGGAAGCTCTTGCTAGCCAGCACCCTTTCCTTGGAAGCGCTTTTGTAGTCCTA
Source organism: Sarcoramphus papa (assembly GCA_037962945.1). Lineage (NCBI taxonomy): Eukaryota > Metazoa > Chordata > Aves > Accipitriformes > Cathartidae > Sarcoramphus > Sarcoramphus papa. Next base: position 1,003,432 of record JBBMRM010000103.1, read on the forward strand.
AGAACAGTGGGGCTCTGGGCTTCTCTAGCCACCTAATCTTCTGCTCATCCTCTCGCGCACTATAAAGAGAGCTCAGGTGAGAAATTACAACGTCGAGCAATTGCTCAGAGCTGAAAAGTGCCAGCACTGAAAGCTCTTGCTAGCCAGCACCCTTCCTTGGAAGCGCTTTCACAGGCGCAGCAACACTGGGCTTTGCGCTTCTATACGCACCAAACGTCACGGTCCTTCTCTTTCCGTCTCGTAGACACGAGCTGAGAAATTGCAAACGTCCAGCAATTGCTCAGAGATGAAAAGTGCCAGCACTGAAAGCTCTTGCTAGCCAGCACCCTTCCTGGAAGCGCTTTCACAGGCGCAGCACACTGGGGCTTTGCGCTTCTCTAGCCACCAAACGTCACGGTCACTATCTCTCCGTCTCGTAGACACGAGCTGAGAAATTGCAAAGGTCCAGCAATTGCTCGGAGATGAAAAGTGCCAGCACTGGAAGCTCTTGCTAGCCAGCACCCTTCCTTGGAAGCGCTTTTGTAGGCCTAAGCCACACTGGGGCTCTGGGCTTCTCTAGCCACCTAATCTCTGGTCATCCTCCGCACACTCTGAAGAGAGCTCAGGTGAGAAATTGCAAACGTCCAGCAATTGCTCGGAGATGAAAAGTGCCAGCACTGAAAGCTCTTGCTAGCCAGCACCCTTCCTTGGAAGCGCTTTCACAGGCGCAGCAGCACTGGGGCTTTGCGCTTCTCCTACGCACCAAACGTCACGGTCCATTCTCTTTCCGTCTCGTAGACACGAGCTGAGAAATTGCAAACGTCCAGCAATTGCTCAGAGATGAAAAGTGCCAGCACTGGAAGCCTGGTTGCTAGCCAGCACCCTTCCTTGGAAGGCGCTTTCACAGGCGCAGCAACACTGGGGCTTTGCGCTTCTCTAGCCACCAAACGTCACGGTCATTCTCTTTGAGGTCTCGTAGACACGAGCTGAGAAATTGCAAACGTCCGAGCAATTGCTCAGAGATGAAAAGTGCCAGCACTAAAGCTCTTGCTAGACAGCACCCCTTCCTTGGAAGCGCTTTCACAGGCGCAGCAACACTGGGGCTTGCGCTTCTCTAGCCACCAAACAGTCACGGTCATTCTCTTTCCGTCTCGTAGACACGAGCTGAGAAATTGCAAACGTCCAGCAATTGCTCAGAGATGAAAACGTGCAGCACTGGAAGCTGTTGCTAGCCAGCACCCTTCCTTGGAAGCGCTTTTGTAGGCCTAAGAACAGTGGGGGCTCTGGCTTCTCTAGCCACCTAATCTTCTGCTCATCCTCTCGCGCACTCTAAAGAGAGCTCAGGTGAGAAATTGCAAACGTCGAGCAATTGCTCAGAGATGAAAAGTGCCAGCACTGGAAAGCTCTTGCTAGCCAGCACCCTTACTTGGAAGCGCCTTTCCACAGGCGCAGCAACACTGGGGCTTTGCGCTTCTCTACCCACCAAACGTCACGGTCCTTCTCTTTCCGTCTCGTAGACACGAGCTGAGAAATTGCAAACGTCGAGCAATTGCTCAGAGATGAAAAGTGCCAGCACTGAAAGCTGTTGCTAGCCAGCACCCTTCCTTGGAAGCGCTTTCACAGGCGCAGCAACACTGGGGCTTTGCGCTTCTCTAGCCACCAAACGTCACGGTCATTCTCTTTGCGTCTCGTAGACACGAGCTGAGAAATTGCAAACGTCCAGCAATTGCTCAGAGATGAAAAGTGCCAGCACTAAAGCTCTTGCTAGACAGCACCTTCCTTGGAAGCGCTTTCACAGGCGCAGCAACACTGGGGCTTTGCGCTTCTCTAGCCACCAACGTCACGGTCACTATCTCTCCGTCTCGTAGACACGAGCTGAGAAATTGCAAACGTCGAGCAATTGCTCGGAGATGAAAAGTGCCAGCACTGGAAGCTGTTGCTAGCCAGCACCCTTCCTTGGAAGCGCTTTTGTAGGCCTAAGAACAGTGGGGCTCTGGGCTTCTCTAGCCACCTAATCTTCTGCTCATCCTCTCGCGCACTATAAAGAGAGCTCAGGTGGAGAAATTACAAACGTCGAGCAATTGCTCAGAGCTGAAAAGTGCCAGCACTGAAAGCTGCTTGCTAGCCAGCACCCTTCCTTGGGAAGCGCTTTCACAGGCGCAGCAGCACTGGGGCTTTGCGCTTCTCTAGCCACCAAACGTCACGGTCCTTCTCTTTCCGTCTCGTAGACACGAGCTGAGAAATTGCAAACGTCGAGCAATTGCTCAGAGATGAAAAGTGCCTGCACTGAAAGCTGTTGCTAGCCAGCACCCTTCCTTGAAGCGCTTTCACAGGCGCAGTAACACTGGGGCTTTGCGTTTCTCTAGCCACCAAAGGTCACGGTCCTTCTCTTTCCGTCCTCGTAGACACGAGCTGAGAAATTGCAACGTCCAGCAATTGCTCAGAGATGAAAAGTGCCAGCACTAAAGCTCTTGCTAGACAGCACCCTTCCTTGGAAGCGCTTGCACAGGCGCAGCAACACTGGGGCTTTGCGCTTCTCTAGCCACCAAACGTCACGGTCATTCTCTTTCCGTCTCGTAGACACGAGCTGAGAAATTGCCAAACGTCGAGCAATTGCTCAGAGATGAAAAGTGCCAGCACTGGAAGCTGTTGCTAGCCAGCACCCTTCCTTGGAAGCGCTTTTGTAGGCCTAAGAACACTGGGGCTCTGGGCTTCTCTAGCCACCTCATCTTCTGCTCATCCTCTCGCGCACTCTAAAGAGAGCTCAGGTGAGAAATTGCAAACGTCGAGCAATTGCTCAGAGATGAAAAGGTGCCAGCACTGAAAGCTGTTGCTAGCCAGCACCCTTACTTGGAAAGCGCTTTCACAGGCGCAGCAACACTGGGGCTTTGCGCTTCTATACGCACCAAACGTCACGGTCATTCTCCTTTCCGTCTCGTAGACACGAGCTGAGAAATTGCAAACGTCGAGCAATTGCTCAGAGATGAAAAGTGCCCAGCACTAAAGCTCTTGCTAGCCAGCACCCTTCCTTGGAAGCGCTTTCACAGGCGCAGCAACACTGGGGCTTTGCGCTTCTCTACCACCAAACGTCACGGTCACTATCTCTCCGTCTCGTAGACACGAGCTGAGAAATTGCAAACGTCGAGCAATTACTCGGAGATGAAAAGTGCCAGCACTGAAGCTCTTGCTAGCCAGCACCCTTCCTTGGAAGCGCTTTTGTAGGCCTAAGAACAGTGGGGCTCTGGGCTTCTCTAGCCACCTAATCTTCTGCTCATCCTCCCGCACACTCTGAAGAGAGCTCAGGTGAGAATTGCAAACGTCCAGCAATTGCTCGGAGATGAAAAGTGCCAGCACTGAAAGCTCTGCTAGCCAGCACCCTTCCTTGGAAGCGCTTTCACAGGCGCAGCAACACTGGGGCTTTGCGCTTCTCTACGCACCAAACGTCACGGTCCTTCTCTTTCAGTCTCGTAGACACGAGCTGAGAAATTGCAAAACGTCGAGCAATTGCTCAGAGATGAAAAGTGCCAGCACTGAAAGCTGTTGCTAGCCTGCACCCTTCCTTGGAAGCGCTTTCACAGGCGCAGCAACACTGGGCTTTGCGCTTCTCTACCCACCAAACGTCACGGTCCTTCTTTCTTTCCGTCTCGTAGACACGAGCTGAGAAATTGCAAACGTCGAGCAATTGCTCAGAGATGAAAAGTGCCAGCACTAAAGCTCTTGCTAGACAGCACCCTTCCTTGGAAGCGCTTTCACAGGCGCAGCAACACTGGGGCTTTGCGCTTCTCTAGCCACCAAACGTCACGGTCCTTCTCTTTCCGTCTCGTAGACACGAGCTGAGAAATTGCAATCGTCCAGCAATTGCTCAGAGATGAAAAGTGCCAGCACTGGAAGCTGTTGCTAGCCAGCACCCTTCCTTGGAAGCGCTTTTGTAGGCCTAAGAAGACTGGGGCTCTGGGCTTCTCTAGCCACCTAATCTTCTGCTCATCCTCTCGCGCACTCTAAAGAGAGCTCAGGTGAGAAATTGCAAACGTCGAGCAATTGCTCAGAGATGAAAAGTGCCAGCACTGAAAGCTGTTGCTAGCCAGCACCCTTCCTTGGGAAGCGCTTTCACAGGCGCAGCAACACTGGGGCTTTGCGCTTCTCTACGCACCAAACGTCACGGTCATTCTCTTTGAGTCTCGTAGACACGAGCTGAGAAATTGCAAACGTCGAGCAATTGCCTCAGAGATGAAAAGTGCCAGCACTAAAGCTCTTGCTAGACAG